>JANAVB010027997.1:5584337-5949337 GCA_029216955.1 Iris pallida
TGCCCAAGCTAGCCTGTAAACTCCTCCAGAAGTGGAAAGTGAATCGGCTATCCCGATCTGAGACTATGCTCACCGGAACTCCGTGCAATCTCACAATCTGACGAACATACAGCTCAGCCAGCCTCTCCGTAGACAAACCCACTTTAAAAGGCAAAAAGTGGGCCGATTTGGTCAATCTATCAACTATGACCCAAACCGCGTCCTTTCCTCCTGGCGACCGTGGAAGTCCAGATACAAAGTCCATGGTGATGTGCTCCCACTTCCACTCGGGAATGGGTAGCGGCTGTAGCAATCCACCTGGTCTCTGTCTCTCGGCCTTCACCTGCTGACACACAAGACAATGAGATACAAACTGAGCTACCTCGCGCTTCATGCCATACCACCATACGTGCTCTCTCAGGTCCCTATACATCTTGTTGGCTCCAAGATGCATAGAATACTGAGAGCGATGCGCCTCCTGAAGAACCTCCTCCCGAAGCTCTCCACGCGGAACGCACAGCCTAGTACCGTGCCGCAACGACCCGTCTTCGGCTACAGAGAAATCGTCAAGCAAGCCCATCCTCACCTGCTCCCTGATGCTCCTCAGGGCAACATCATCATACCGTGCTGACCTTACTCTATCCATCAGCTCAGACTGAATCTGCAAACCCCACATCTGGATCTCCATGCCCGGAATGATGACCTCGATACCCAAACTATCCAGGTCGGCCAACAAGTAACGATCTGTCGTCAAGAACATAGCAACTGGATACCTGCTCAAGGCATCTGCAACTACGTTGGCCTTTCCCGGATGGTACTGCAAGGATATATCGAAGTCCTTCATCAGCTCTAACCACCGCCTCTGCCGCATGTTCAACTCCTTCTGAGTGAACACGTACTTCAAGCTCTTGTGATCTGTGAAGATCTCAACTCGCTCTCCGTACAGGTAATGCTTCCACAACTTCAAAGCAAATATAACCGCGGCCAACTCCAGATCATGAGTAGGATAGTTCTTCTCATGATGACGTAACTGCCTGGATGCATAGGCAATCACCTTCCCGTGCTGCTGAAGAACACACCCTAAACCCTTCCCGGAAGCATCGCTGAAGATCGAGAACCCTCCTGACCCAGATGGCAAAGTCAGGATCGGAGCTGAAGTCAACCTCCTCTTCAGCTCATTGAATGCAGCCTGACACTCATCAGTCCAGACGAACTCCACGTCCTTCCTGGTGAGTCTAGTCATCGGCTCTGCAATCCTCGAGAAGTCCTAGACGAACTTCCGGTAATAGCCAGCCAAACCCAGAAAGCTCCGAACCTCGACAACTGAACTGGGCGTAGACCAAGACTCCACTGCCGAAATCTTCCTCTGGTCTACTGAAATCCCGTGCTCGATCACAACATGACCTAGGAACTCCACCTGGTCTAAGAAGAACTCACACTTCGAAAGCTTCCCGTAGAGTTGCTCCCTCCTCAGAGTCTCTAACACAACTCTCAAGTGCTCCTCATGCTCCTCCTGCGTCTTCGAATAGATCAAGATATCGTCTATGAAGACCACCACGAACTTGTCAAGGTACTGATGGAATACCTTGTTCATCAAGTTCATGAACATCGCGGGAGCATTGGTCAACCCAAATGGCATCACTATAAACTCGTACTGGCCGTACCGAGTCCGAAATGTCGTCTTAGGAATGTCATCCCGCCTCACCTTCAGCTGGTGATACCCGGACCTCAAATCTATCTTCGAAAAGACCTTTGCCCCACTCAGCTGATCGAACAAGTCGTCGATCCTCGGCAAAGGGTACCTATTCTTGATAGTGAGGTTGTTGAGCGCCCGGTAATCAATGCACATGCGGGACGTACCGTCCTTCTTCGGCACGAACAGGACTGGCGCTCCCCAGGACGAAGAACTGGATCTGATGAACCCCTTGTCCTGCAGCTCGTCGACTTGCTTCTTCAGCTCTATCAACTCGCTGTTGTTCACCCGATAGACATGCTGCGAGATGGGCTCGGCGCCCGGCACCAAGTCTATGGAGAACTCAATGTCCCTGTCTGGCGGCATCCCCGGCAACTCCTCGGGAAAGACATCCGAGAACTCAGCAATCAACGGATGTGGCAAATCCTGCCCCGCCAACAAAGCTCCACAGAATCCAGCCTCCGGCTCCGCTGCTCCTCGAGGAAACTCGATCTCTGGCTCACCCGGCGTCCTAAAAAGAACTCTGCCTCCTCTACAATCAATGCTAGCATGGTGCATGCTCAACCAATCCATACCGAGTACCATATCGTACCTCGGTAGGGGCATTACGAGCAGACACGCACTCAAGTCCCGGCCTCCCAGAGTGACTCTCCACCCCTTGCAAATATTATTAACCAGGATAATACCTCCCCCGGTCATAATCTTGCAAGTCCTACCCATATATTCAGCAATGATATTGTGTCTCAGAGCAAAAGAAACAGACACAAAACTATGGGTCGCCCCAGAATCAAATAAGGCGAAAGCAGGGAAAGAATCTAGGAGAACATGACCTGCAACAACATCTCCCACGGGCTCTGCCTCCTCCTCTGCTGCCAAAGCGAACACCCTGCTCGCGGGTGCTCCCCTCTGGTGCTGGACAAAACGCTGCTGCTAGGTCTGGAGTGGAGGACCCTCTGCTGAACCGCTGGTCCTCTAGCCGGCTGTGCTCTGTCCTGGCCTCCTCTGACTCCGCGAAGGCGGCAATCCCTCAGCTGGTGATCGGACGCCCCACAGTAGAGACAGACGCCCAACCTCTTCCTGCAAGCCTTCCTGGTGTGCCCCGGCTTCCCGCAGAAGCCGCACGGTGTAGTCGGTCTCTGGCCCTGACCCTGATGCTGCTGGGCACGCGCCGGTGCCTGCTGGATCTGCAACAGAGGCTGCTGCTGAAACGGCCTCTGCTGCTGTTGCTGCTGAAAGTGGGGGCGCTTGGCCGATCCCGCACTGGAACTCGCCCCCATAGTATCTCCGCTCCTCTTCGGCTTGAGGCCGAAGTCCTCCTCTGCGATCTGTGCGTCCATCAGTATCTGATCGAACGTCGCATCTCGGCGACCCGAGGTGCGGGTGCGCACTGCATGAATAAGTCCCCTGCGGAACTTACGAGCCTTCTACCCCTCATCCTGGATCATACCGGAAGCGAACCTGCTAAGGCGGAAGAACTCAGCTGCATACTCGTCCACCGACGAGTTTCCCTGATCAACTAGACCCACGAACTGGCCCTCCAATGCTGTAAGAGCCACGTCCGGGAAGAACTTCTCCTTGAAGAGCCTCCGAAAGTTCTCCCAAGTCAGCCCTCTCACCGACGTACGAGGATCCGTGCGGTACCATGTCAGCGCAATGTCGAAGAATCGGCTGGCTGCGGCCGAAACCCAAAGTGCTCTAGGAAGCTCTGCCAGCTCCATGCTCCGCTCTACATCCTCTAGCCAGTCGTCTGCGTAAAGGATGTCACGACCCGCACCCACTGTTAGGGTACGAGAACGTAACAACGCCCAGCCTACGCCGCAGTGTCGGCGGTAGAATGCTGTCCTAGGTCACATCATCTAACAATATAATGCTAAGCAGATACAGTCTCAATCACATCTAAGGTAGAGCATGATAAGGAAGATAGATAAAACATGAAATCGAAAAGAGATACAACAGATAGAAGTCTAAGTGTCTAAGGTACAAACTCAGAATACATCTCAAAGCTCAAATACAGTAATCCATAAAATAAATACAACTCCAGACAACTGAGAATAGCTAACTAAACAACCTCTAATGTGTCTCCTCTAGGCTAGCAGGAAATCTCCAAGCTATCTGTAAAATTTGTCAACGTATCCTGTCAGAAAAATGAGCAAGTACAAACACCAACAGCAGTTCCATATGAATTGACAAATACTATAAGAGACAGTAATAATGAAATACAAGACAAAGATATTGATGACTTGGGAACCATTTGAAAGCCGAGTTACAACCCTTAAACCAAACAAGGACCGGGGTTGTAACCCTTCTTTCAAACAGAACTTAGTCTCGTAAACATGGTACAGTATGAAATGGGTAGAGCATATGAGAAATGAATCATAGCATGGTGAAAGTACAGTAAGTAAAGGTGAACTGGAAATATAAGATATGACAATAAATGTAAAAAGGTGATTTGAACTATTAGGGCGATATGTGATCGGCTAGGGAAGCAAGAGAAGGTTATCCACTTGGCCCGGCAATCCGCGGTGTCCTCAACGGAGATTTATGCCGTCCAACCTGGATAACTGGCAAGGGGTATCTGCTACACCCTACGTGAGGTGAGGGTGGCGCTAGCAAAATATAGTTACAGGGAGGCTTTGATCACATAACCCCTAATAATTCCCCCATCCCCGAGTAGTATCACGGATCCGGACATGGTACGTCATGACACAAGGTTCGAGAGCAGGGGGCCAGCCCACTCCCAAATCAATGTCTATACAAGTACATGAAATACAGAAATATCACATACCCATATACCGAGAAAGTCCAGGAATAACATCTCATGACAGGATCCGACGTATACTAGTCCGTGAACCGTCGTGTCGGGAATCATGTAAAATACTACAACTGAATCGGATATAGTAGATATCAAGACAATGAAAACTATCAGTGAATGTACTCGCCTGATATCTGAATGTCCAAGGTAAAGATACTGTCCGAGGAGAGGTGTCTGGCTCCTAATTAGAACAGCACAAGTCACAACATGTCCAGAAGGGTAATATAAAGCACTATAATGCATTCTACATGAATCTAGGTCAACTAGGCCAAAGTCAACCCTTGGTCAACTCTGGTCAACTGCACTAGTCAAACTAGGTCATGTCCTAACCCAGCAAGTCTTACTAGGCCAAACCAAGACTATCCTAGAAAGCACACATCAATACATGGCTATACAAGCCAACATACACCCAACTCTATATAGCATGCAATTATTCAATACTCAAATAGGCAAGAATTTACATTAGATATACACTAGGTAATCTATTACTTTAAGCTATACATGTCTACACATATATACACATGCATATATTGGTATTCAACATTAGGTCTATAATCATGGCATTTCAATGGCTATATAAACTTATATATTACAATACAATATGCTACCATATATATAATATACATACATAGCTAAGTTAACTATATTCATAAATACTTATTTAAGAGGCTATGTGTGTGTATGTGAACATGGCAAAGGGACAAGTGAGGGTTAAATGGGCATACATAGTGTATACATATCAAAAAGTGTCAAAGTGTAAGTGAACAAAGTGTCAAGTGTGATAGTGTCAACATAGTGTAAGGGGTACATGAGGTAATATAGGATTTGTGTTAACATAGAACATTACATCTCATTAACTTGTATATTGTATACATTACATCTATTATTACATTACATTCATGCTTGCATTCATTCATCATTCATTTATTCTCTTGTACTACTATATGCACCATACATTACATACTATGGAACCTACATATTCATTACAAGCCATACTTATACATCCTTACATTAGATAGGATACTTACACCTCATACATCATTTATTTAAACATTTACTCATGCTTGCATTCTCTATTTAGTTACATAATGTATATACATTAACATGGGTTAAAATCAAATAGAACATTATATTACACACAAGGGTGCACAAAATGCATATGCCGAATAGTAACTCCTACTAATAATCAATACTGTACCAACTTAGCATGAATTAAATTCTAGGATTAAAATATGTTATAGATCTATGTGTTAGCTTTCCGAAACTTCAAACGGATCGCATTTTCGTTTCCGGAAACTACCGGAATCGCGAAAACACCGAGAACGTGTTTGTCTTTCGTACAGCTGACACTCAAATAATTCTCTAGAAAGTTACAGAAAGAAATAGGCCTATTAATACATGTTTTTGGAAAGCTAACTTCAATACGCTTCTTTTAAAAAAAACAGAAGATTAAACCGAGCTTTGAGCTAGAAGTTATGACATTTCTAAATTATGGCTGAAATTAAAAACGTGGATAAAAATCATGACGAATTTTGGTAATTTGAGACAAAAGAACACAAGTATATAACATAATATATCAAGAACTCACTCTCTACACTAATATATATATATGCGACACTATAGAACACATCTCCAATACAAAAATATGAGATTAAACATGTAATAATTTATTCATACATAACAACAACACATAGTGTGTCCAAATTTAGGATTTTCCCACATGGACACAACCACAACACAAAGGACACTCTTATGACCTCCAAATGGACACGAAATGGACACAAATGGAGATACAACCATGGGGTCATTTCTATGGGTTCAAAATAGACCTATATGCATGAGAAAATGAAAAGGAGAAGGGATTTATACCTCCCGGTAGATCGAATCGAAGAAAAGTCTTCCCGGAGCGACACCGACACGTAGAGATTTCAAAAGGACACAAACGAGCTCCGAATCCTCCCAAACTTGGGTAGTTTCCTTCTTGGCTAGAATGGAGAAGGAAAGAAGAAGATTTGGTGGCAAAATGGAAGGATTTGGTGAAAAAATTGCTAGGGATTGCTCTCTAGGAATTTGGGGAAGAACAAGAGAGAGAAAAATAGATGGATAATGACAAATGGGAGGCTCAACCCTATCCTTATTGTGGCTGACCATAAAGGTGGTTTTGTCCTATTAGGAAAAGTCCAAAAGCCCCTTTTCTAGTCTATTTACTAATACATTGGTAAGGGGTTAAGTCGGGGGTAGTTTGGTCAATCCTAAAACACTAATCCATATTAATACTAACCAAAATAATTAGTCTAGTTACTAACTAAAATTAATATCATGTGGACTAAAATTAATATTATGTGGGCCATGCCTAACTAGTGTGTGGGTCCGCTAGAGTCAAAACTATCCCGGGTATCCGATACAAGTCGGAATGAGTTGAAATTCGAACCCGACTCAAATAACCCCAAAATATTACAATAAATAAATAAATAATTCCAAAATAATTTAAAAATGAAAAATGACAAAAATACCCCTATTTCTGGAAACTGGGGATGACAAATCTATCCACCTTAAAAAAATTTCGTCCTCGAAATTAAAACAAAGCAATCACAGGAAACACATGCAGAAAACAATCTCATTCAAATACTTTTCAAAAAAATCAGCAATAAAAAAATCTCCTTGAGGCACATCAAACATTTATAAATAAAAACGGATACGTATCTGATACGGACACAAAACCATCACACCTATCAAAGGTCAAAATTAACAATCACCAACGCAATAAATATCAAAATAATTCAAGGAGGTCAAATGCAAAATATCCTTAGGCCAGAAATGACATTAAAACATCCTAATCACATGGTTAGGCTCTAGGTCAAACAGTCTCTAGGGTTTAACTAGCATAACATCAAAATTACAAGTCAAGATTTTAAATAGTTTTAAAATGATTTAAAAAATTACCAAAAATTATATCATGATTTAAATGTCAAATCAATAAATGATTAAAATTACAAAATTTCAAAATTACTCTCATTTTAGAAAATTGGGTGTTACAAGTCTACCCACCTTAGAAAAATTTTATCCTCGAAATTAAAATGTCCATACTCCCTCTAGGTCAAACCCCCACAAATCAAAGTCCCAGATTAAAACAAATCATGTGATCAAAAGGACGACATACAGGATCATTGCATACGGTGGTAGTGAAAGTCTCATCTAGGTATACTAGTCATGCTAAACCAAGACGGTCATAGGGTATCAAACACACAAGAAATCTAGAGTGCTAAACTGAAAAAGATACATAAATAACAAATCATCAAAACTGTAAGACAGTCTACCATCCTATGTGAAAGCTGGTACTCAAAAAAAATATATAAAAATAAGAAAGGTAACTTCCAATAATCTAAAAGGGTACAGAAAAATCAATTTCAAAGTTAAAGAATTGAAAGTCACTTGCATTGAAATCCAATCACAATATATATATAGAGAGCGTTAGAGAGGAAAAAGCTGGCATTATGGAATGTTATATGGTTTGTGTGTCCTTGTACAGGGTTATAGCCTAGTATTGAAAGGTTAAACCCAGTTTTAGTTCAGCATTTACATGCAAAGTCTGAAAAATAAGCTAACATTTAAAACAGTGAAATATTAACATAATGCAGTCTCAGATTTTAGGGTTTTGAAACATCGCAACCCATCTCAATGGTCCTAATACATCCTAACATGATAGAAATGAAACCCTAACATACTATCCATACATTTATCTATACACACAGTTCAATATTACATGTTAAATCTGAAATTTAACTAAACATGAAAATCAATGTAAAAATGTTAACATGTAACTAGTTTTCAGGATTTTGGAGAAATTTGAACATTAAAAACCAACTCAATGTTTATCACAACTAACATGTAAGAATATGAAACCTAAATTTATATCCCTACTTCCCACAAGGTATATAGCTCAAATATTACATTTAAGAAATAAAACAGCAATTTGAACTAACATTTGGAATCCCGCATCAAGGGTTAACATGCACACAGTCTCAGATTTTACAAATTTAAACACAAAACTCAACCAAAATTTTGAATTGAAATCCCACGTAACATACATGTGCAGTGATTTAAACATGACTAATAATATAAAATTTATATTTAAATTACGAATTTAAACATGGATTAAAGCAGAGAACCAGAAATATTGGGGTTTTGACAATTTAAACATCAACAACATATTAATATGTATTTAGATAGGTGGAAAAATCAAGTGTAGCATGCATACGTGTTAGGCAAAGTGTCTGCTATATATATTCATATACATATTCTCATGTCCTAATATAAAAAAATTATTTCTACGTTAAGACTAACATTTAGATTCCTACCAAGATTGTAAGCAGGTGATTGACGTAATCAAGGCAGTTTTATTATTATTATTTAATACAAGAATAATAGCAAGAAAGAAATAACGATAAATCTGTTTTGCTTATCTATTTAAAGAAGAACCATTTTGAAATCCAGAGCTAAATTATCAAATCCAAGATAAAGTCTAGCAAAATTATCGATTCATTGCATTAAGAAGAAACTCATAGCAAGAAGTTACGCAAAGGTTTATAAAAACAGGCAAACATACTCTTAAGTTAAATAATGAGAAGCAAACAAAACAAAACAATTAATAATTAAAAAAAAAATTTGAAGGACAAAAACAAAAGTAGAGAAAACATGTTTCGAAAACATTTAAGGTACAATCTGATAATCATATGCGTCTGTCCAAAATCATGGTACACTAAATCCTCGTCATACTAGTAAGCAAGGCTACGATAATCACAGAGTCCTCGACTTAGGCACATACCTCTAAGATCATGGTATTTAACATTTTTGCGATGCCGCTAGCTTGGCTGCGAAAACCTTAAATTCCCACACCCGAGAGATATATCCAAGTCAAACTATATGTCCTCACCATGCTGGCTAATATGACTGTAGAAGACTAGGCTCCATAACTTAGATGACCTAGCCCATATAATTTTATCTTGACAAAATTAATTTAAATCAACAATGAATACTCAAAAATTAATTCAAATTTATCAACGAACATCAAAATCCAAAAATGAACAAAAATCCATAAAAATACAAACTCGGATGCAACAGCTATCATCAAAATTTAAAATTCAATAATCATCCTTCAAAATCAATAAATACAAACTCAAATTCAATAATAATCCATCAAAATCAAATTCAATAGCAGAAAGTAAAGATAAATCAATCAAGGAAAAAGAGTTTTCAAATCGAAGTTAAATAAGATTCTCAAGGGTCGTCCCGGGAATCTCTCAAGTGTCCTAACTGTGATTGAGTACCTTCAAAATATATCCTAATCGTACTGCAGGCTGTAGTGGTACTCTAGTTCGAATACCACTACACTTTTAGTCTCGACCTGCATGGGCCACCACTAAAAACGTGTCACGACCCGCACCCACTGTTAGGGTACGAGAACGTAACAACGCCCAGCCTACGCCACAGTGTCGGCGGTAGAATGCTGTCCTAGGTCACATCATCTAACAATATAATGCTAAGCAGATACAGTCTCAATCACATCTAAGGTAGAGCATGATAAGGAAGATAGATAAAACATGAAATCGAAAAGAGATACAACAGATAGAAGTCTAAGTGTCTAAGGTATAAACTCAGAATACATCTCAAAGCTCAAATACAGTAATCCATAAAATAAATACAACTCCAGACAACTGAGAATAGCTAACTAAACAACCTCTAATGTGTCTCCTCTAGGCTAGCAGGAAATCTCCAAGCTATCTGTAAAATTTGTCAACATATCCTGTCAGAAAAATGAGCAAGTACAAACACCAACAGCAGTTCCATATGAATTGACAAATACTATAAGAGACAGTAATAATGAAATACAAGACAAAGATATCGACGACTTGGGAACCATTTGAAAGCCGAGTTACAATCCTTAAACCAAACAAGGACCGGAGTTGTAACCCTTCTTTCAAACAGAACTTAGTCTCGTAAACATGGTACAGTATGAAATGGGTAGAGCATATGAGAAATGAATCATAGCATGGTGAAAGTACAGTAAGTAAAGGTGAACTGGAAATATAAGATATGACAATAAATGTAAAAAGGTGATTTGAACTATTAGGGCGATATGTGATCGGCTAGGGAAGCAAGAGAAGGTTATCCACTTGGCCCGGCAATCCGCGGTGTCCTCAACGGAGAGTCATACCGTCCAACCTGGATAACTAGCAAGGGATATCTGCTACACCCTACGTGAGGTGAGGGTGGCGCTAGCAAAATATAGTTACAGGGAGGCTTTGATCACATAACCCCTAATAATTCCCCCATCCCCGAGTGGTATCACGGATCCGGACATGGTACGTCATGACACAAGGTTCGAGAGCAGGGGGCCAGCCCACTCCCAAATCAATGTCTATACAAGTACATGAAATACAGAAATATCACATACCCATATACCGAGAAAGTCCAGGAATAACATCTCATGACAGGATCCGACGTATACTAGTCCGTGAACCATCGTGTCGGAAATCATGTAAAATACTACAACTGAATCGGATATAGTAGATATCAAGATAATGAAAACTATCAGTGAATGTACTCGCCTGATATCGGAATGTCCAAGGTAAAGATACTGTCCGAGGAGAGGTGTCTGGCTCCTAATTAGAACAGCACAAGTCACAACATGTCCAGAAGGGTAATATAAAGCACTACAATACATTCTACATGAATCTAGGTCAACTAGGCCAAAGTCAACCCTTGGTCAACTCTGGTCAACTGCACTAGTCAAACTAGGTCATGTCCTAACCCAGCAAGTCTTACTAGGCCAAACCAAGACCATCCTAGCAAGCACACATCAATACAAGGCTATACAAGCCAACATACATCCAACTCTATATAGCATACAATTATTCAATACTCAAATAGGCAAGAATTTACATTAGATATACACTAGGTAATCTATTACTTTAAGCTATACATGTCTACACATATATACACATGCATATATTGGTATTCAACATTAGGTCTATAATCATGGCATTTCAATGGCTATATAAACTTATATATTACAATACAATATGCTACCATATATATAATATACATACACAGCTAAGTTAACTATATTCATAAATACTTATTTAAGAGTCTATGTGTGTGTATGTGAACATGACAAAGGGGCAAGTGAGGGTTAAATGGGCATACATAGTGTATACATATCAAAGAGTGTCAAAGTGTAAGTGAACAAAGTGTCAAGTGTGATAGTGTCAACATAGTGTAAGGGGTACATGAGGTAATATAGGATTTGTGTTAACATAGAACATTACATCTCATTAACTTGTATATTGCATACATTACATCTATTATTACATTACATTCATGCTTGTATTCATTCATCATTCATTTATTCTCTTGCACTACTATATGCACCATACATTACATACTATGGAACCTACATATTCATTACAAGCCATACTTATACATCCTTACATTAGATAGGATACTTACACCTCATACATCATTTATTTAAACATTTACTCATGCTTGCATTCTCTATTTAGTTACATAATGTATATACATTAACATGGGTTAAAATCAAATAGAACATTATATTACACACAAGGGTGCACAAAATGTATATGCCGAATAGTAACTCCTACTAATAATCAATACTGTACCAACTTAGCATGAATTAAATTCTAGGAATAAAATATGTTATAGATCTATGTGTTAGCTTTTCGAAACTTCAAACGGATCGCGTTTTCGTTTCCGGAAACTACCGGAATAGCGAAAACACCGAGAACGCGTTTGTCTTTCGTACAGCTGACACTCAAATAATTTTCCAGAAAGTTACAGAAAGAAATAGGCCTATTAATACATGTTTTTGGAAAGCTAACTTCAATACGCTTCTTTTAAAAAAAATGGGAGATTAAACCGAGCTTTGAGCTAGAAGTTATGATATTTCTAAATTATGGCTGAAATTAAAAACGTGGATAAAAATCATGACGGATTTTGGTAATTTGAGACAAAAGAACACAAGTATATAACATAATATATCAAGAACTCACTCTCTACACTAATATATATATATGAGACACTATAGAACACATCTCCAATACAAAAATATGAGATTAAACATGTAATAATTCATTCATACATAACAACAACACATAGTGTGTCCAAATTTGGGATTTTTCCACATGGACACAACCACAACACAAAGGACACTCTTATGACCTCCAAATGGACACGAAATGGACACAAATGGAGATACAACCATGGGGTCATTCCTATGGGTTCAAAATAGACCTATATGCATGAGAAAATAAAAAGGAGAAGGGATTTATACCTCCCGGTAGATCGAATCGAAGAAAAGCCTTCCCGGAACGACACCAACACGTAGAGATTCCAAAAGGACACAAACGAGCTCCGAATCCTCCCAAACTTGGGTAGCTTCCTCCTTGGCTAGAATGGAGAAGGAAAGAAGAAGATTTGGTGGCAAAATGGAAGGATTTGGTGAAAAAATTGCTAGGAATTGCTCTCTAGGAATTTGGGGAAGAACAAGAGAGAGAAAAATAGATGGATAATGACAAATGGGAGGCTCAACCCTATCCTTATTGTGGCTGACCATAAAGGTGGTTTTGTCCTATTAGGAAAAGTCCAAAAGCCCCTTTTCTAGTCTATTTACTAATACATTGGTAAGGGGTTAAGTCGGGGGTAGTTTGGTCAATCCTAAAACACTAATCCATATTAATACTAACCAAAATAATTAGTCTAGTTACTAACTAAAATTAATATCATGTGGACTAAAATTAATATTATGTGGGCCATGCCTAACTAGTGTGTGGGCCCACTAGAGTCAAAACTACCCCGGGTCCCCGATACAAGTCGGAATGAGTTGAAATTCGAACCCGACTCAAATAACCCCAAAATATTACAATAAATAAATAAATAATTCCAAAATAATTTTAAAATGAAAAATGACAAAAATACCCCTGTTTCTGGAAACTGGGGATGACAAAGGATGCCCTCCGTGCCTGAGAAGTCCCTGGAGCTCATCTTTCAAAAGTCTAACACTGTCCCCGGCCTGGACCGTTGCTGGCTCGGCTGCTGGCCAGTAGGGCCCTGCACCGTACCCGGTGCCACTTTCTCTACTGCTGCCAGGGCAAGCTGATGCGAGTTCTCCATACTCTGCCTCAGCATCTCGATCTGTCGGTGTGATGCCTCCGACTGGCGCTGCGATGCCTCTGCCTGGGCCCGCTGTGTCTCCATCATCTGCTGAAGGAGAAGGAACATGTGATGTGTATCCGTCCGTATCGGTGGTGCTGGCGGCTGTATCTCTGGAAGAACGGCCGTAACCCTCTGGGGTGGAGGTGGTAGACCTCCCTGTGTAACTGCCTGGGTCTCTGGAATAGTAGAATCACTGGGGGCAGTCTCATGAACCTCCTCCTCTGCCTGATCGGATCTCTCAGGCAAGCTACTCGATCCAGAGGCCTGCGGGTGCGTCTTCGTCATCCTGGAGACGAATTAAAACAAAGAGATCAATATGGCACATTAGTAGATTATCAAGGAAGGACAGTTAATTTAATACAAGGTGAATAATCATGATAATCAAAAGATTAAAAATGTCCTAGGTGTGATTGAGAAACTCCTATCATGTCCTAGGTCCTACGTCCTAATCGCAGGCTCGTAATTAGTACTCTAAGTCAAGCACCATTATGAGATCGCACTAATTGCGACACTGGACCTGCGTGGGCCACTACAAAAACGTGTCACGACCCGCACCCTTATGAGGGGCACGAGCACGTGGGTACGTCCAGCCTACGCCGCAGAATCGGCGGTAGAACGCTATATATAACGTCTGTAAATACCTACGACTAACAGTTAAAATGTACCTGTACAGTATATACTCTCCGAATGGAGGTGACATAGCAATACAGTCTCAATCACAGAATAAAACTAAGGTAGATAGCTCAGAGGAAAGACATATGATAGATGAAAGAGTAAACAAGTGCAGAGTCCAAAACAAGCCCAGATATATACATCACAGAGTATCAAAATAGAATATAGAACTACAGTCTGATAAGCTAGATGGATCGCAGTCCAGTCAAACCTAGCTAACCTACACTACTCTGGAAGTACGAAATCTAGTGGCTCTACTATAAGGCCACGATCTAAGGCTACTCCATCTGACTCGAGCCCATAATAGGTCGAGCAGTCCGCCTCGAAATCATCTGTAATATATCATAACGGTATCATGTCAGGAAAATGAGCAAGTACAAACACTAACAGCAGTTCCATGTGAATTGACAAATTCTATAAGAGACAATATAATGAACTACAAGACAAAGATATATGAAGACTTGGGAACCGTTCGGAAGTCGAGTTACAACCCTTAAACCAAACAAGGACCGGGGTTGTAACTCTTCTCCTGAGCAGAACTTAGACTCCAATCAAGGTACAATATAAAGGAAAGTAGAGCATGTGAGTAACTGTATATCATGGCATGGTAAGAAAATACTGAATATAGAACAGAGCAAGATATACGATAAGATAAAGTAAATATAAAATGTGATTTGAATTATTAGAGCGATATGTGATCGGCTTGGGATAAGTGACAGGACAGGCTATCCACTTGGCCCGGTAATCCGCGGTGACCTCAACGGAGAGACATGCCGGCCAACCTGGATAACGAGCACAAGACAAAGGATCTCGCTACACCCTTCGTGAGGGAAGAGTGGCGCGAGCACATGAATAGTGATAGGGTGGCTTGGATCACATAGCCCCTAATAATTCCCCATCCCCGAATAGTACAATGGATCTGGACATGACACGTCATGGCACGTGATTTCGTAAGAGGGTAGCAAATCCTCTTAGAAATCGGTGTCTATACAAGTACAGGGAACAAGACAGGGAGTGTACCCATATACCCAAAAATCCAGGAACAACATCTCATGTCATGATCCAATGTGTACTAGTCCGTGAGCTATCGTGACTAAGAATCAAGTAAGACACTACGACTGAATCGGATATAGCAGATATCAAGACAATGAAAACTATCAGTGAATGTACTCGCCTGCTATCCTGAGCTGTATGGTATATCAATGCTCAGAGCGGTATCAGAAGACCTAAATATGAGATATTGTAAGTTAATTTAGGTTTAAACAAGTTTAGGAATGATTTACAATGAATGATATGCAATCTAGGTCAAACTAGGTCTCACTGAGTCACACTAAGTCCTGTCAAGTCAATCTAGGTCAAATCAAGTCATATCAAGTCAATCTAAGCCTAACCAAGTCAATCCTAGGTCATACCAGTCATCACGGGTCAAAACAAGTCGAAGAAAGTCAAACGGGATCAAGAGTTGGTCTACAGTTGACTTTTGGTCAACTAGTCAACTCTGGTCAACTCTGGTCAACTCTATATCAACCATGGTCAACCCTAGGTCAATGATGACTAATAGTTGACTTTTGGTCAACTACACAAGTCTAATGGAAATTGGGTCTAATTTGGGTAAAGCGTTGACCCATAGTTGACTTTTGGTCCAAAAAGTCAACCGTGGTCAACCGGGGCCAAGACTAGGTCTAGGCGACTATTTCTAACTATTACCAACCTCTACAACCCATATCCAAGTCCATCTTGGACTTCGAAACTCATATCTTGGCCGTAGGCCAATATCCTATTTTATCCTTAAAAAGGGTAAAATTCTAGCTTCGGCAACTATCCAGTTAGCCTACCTACGCTTGGTATTTTGACCCGAGCTCCCTAGGATAGTAAGATACTAGCCTATACATATATTAACTACCAAGATACCTAAGTAAAATGGACATCTAGTCTATGTTACGGCCCATTGCCGGTATCTTGAATATTTCAAGATATGGAATGGTACGGCGCGATACCGGCGCCCTACAACCCCGAATTCCACCCGAAAGCCTACCCGCAAAATCTAAATCACGTATTCATGCCCCACGCCAAGTTTCAACTCAATCAGATACTCCGAGCTCCGTTTCGCCCTCTAACTCGGTTTTTCCCTTTTTCCTATTCTAGCTTTCTTCCTATTCTTCTAACTTCTTCTAATCTTTTCTTCTAACCTCTAATTCTTTTCTAACTTCTCATTCCATAATATTCTTCTACTCTTCTCTACGATTCTAACCATATATATATATATATATATATATATATATGCATAGGTAAAGAGGGGGTTTCTATAGGCTAAAACACACAAGGGGGGTTTCTTTCCTGGCAGCAGCTGCTGCCAGGTAGCTGCTGCTACTGCTGCAGCAAGCTGCTGCTGCTGCTGGGTTTCATCTTCTTCTTCATCTCCTCTTCCTCCTACTACTTTTTCATATATATATATATATATATATATATATATATATATATATATATATATATATATATATATATATATATATATATATATATATATATATATACTTCATATATATATATATATATATATATATATATATATATATATATATATATATATATATCTATCTATATATCTATCTAGATATCTATCCATCCCTCTAAATATATATATAACACACACACATCCATATACACACATCCACCACTCTCACATCCATATATATATATATAAATACACTCATATCTATAAACATATATATATATATATATATAAACACACACACACACACATCCTCACACAACACAAACACACACACACACATCCTCACCACTCTCACAACACCACCATCCCCATGACACAATTTCATATCAATATATATACACACAACACATAAATACACACACATATATATATATATATATATATATATATATATATATATATATATATATATGTACCACTCTCAAAATGATTAAATCCTAATAAATTATTAACCTATTTTTCTATGGAAAACCTACAAATTTGTGGGCAAATGGTAGAGAATTTTCTCCTCTCCATTTAATGTGAATGAACTAAATGCAAAAGAGGATTAAATGGAGAGATTAAAGCTTACCTAATTTGTAGGTTGAAGAGGAAGAAGGAGAAGTTGGAAGAAAGAAATGAAGAGAGGGAGTTTTACTTGGTGATGAAGTAAAAGAGGTGGAGGGAGGGTGCCTATCGGGGCCGGCCAAACATGGCATGGTGAGGGGCACTTGTAATTACAAGTTTGCCCCTCCCTAAGCCTAATATTAAATAAATTCCAAATTAGGTTTAGGAAGTTGCTAAAAATAATTAAAAATCATAATTAAACTAAATTACTCATGGGGACTAGTCCAAACTCTTAAACCCTAAAATTTAGTGTGGTGGGCCATGGTTAGCTAACAGGCTAATTACAGCTCAAGTCGAAATTCACCGGGGTCCCGAATTAACTCGGAATGCGATGAAATTCGAACCCGACTCCTATAATAATTAAATAATAATATTCATGAAATAAAATTCCCAAAAATATTATAAAATGGAAAATTACCATTTTACCCCTAACTGGGAAAAGTGAGGGTGACAGTCCACCAGCCAAGAATTGTCATCGCAGGCGAGGTTAGTAATGACCTCATCACCTACGACGATCACATCGCCTCCATGCACCGAGGCCGCCGCTGTAGTGTTCTCTTCTTGCTTCTCCTTGTCGCCCTTCTTCTCTCTCTTCCAAGCGAAACAATTCCGCTTGATATTGTAGAGCCCCGAAATTCGTAATACGTATTTTATACGTGTTCGTATTTCTGGCCAATAATTTTTCATTTTTCTTGATTTATTAATTATGGTTTATTTCATATTTAGCATTATGGTTTAATTGTTATTTATTATTCATGAATTAATTCTGATTAATGGAGCTTGGTTTATTGAGTATTTTCTGGTCCATCCTGGCATTGCATTAGCTCGGTTTGGCCTAGCTTGGTTCGGGTTGGGCTTGGATTGGTTTGGCTTGGTTTGGGTTAGCATGAACCACTCCTACCTACCACCCTCTTCTCCTTTATTAGCAGCCACCAACCTTCTCTCTCCTCCCTAACTCTCATTTATTTCTTCTTCTTCTTCCTTCCTCTCCTTCTTCCACCGACACCACCATAGGCAAGTGCATCTTGCTCTCACTTGAGAACTCATTTTGATGGTTCTGATGGCTTCCTAGCAGGATTCTAAACCACTTTAGAACTTGAAGATTTTCATTTTGGTGCATGAGTTTTTGTATATCTAGGAAATGCTTTCTTGAAATTTTGAAGTTTTGATCTAGTTAACTTCTTCATTTGCAAGTTCTGATGGTTCCATGTGGTTGGGAATTTCCTTCTACCCAATTTCGACCTTTGGAAACTTGGATTCGGACTTGTTTTGACCAAGTTATGAGCATTTGAAGTTTGGGTTCATCCTTACTGTTCTTGCTGTTCTTGCTCTTTGGAGAAGACAGTGAGCAGTGGCAGAGCTTCTTAGCTTATGCCACGCAGCCTTGGGTGCGCTTCCTGTTGGAAGCGTGTCTTCCTTGAACGTGCGTGACTTTTCACGCAGCTGCTCCTTTGAGTGTGCGTGACTTTTCATCCACGCTGCTCTCTCAGCGTGCGTGACTTTTCACCTATGTTGCTCCTGTAGCGTACGTGACTTTTCACCCACGCTGCTCTCTCAGCGTGCGTGACTTTTCACCTATGCTGCTCCTGTAGCGTGCGTGACTTTTCACCCACGCTGCTCTCTCAGCGTGCGTGACTTTTCACCTATGCTGCTCCTGTAGCGTGCGTGACTTTTACGTACGCTGCTCTCTGAGCGTGCGTGACTTTTCATGTACGCTGCTCTCTGAGCGTGCGTGACTTTTCATGTACGCTGCTCTCTGAGCGTGCGTGACTTTTATGTACGCTGCTTCCTTGAGCGTGCGTGACTTTTACGTACGCTGCCCCCCCTGACCCCTTGCTTGACCCATTGGTTCTTGGAGTTTTGGTCTTAATTCTTTTAGCTTGGTTTTTCTATGGCTCTGTATATTGATATTTTATTAGATATTTTACGCCCATTTTATATCCTTACGCCTTTTGTCATGAACTTGATTTTACTTAATATGTTTGGAATGACTATTGTACATGGCATGGTAGGACAAGGAACTAGCATAATACGACAGTGACCCGTAGTGGTGCACTCCTGACATGACCAACCTGACATGATAGTGGCCCGTCGTGGCGTACTCCTGACAAGTACCCTGACATGATTTATCTTGATAACTTAACTTGACCTGTCTTGACACCGTGGGTGGTTCTTCTTGCTTGCTTGTTAATCCACTTGTCCAGTCTTGCATCACGTCTAGGATGGAACTCCTGAGTACCACGGTCAGAAGTACCTATAAAAATGGATTAAGGTTAATAACTAGAAAACACAGTAGTCATGAAGAGATGACACAGCTACAGGCAATCCCGTTACCTGGGCGCTCTTGGGATCTGTAGCCTGTCGTCGAGTAGGGCACATTTCCAGCACACCGTCGAGTGTTGCACCCTCTAAGTCACCTAAGGGTACATTTGTCTCCTGGGCGATGTACCCACCTGAATTCAACCCTAATCTTTCGTCCTGGGTAGCCTGGATGGTCTGCAGGGCTTGTGGCTGTGGATCAATCTCATTGCATCTTGCTAGTAACTAGGATTGTGATAACCCTAGTTAGTTAATGTAGAAAGCCGTAGGCAATGATTGGCCGTGATTGCTTGGATGGAGTCTGGTCCAGTATAGTATTGTCTAGAATTGATTGATTATAGGATTGTACCAGAATGATGGAATGATTGTCACTCCAGATTGTCACTATAATGATTGCCACTCCAGATTGTTACTTGACCTGATTTCTTATATTTATCTTGCCGATAAATTGTGAGAGAAACCAAGTTCCGTTCAGACGAAGGGTTACAACCCCGGTCATTGTTTGGTTTACGGGTTGTAACCTAGCTATCTGAATAGTCCCATGGTTATCTTATCGTATATCATCCTGACATGCTTCTCCATATGTCCTGTCTTTTAGTGATTTTATGCAAGATTGTCTTTTATAATTGCCCATCATGCTTTTTCTTAAATTACTGTATCTTATTAGGTAATTATACTTTTGTGCTAATTGCTGGTTTTAGTTCTTAAGTGAAGCCTCCTTTGTGGCACTTGCTTTTCCTGGGGTCTGACCCAGCTAGTTTTGTATGGCCAGATTCTGGAGCAGCAGCAAAGGATCTCCCTGCATTTCAGCCCGATGGTGGTCACCAGGCGTAACCAGGACAACGAGTGGGTTTATTTTTGCTCTTCCACTCTATTGTAAAATTATTCTTTTGAGACGTTTAGCCGACGAGCACCTGTTAGCTCGATACATTTTATTTACTGTCTGCCTACGGGCTGTAAGCATGATTGGCAACTCGAGGTTGATCATGTATGACTTAAACTCTTGCTAGTCCTTACATTTTGTACGACTAGCTTCATGATCATCTGGATATGTAATGTTTGGGACGCCTTACAATTGTATATTTGGTGATCTGATATCTTGTGATTATTATTAGTTGGTTGAGATTGAGACAATAGGCTATTTTATGACCTTAAGAGACTGATGGATTGTAGTAAAACCCTCACATATCTAGACAGCCGTGACCGTATAGCGGTGTGGATTCCATTCCGTTATACGTAGCTGGCTATGTCTGCCCCCGCTCTCCAGTATTCTGGTTCTGGGGCGTGACATGGTTTAAGTGGTGGCCCATGCAGGTCTTGTCAATCAAGAAATGTGAGGGTTTACCAGATAGATGTCTCAATCTGTACTCTCCTTTGATCTCCACTAGTATCTTCTTATCTCCTTGGATCCCTGACTTGATAACATGCTTGTATCGTTGTTCTATCCTGATCCTTCCTTAATATTCCTGACATCCTTGCTTCAGTAGCACCGTTCCTGTTGATCAGCCAGAAGGAGTTCAGCCGGCAGCCCAGCAACAGCAAGAAGATCAAGACCAGTCCTCAGCAGCCGCCTCCCGAGCCATGCCTTCTAGAGAACCAGTGCCCCCAGTCCAGTCAGTTCAGTCAGCAGGGTCAGAGGATGGAGTCTTGATAGGGCTTATTCGTGAGTTGCTTGCGTCTCAGGGCCGTCGAGGTGATGCCTTACAACAAGCAGTACAGGATGCTATGAGCAGAATTGGTCCTCGAGGGAACAGTACGGTCAACAATTTTAAACGCCTGAACCCTCCCTTCTTCGATGGCAGCGAGGATGCTATTGCTGCAGATGCCTGGCGCTACAGGACATTGAAGTTATCTTGGAAGCAGCTAGGACCCCTGAAGCAGAGAAGGTGGCGGTAGTACGCCTGCAGTTACTAGATCTAGCCCGTAGCTGGTGGGCTATGCAAGCAGACCATTTGGGTATGCCTGTTATGTGGGCAGTATTCAGTGATATGTTTCAGACCAAGTACTTCGACGCAGTGGCTAGAGTTGACCTGCAGACCAGGTTTAGTAATCTCAGGCAGATGAATAGGACGGTCGACGAATATGCGGCCGAGTTTTCAAGGTTGAGTCGGTTTGCTCCCACCTTGGTGGCAACCGAGCTAGACAGAGCACAGCGATTCCAGCAGGGGCTCCATTTGGAGATCATATTGGCAGTAGAGCAGTTTGAGCACAGAACTTTTGATGCCGTCTTGCGAGCAGCGAGGAGGCATGAGTACACTTCCTAGAGGATAGTGGACAGGACCAGAGATCGAAAGCGGTCCCATAGTCAAATGAACCAGTCTTCCGCACCACCTCCAACAGCCAGGACTTTAACTATTGGGACTCCGAGGCGAGTAGCTTCAGTTACGTCGGACCAGCACCCAACCCAGACGTACTCCCAGCAGAAACAGAAGCAAGCGCAGTCTTCCGTTATGGGCTGTTCTTATTGTGGCAAGCCTGGACACGTGATAGCAGAGTGTCGCAGGGCATTGGGATTGTGTTTATTGTGTGGAGCACCGGACCATAGGGTGGGGTCCTGTCCATTCAGAGTTGATTCAGCACCAGCCGTATCTAGTCCCTCGGTTATGGGACCAGCACCAGCACAAGCACCAGAACCAGCTCCAGTTCACCAACCACAGCAGCTTCCTTTCCCAGGTCCATTGCCGTCTCAGGCCCAAGCTTTCCGGCAGCAGAGGCCTCAGCAGTTCGCCCTGGCCCAGGCCCAGATCCAGAGTCGACGGAGAGGTATCTGTATCCTATTGTCTTGCTTTCCGCCGTTGTTATGCGGGACACGTGTCGTGTTTCATGTGCCCTAATTACAACGGTATATCCCGGGTCTGAGCCATGTCCTAGATCATTTGAAAAGGTTACGGTTATTGGTACCAACAACCTTTTCGTATGAGGAGAGGCCCGTGCCCATGTTTGACCAAAGAGAGAGACCTCAAGCGCAAGGCTATCACTTTAGTTCGTGTTGCTTGAGTTCATCGCTCCTTGGGGGAGTCAAACGTGAGAGTGTGAGGATGATATCCGATCACGTCATTCCAATCGGTTTGGCTCATGAGGTGTAATTTCTTCCTTATACCTTGCACTTCGATTCCTTGCTTGCATGTATGATTGTATGATTGATTGGTAGCATAGATTGCTTGCGATAGTATAGCTTGTCCTTGCATCTCTAGCCTCTTGATTAAATTCCGAGGACGGAATTCTTTTAAGGTGGGTAGGATGTAGAGCCCCGAAATTCGTAATACGTATTTTATACGTGTTCGTATTTCTGGCCTGTAATTTTTCATTTTTCTTGATTTGTTAATTATGGTTTATTTCATATTTAGCATTATGGTTTAATTGTCATTTATTATTCATGAATTAATTCTGATTAATGGAGCTTGGTTTATTGAGTATTTTCTGGTCCATCCTGGCATTGCATTAGCTCGGTTTGGCCTAGCTTGGTTCGGGTTGGGCTTGGATTGGTTTGGCTTGGTTTGGGTTAGCATGAACCACTCCTACCTACCACCCTCTTCTCCTTTATTAGCAGCCACCAACCTTCTCTCTCCTCCCTAACTCTCATTTATTTCTTCTTCTTCTTCCTTCCTCTCCTTCTTCCACCGACACCACCATAGGCAAGTGCATCTTGCTCTCACTTGAGAACTCATTTTGATGGTTCTGATGGCTTCCTAGCAAGATTCTAAACCACTTTAGAACTTGAAGATTTTCATTTTGGTGCATGAGTTTTTGTAGATCTAGGAAATGCTTTCTTGAAATTTTGAAGTTTTGATCTAGTTAACTTCTTCATTTGCAAGTTCTGATGGTTCCATGTGGTTGGGAATTTCCTTCTACCCAATTTTGACCTTTGGAAACTTGGATTCGGACTTGTTTTGACCAAGTTATGAGCATTTGAAGTTTGGGTTCATCCTTGCTGTTCTTGCTGTTCTTGCTCTTTGGAGAAGACAGTGAGCAGTGGCAGAGCTTCTTAGCTTATGCCACGCAGCCTTGGGTGCGCTTCCTATTGGAAGCGTGTCTTCCTTGAGCGTGCGTGACTTTTCACGCAGCTGCTCCTTTGAGTGTGCGTGACTTTTCACCCACGCTGCTCTCTCAGCGTGCGTGACTTTTCACCTATGCTGCTCCTGTAGCGTGCGTGACTTTTCACCCACGCTGCTCTCTCAGCGTGCGTGACTTTTCACCTATGCTGCTCCTGTAGCGTGCGTGACTTTTCACCCACGCTGCTCTCTCAGCGTGCGTGACTTTTCACCTATGCTGCTCCTGTAGCGTGCGTGACTTTTACGTACGCTGCTCTCTGAGCGTGCGTGACTTTTCATGTACGCTGCTCTCTGAGCGTGCGTGACTTTTCATGTACGCTGCTCTCTGAGCGTGCGTGACTTTTATGTACGCTGCTTCCTTGAGCGTGCGTGACTTTTACGTACGCTGCCCCCCCTGACCCCTTGCTTGACCCATTGGTTCTTGGAGTTTTGGTCTTAATTCTTTTAGCTTGGTTTTTCTATGGCTCTGTATATTGATATTTTATTAGATATTTTACGCCCATTTTATATCCTTACGCCTTTTGTCATGAACTTGATTTTACTTAATATGTTTGGAATGACTATTGTACATGGCATGGTAGGACAAGGAACTAGCATAATACGACAGTGACCCGTAGTGGTGCACTCCTGACATGACCAACCTGACATGATAGTGGCCCGTCGTGGCGCACTCCTGACAAGTACCCTGACATGATTTATCTTGATAACTTAACTTGACCTGTCTTGACACCGTGGGTGGTTCTTCTTGCTTGCTTGTTAATCCACTTGTCCAGTCTTGCATCATGTCTAGGATGGAACTCCTGAGTACCACGGTCAGAAGTACCTATAAAAATGGATTAAGGTTAATAACTAGAAAACACAGTAGTCATGAAAAGATGACACAGCTACAGGCAATCCCGTTACCTGGGCGCTCTTGGGATCTGTAGCCTGCCGTCGAGTAGGGCACATTTCCAGCGCACCGTCGAGTGTTGCACCCTCTAAGTCACCTAAGGGTACATTTGTCTCCTGGGCGATGTACCCACCTGAATTCAACCCTAATCTTTCGTCCTGGGTAGCCTGGATGGTCTGCAGGGCTTGTAGCTGTGGATCAATCTCATTGCATCTTGCTAGTAACTAGGATTGTGATAATCCTAGTTAGTTAATGTAGAAAGCCGTAGGCAATGATTGGTCGTGATTGCTTGGATGGAGTCTGGTCCAGTATAGTATTGTCTAGAATTGATTGATTATAGGATTGTGTCACGACCCGATACCCAAATTGTTGGGCCGGGCCGAGCCATGTCCAGCCTACGCTTGGTTAAAGCGCAGTAAGCTGTTCTAAGTATAGACAATAAAAGATCTAAGCTACTAACAGTTCTAAAATCATATTTAAAGGTTCATCACAACACAGCATCTATAAGCGAAGGTAAACAAATACAGATTTAATAATACATAACCAAAGTATCTAACTGGAGACAAAGTCCAGTATCCAAATATAAGAACAGACAAAGTCTAAGTCTACTAAACACATGAAAGATAACTAAGCAAGGTTTCCCGCTGGGGCCTCTTCTGGAGCTAAGGCCAGGTCCTCAATGCAGTACCATAATATGTAACATATAGCGTTTCCTTCTCCAAAAATATACCTACAACGTTATCCTGTCAGGACGGGAGCAAGTACAACCTCTACAACTAAAGTACTGAACATATAATGAAAGAGATGTACAACAAGAATCATTGTGTGATAAGTCTATAAAACAGGAAATACTGAAAAACATGGCCTCATGGTACAACTGGGATCACAATATCATAGTAACACAGGAAACATGGCATATCCGGAATCATGGTATATCTCATAATCTATCATGGCAAGGATACATATGTCATAAAGACAGATGTATATGTAATGTTTAAAACTGGAGCAGGTACGTGATCGGTCAATAGATGTACAATGTACCGAGGTACAATGTAAATAAAATGTACATACGTACAAGTAATCAAGCGATAGATGTACATACGTACAAATACAGCTGGTGCGCCTACGACAAGGTATACATAAAATGTCAACCTTGCTCGGTACGTACGTACGAGTAGGGGGGCATGATCACGTACTCAACTATCAGTTTTCCCATAACCCATATTCTATCATGTGAGAGATACGAGAACAGTAAAAACATGTAAGAGATACTGGGAGTAATATAAGCATGGCAGGTACTGGAAGCAGTACAAAACTCGTGAATACTCAGAGCAGTATAAAGCATAGTGAAACATGTACCGAGATCCAGTATGAAACATGTGAAGGTATAAGAACAGTCCTAAGCATGGTAGGGACCAAATTAATGTAACATGTGAAGATTTAACTTGCAGTTATTCAGAAGCAGTATTTTAACAGGGTTAATACATGTTCTAGCATTAAAAGACAGTAAATGAGTGTGTAGATGTTCTTGCCTCGAGCAAAACAAGAATACTAGTACGAAGATATAGATGTCCGGTATCCTGTCAATAATGATATACAACTCAGTTCTAAGCTATGATCAACAATATACTAGTGGTGAGACATGACTCCTAACTGGACACTAACTAAGTGGAGACCTAGAATAAAAGTCCAAAGTAGAGAGCCACTATATTCCAAACTAATTTCCTAGAGTCTTTATACTAGTGTAGGGTGAGGTCCAATACGACTAAAACACAAAACAACACAAAA
The DNA here is from genome assembly GCA_029216955.1 of Iris pallida. Lineage (NCBI taxonomy): Eukaryota > Viridiplantae > Streptophyta > Magnoliopsida > Asparagales > Iridaceae > Iris > Iris pallida. Next base: position 5,610,894 of record JANAVB010027997.1, read on the forward strand.
AGTTGCAAGTCGTAATTATTCAATAATTAAATCAAACGGTACACTAAGTTCCAACAATTTTAGAGATAGACAAAAAGCTTAAATATATATAAAATAAAGTACCAAAATAATTCTTGTTAATTATAGAAATTTATACTAATTTTTCTGGGATTTATAAACCCTCATAAATATTTATTAAAAATCAGCAAACATAAATATACTAAAAATGAGTTATGTTTTCCTATTTTTATAAAATACCAAAAGCACTTAATAAATGCTAGAAAAATTATGATAAATTAGCTAAATTAACATAATATTTAAATACCATTTTTCCAAGATTTTTACAGCAATTAAAATATATATAAAAATTCAAAACCAGAAAGTAACAATATCTAGAAAAATAATTAATTATAAATTAAGGATAATACATAATCAAAATCTACAGATGTTGTCGGATGATAAAATAAATATCACCAACGTGTCCAGAACGGTCAAATCAGCTAGGATAGCCTACCCATAAGTCCAATTTAGACACAGGGGCAAAACGGTAATTTCGGATCAAAATGATGTCCGTCGTTGGACACTTTGCACCGAAAAGCGTGTCGGGATAGAAGTCTACAAAACCTAGCAAATTATATGTCCACGAATCCAGAATGATGATACGAATCCAACGGTATGTCCGGAATTGGATTCCGATGTGCCGATCTCAAAATGATACGTTGACGCGACACTTGGTATCCGATTTGCACGGAAATGCGTGCCGGAGCAAATGTCTTCAAAACTCAGCAAATTATATGTCAACGAGTCCAGAATGACGATACGAACTCAACGGTATATCCGGAAGTGGATTCCGATGAGCCGATCTCAAAGTGACCCGTTGACCCGAAAAGTGGGACCCGCTTTGCACCGAAATGCGTGCCAGGGCCCACGTTCTCCAAATCAAGCAAACTTTATATGAAAACATGCCAGAACGACGCCACGAGTCTACTGGTGGTGTCAGAAATTGAATCCGGAGTCCCGGGTTCAAAAATGGAATTTAACAAGTGCAATTTAAAGAATTCGGACGGCCAACTTTGGCGTCAAATTCGACCAACCAAACGTGCTTAAAATGAAACGAAATCTAAAGGAGACAGGAAGATGGTTATACCAGCTGTGCACCGGAACTGACGGTGCGCAAAACGGAGCTGCGACGGCAAAGTTACGAGCTGACGAAGTCGGCTCCACGAAACTGTCCAAAAGCAGTTCAATTTAAAACGTCAACTTGGTGGCCAGTTTTGAGGTATCAAACGACGAAATTAACGGGTGAAATTTGACAGGGGTGAAGAGGGATATACCGAGATTGCGACGGAGCAAAGAGTTCGCCGATCCAACGGTCGGATCTCCCAGAAAATCGACGCAAAGTTGCTGCGACGGAGCGCCATTTCAGTCTCGTTCCCGAGCTCGTCACGACGGGACGTCGTGCAAAACGCACGAATCGCCTCGACGGCGCGTCCCAGAGGACGGTGGCCGCCACAGGGAGGTCGCCCAGGGTTCGCCCGGCCAGGGGGGGTGCTCGCCGGCGACGGCGACGGCCGCGGCGGCGCGCGGCTGCCGGCGCGCGCGCGCGGCCGTGCATGCGCGCTGCTGCAGCGCCTTGTGCTGCTGCTGTCGCAGCTGCTGCCACCTCGCTGCGGTGGCGCGCCGGCCACGTGGTGGCGCACGGCGGCCAGGCGGCGCGGTGGGCTGCGGTGGTTCGGGTGGTGCGCGGTGGTGACGATGGTGGGAGTGGTAGTGATGGTGGTGGTGTTGTGTTGATGAAGATGGTGGTGATGAAGGAGGAAGGAGGAGAGGGTGGTGAAGTTGTCGGGTTAGGGAGGAGGAGATGGAGAGAATGGAGTGATGATGATGATGTAAATGAAGAGGAGGGTGGTGTTGGCTGTAAAAATAGAGGGAGAGAGTGACATATATGTTTAGGTGTGTGTGTATATAAGAAGAGAGAGAGAGTTATAATAGATATTATAGAGAGAGGGAAGAGTGGGATTGATGTCGGTCCAAGGGGGGGGAGAGTGCTGTGAGGTGGAGGTGAGGGGTGAGGTGGTGATGTGTGAGTAGAGAGAGAGAGAGGGATGAGTATATGTGTGTGAGTATATATATATCATATATAGAAGGAGGAGAGAGAGATATATTATTAGAGAGAGAGGAGAGAGAGAAAGTAGAGAGGGGGGGGTATGAGGTCGGCTGAAATAGGGGGAGAGGAAGTGCTGGTGATGGGGGGGGGGTTTATGTGTGGGAGTGTTTTCTTTTTAAGGAGGAGAGAGAAAGGAAGATGTTTATATATATATATATGTATATATATAAATATGTGGGATATTTAAAAGTAGAGAGAGGAAGAGATATTTTTCGAAATAGGAAAAAAGAGAAATATTGCGTGGTGTATTTGGACAGTCATGAGAGTATAACATGGGGCTTGGGTTCGGGTTCGGTTGAGCCGGGTCGGGTCAAAATCGGACATGGGACAATAATTGAATTAAATAGAGACTTATAATCATAGGTAAATAATTAACATGCGGGGACTCAAATAAATGGGACACAAGTTTCAGACGGGTAGTAGGCTTCATGCGGGCCACGTCCATACTTCGGGTTGACAGGTTGGATCGATGTCGGGTCCCGAAATTAAATTGGAAAATAAATCAGGTTTTACGGTCGAAAATAAATCGGCCTAAATTGACCCGGAAGTTGTGCGAAGAAAATGGAGCACAAAATGGAGTGTCTGAGTGGGACACGAAGGTCATGGATGGAGAGCGTCTCGAGTAGATCATTCATGAGAAGTTGGTTTCGAGAAAATGGCTGATCTGGTGCTCCTAAATTAAAAGCAACGGCAACGTGCAAACGATGATCAAAAATAAAAGTGGGAATAATATTCAACGATTAATTGGTCTAAGTTGACCCGAAGTTGCGCGATACAAAAAGAGCACAAGGGAACAAGTTCAAGTGGGACACGATATATCAAAACGAAGATAATCTTGTCTACTTCAAAACTCGTGAAGAGAGTTTCCAAGGATTGGCATCCCTGACGCTCCAGAAGTCAAAGACATGGAAAGGCACATTAATGATCTAAACAATTAAATAATAATATATTTATTGAAAACAATTCATTCAGAAAAATAAAAAAATAAACCCTGAAATTCAGGGGGCTTACATCCTACCCACCTTACAAAAATTTCGTCCTCGAAATTAAAAATCATCCAACCGGTCAAACTATAATATGTAGCTACTCTGGCTACGATTCTCAATTTGCTACCCTTGTAATCATCTCTTCTGTTTCTCCTACAATCTTTTTGGCTCAGGCTCAATCAAAGTCCTTCTATCATAAACTACGCCATACATCCTTTTGAATCTTCCCTACTAACATGAAAACATTTATGTATACCCTAAACTATAGGTCATTCTCTGGGTATGTTTATAAACCTATAATGCTTAATCATCAACCATATTTTCAACCTCAATTATAAATTCTGGATTTCCTTATCATATTCTAAGTATCCTTATTTCATCAATCCATAGTTCCTTGGCATCATTTATCGTCAATCCTTTCCTACAGTTTCTCTTTGAAATTATACGTTCAATTCTTATCCTTGGCGTAGAGCCTTTTTCTTTTTACTCAACAAGTCCTCCGAATACAAATCCTCGATTTCAAACTCCCGATTTATTAATTACCAATGTACATATGTCTTTGTCTCGTTCTGATATCTTCCCGATCTCGTTCGCAATACGATAACTCATTCTAATTTATTCCATATCAATCCACGTATCGATCTACCCTCTAATCACATGTAATTAGCTATAGATAACCCATAATCAATTGGTTATCAAAGTCTTTTAATGCTCAATCCTCAAATTCTAAGCACAAGATTCTAATCCTCAATCCATAGTCACAACAATATAATATCTCATTTCTCCATCTTAGATACCCTATCATCAAGTCATACTATCAATACAATCGTTCTTAATGGTTTCCAAGTCTACTACAGTCAGTCACCCATACTCGTCCTATAAACTTAATCTAACCAATCCCTAGAAAAGTACTTATCACAATCACACAATACATGTATAGTTATACTACAGGATCAGTTAACAAGGTTCGGCTATTTCGGTCGTCTATCAAGTAGAAGGTAACAAGGCCTAAGACTGGGTCAAGCAATCCATAACAGTGTCCAAACAAGTTAAAGGGTCAAACAAGACGGAAAAGTTTATTGGAATATCTCCAAGAATGGTACGAAGATAACGAGAGGCATAACGAGAAGAATTATCCAAGAGGTTAACGAAGAAGAGTTTAGTTAAGTCATAGGGAAGATGGAACACAAAGATAATTATGTCCAAAAAGATAACATAAAAATAATCATGTTGGAGAGTCCTAGAGAGCCTATAAAATCCTAGTTGTAGATGTAGATAGGACGGAGTTAATCAAGACGGAGAAAAAAATGATAATAATAAGAATTTATTCTTGCTCAATCGATCATAACGACGTGAACCAAGCTGAGATATAATCTGATAACCATATACGTCTTCCTGAAATCATGTTGCCAGAATTTTCGCCACACCAGTAAGCCTAGATGCAATAAACGATAGAGTCATAACTAAGGTATACACCCTATAGTCATATCATCTAGATTCCTTACCACGCCAACCGGTATAGCTGCAAGAAAATCTAAATTCTATGAATAGGATAATATATCCGAAATCAGGCTCTATGTTTTTGTCATACCAGCTAATATGGCTGCGATAAATTCTAAACTCCATAAATAAAGCAGACGTTTACCTTATCAGGATATATCATAATTTAATCCACAAAATTTATCACGATGCAAGATCAAAGTTAACAACAAAACCAGAAATTAAATTCAACAACGAATTTAAAGAAGAGCAAATGGAAATAAGTGAAAACTGATTTCTAGATAAGATTAGAGTGAGATTAGAGTGAGATCCTCAGGGGTCATCCCAAAGGTACAACTTGGTCTAAATTGACCCACTGAAATACAAACAAAAGGCTAATTATAGCTAACGGTCCTATGCTGTGATGAGTTCTCCTATGTTGTAATCCTAGAAATCCTCTAGGTGTTCTAAATGTTATTCCTAGTGTTAACAAGTTGTCCTAGATCCTAACTGCAGGCATGCTTGGTACAATAACGTAACCAAACAACTTAAGTCGAGACCTGCATGGGCCGCCAAAAAAAAACATGTCACGACCCGATACCCAAATTGTTGGGCCGGGCCGAGCCATGTCCAGCCTACGCTTGGTTAAAGCGCAGTAAGCTGTTCTAAGTATAGACAATAAAAGATCTAAGCTACTAACAGTTCTAAAATCATATTTAAAGGTTCATCACAACACAGCATCTATAAGCGAAGGTAAACAAATACAGATTTAATAATACATAACCAAAGTATCTAACTGGAGACAAAGTCCAGTATCCAAATATAAGAACAGACAAAGTCTAAGTCTACTAAACACATGAAAGATAACTAAGCAAGGTTTCCCGCTGGGGCCTCTTCTGGAGCTAAGGCCAGGTCCTCAATGCAGTACCATAATATGTAACATATAGCGTTTCCTTCTCCAAAAATATACCTACAACGTTATCCTGTCAGGACGGGAGCAAGTACAACCTCTACAACTAAAGTACTGAACATATAATGAAAGAGATGTACAACAAGAATCATTGTGTGATAAGTCTATAAAACAGAAAATACTGAAAAACATGGCCTCATGGTACAACTGGGATCACAATATCATAGTAACACAGGAAACATGGCATATCCGGAATCATGGTATATCTCATAATCTATCATGGCAAGGATACATATGTCATAAAGACAGATGTATATGTAATGTTTAAAACTGGAGCAGGTACGTGATCGGTCAATAGATGTACAATATACCGAGGTACAATATAAATAAAATGTACATACGTACAAGTAATCAAGCGATAGATGTACATACGTACAAATACAGCTGGTGCGCCTACGACAAGGTATACATAAAATGTCAACCTTGCTCGGTACGTACGTACGAGTAGGGGGGGCATGATCACGTACTCAACTATCAGTTTTCCCATAACCCATATTCTATCATGTGAGAGATACGAGAACAGTAAAAACATGTAAGAGATACTGGGAGTAATATAAGCATGGCAGGTACTGGAAGCAGTACAAAACTCGTGAATACTCAGAGCAGTATAAAGCATAGTGAAACATGTACCGAGATCCAGTATGAAACATGTGAAGGTATAAGAACAGTCCTAAGCATGGTAGGGACCAAATTAATGTAACATGTGAAGATTTAACTTGCAGTTATTCAGAAGCAGTATTTTAACAGGGTTAATACATGTTCTAGCATTAAAAGACAGTAAATGAGTGTGTAGATGTACTTGCCTCGAGCAAAGCAAGAATACTAGTACGAAGATATAGATGTCCGGTATCCTGTCAATAATGATATACAACTCAATTCTAAGCTATGATCAACAATATACTAGTGGTGAGACATGACTCCTAACTGGACACTAACTAAGTGGAGACCTAGAATAAAAGTCCAAAGTAGAGAGCCACTATATTCCAAACTAATTTCCTAGAGTCTTTATACTAGTGTAGGGTGAGGTCCAATACGACTAAAACACAAAACAACACAAAAAGTTGCAAGTCGTAATTATTCAATAATTAAATCAAACGGTACACTAAGTTCCAACAATTTTAGAGATAGACAAAAAGCTTAAATATATATAAAATAAAGTACCAAAATAATTCTTGTTAATTATAGAAATTTATACTAATTTTTCTGGGATTTATAAACCCTCATAAATATTTATTAAAAATCAGCAAACATAAATATACTAAAAATGAGTTATGTTTTCCTATTTTTATAAAATACCAAAAGCACTTAATAAATGCTAGAAAAATTATGATAAATTAGCTAAATTAACATAATATTTAAATACCATTTTTCCAAGATTTTTACAGCAATTAAAATATATATAAAAATTCAAAACCAGAAAGTAACAATATCTAGAAAAATAATTAATTATAAATTAAGGATAATACATAATCAAAATCTACAGATGTTGTCGGATGATAAAATAAATATCACCAACGTGTCCAGAACGGTCAAATCAGCTAGGATAACCTACCCATAAGTCCAATTTAGACACAGGGGCAAAACGGTAATTTCGGATCAAAATGATGTCCGTCGTTGGACACTTTGCACCGAAAAGCGTGTCGGGATAGAAGTCTACAAAACCTAGCAAATTATATGTCCACGAATCCAGAATGATGATACGAACCCAACGGTATGTCCGGAATTGGATTCCGATGTGCCGATCTCAAAATGATACGTTGACGCGACACTTGGTATCCGATTTGCACGGAAATGCGTGCCGGAGCAAATGTCTTCAAAACTCAGCAAATTATATGTCAACGAGTCCAGAATGACGATACGAACTCAACGGTATATCCGGAAGTGGATTCCGATGAGCCGATCTCAAAGTGACCCATTGACCCGAAAAGTGGGACCCGCTTTGCACCGAAATGCGTGCCAGGGCCCACGTTCTCCAAATCAAGCAAACTTTATATGAAAACATGCCAGAACGACGCCACGAGTCTACTGGTGGTGTCAGAAATTGAATCCGGAGTCCCGGGTTCAAAAATGGAATTTAACAAGTGCAATTTAAAGAATTCGGACGGCCAACTTTGGCGTCAAATTCGACCAACCAAACGTGCTTAAAATGAAACGAAATCTAAAGGAGACAGGAAGATGGTTATACCAGCTGTGCACCGGAACTGACGGTGCGCAAAACGGAGCTGCGACGGCAAAGTTACGAGCTGACGAAGTCGGCTCCACGAAACTGTCCAAAAGCAGTTCAATTTAAAACGTCAACTTGGTGGCCAGTTTTGAGGTATCAAACGACGAAATTAACGGGTGAAATTTGACAGGGGTGAAGAGGGATATACCGAGATTGCGACGGAGCAAAGAGTTCGCCGATCCAACGGTCGGATCTCCCAGAAAATCGACGCGAAGTTGCTGCGACGGAGCGCCATTTCAGTCTCGTTCCCGAGCTCGTCACGACGGGACGTCGTGCAAAACGCACGAATCGCCTCGACGGCGCGTCCCAGAGGACGGTGGCCGCCACAGGGAGGTCGCCCAGGGTTCGCCCGGCCAGGGGGGGTGCTCGCCGGCGACGGCGACGGCCGCGGCGGCGCGCGGCTGTCGGCGCGCGCGCGCGGCCGTGCATGCGCGCTGCTGCAGCGCCTTGTGCTGCTGCTGTCGCAGCTGCTGCCACCTCGCTGCGGTGGCGCGCCGGCCACGTGGTGGCGCACGGCGGCCAGGCGGCGCGGTGGGCTGCGGTGGTTCGGGTGGTGCGCGGTGGTGACGATGGTGGGAGTGGTAGTGATGGTGGTGGTGTTGTGTTGATGAAGATGGTGGTGATGAAGGAGGAAGGAGGAGAGGGTGGTGAAGTTGTCGGGTTAGGGAGGAGGAGATGGAGAGAATGGAGTGATGATGATGATGTAAATGAAGAGGAGGGTGGTGTTGGCTGTAAAAATAGAGGGAGAGAGTGACATATATGTTTAGGGGTGTGTGTATATAAGAAGAGAGAGAGAGAGAGTTATAATAGATATTATAGAGAGAGGGAAGAGTGGGATTGATGTCGGTCCAAGGGGGGGGAGAGTGCTGTGAGGTGGAGGTGAGGGGTGAGGTGGTGATGTGTGAGTAGAGAGAGAGAGAGGGATGAGTATATGTGTGTGAGTATATATATATCATATATAGAAGGAGGAGAGAGAGATATATTATTAGAGAGAGAGGAGAGAGAGAAAGTAGAGAGGGGGGGGTATGAGGTCGGCTGAAATAGGGGGAGAGGAAGTGCTGGTGATGGGGGGGGTGTATGTGTGGGAGTGTTTTCTTTTTAAGGAGGAGAGAGAAAGGAAGATGTTTATATATATATATATGTATATATATAAATATGTGGGATATTTAAAAGTAGAGAGAGGAAGAGATATTTTTCGAAATAGGAAAAAAGAGAAATATTGCGTGGTGTATTTGGACAGTCATGAGAGTATAACATGGGGCTTGGGTTCGGGTTCGGTTGAGCCGGGTCGGGTCAAAATCGGACATGGGACAATAATTGAATTAAATAGAGACTTATAATCATAGGTAAATAATTAACATGCGGGGACTCAAATAAATGGGACACAAGTTTCAGACGGGTAGTAGGCTTCATGCGGGCCACGTCCATACTTCGGGTTGACAGGTTGGATCGATGTCGGGTCCCAAAATTAAATTGGAAAATAAATCAGGTTTTACGGTCGAAAATAAATCGGCCTAAATTGACCCGGAAGTTGTGCGAAGAAAATGGAGCACAAAATGGAGTGTCTGAGTGGGACACGAAGGTCATGGGTGGAGAGCGTCTCGAGTAGATCATTCATGAGAAGTTGGTTTCGAGAAAATGGCTGATCTGGTGCTCCTAAATTAAAAGCAACGGCAACGTGCAAACGATGATCAAAAATAAAAGTGGGAATAATATTCAACGATTAATTGGTCTAAGTTGACCCGAAGTTGCACGATACAAAAAGAGCACAAGGGAACAAGTTCAAGTGGGACACGATATATCAAAACGAAGATAATCTTGTCTACTTCAAAACTCGTGAAGAGAGTTTCCAAGGATTGGCATCCCTGACGCTCCAGAAGTCAAAGACATGGAAAGGCACATTAATGATCTAAACAATTAAATAATAATATATTTATTGAAAACAATTCATTCAGAAAAATAAAAAAATAAACCCTGAAATTCAGGGGGCTTACAGATTGTACCAGAATGATGGAATGATTGTCACTCCAGATTGTCACTATAATGATTGCCACTCCAGATTGTTACTTGACCTGATTTCTTATATTTATCTTGCCGATAAATGGTGAGAGAAACCAAGTTCCGTTCAGACGAAGGGTTACAACCCCGGTCCTTGTTTGGTTTACGGGTTGTAACCTAGCTATCTGAATAGTCCCATGGTTATCTCATCGTATATCATCCTGACATGCTTCTCCATATGTCCTGTCTTTTAGTGATTCTATGCAAGATTGTCTTTTATAATTGCCCATCATGCTTTTTCTTAAATTACTGTCTCTTATTAGGTAATTATACTTTTGTGCTAATTGCTGGTTTTAGTTCTTAAGTGAAGCCTCCTTTGTGGCACTTGCTTTTCCTGGGGTCTGACCCAGCTGGTTTTGTATGGCCAGATTCTAGAGCAGCAGCAAAGGATCTCCCTGCATTTCAGCCCGATGGTGGTCACCAGGCGTAACCAGGGCAACGAGTGGGTTTATTTTTGCTCTCCCACTCTATTGTAAAATTATTCTTTTGAGGCGTTTAGCCGACGAGCACCTGTTAGCTCGATGCATTTTATTTGCTGTCTGCCTACGGGCTGTAAGCATGATTGGCAACTCGAGGTTGATCATGTATGACTTAAACTCTTGCTAGTCCTTACATTTTGTACGACTAGCTTCATGATCATCTGGATATGTAATGTTTGGGACGCCTTACAATTGTATATTTGGTGATCTGATATCTTGTGATTATTATTAGTTGGTTGAGATTGAGACAATAGGCTATTTTATGACCTTAAGAGACTGATGGATTGTAGTGAAACTCTCACATATCTAGACAGCCGTGACCGTATAGCGGTGTGGATTCCATTCCGTTATACGTAGCTGGCTATGTCTGCCCCCGCTCTCCAGCATTCTGGTTCTGGGGCGTGACAGATATGGCCCTTCTTACCGCAATGGTAACACTCTGAGTCCTCGTAACGACCCTTGGACTTCCCCCTGCTCTTGTCTCTGCCACCACCTGGACCCCTGCTTTTGCCCCTTCCGCGGCTCTCTGAAACAAGTGCCTCTGAGTGGTAGGATGTGGATGAAGTGCCCTGAGAACGTCTCCGCATCTCTTCATTCAACACCCCGCTCTTGGCAAACTCTAGACTGACCACGCCCTCTGGAGCAGAAGCGATCATAGATACTCGTATGGTCTCCTACGAGTCTGGCAAAGTACACAGCAGCCACAGTCCCTGAACTTCGTTGTCGAACTTGACTCCCATAGAAGATAGCTGGTCACCCACGCCCTGGAACTCACTCAAGTGATCCGAAATAGACGTCCCATCCTTGTATCGCAGACCCATCATCGTTCGGAACAGGAACAACTTGTTTATCCCGGTCTTCTTCGCATACAAGGATTCCAGCTTATCCCACAACGTCTTCGCGTGCTCAATATTGGCAACGTGGTTGTACACGTTCTCATCAACAAACTGCCGTATGTACCCACACACATGTATATGCTCGAATGTCCAGTCCTCCTCGGATTTATCACTGGGCCTCTCGGATGCAAACACGGGTAGATGCAGCTTCTTGACAAACAGCAAATCCTTCATCTTGCTCTGCCAATAATGATAGTTTGTGCCATTTAGATTCACCATACGCACCGGCTTCGCGTCCATCTCTCCTCTCTGGTTTCTCTGTCAACTACTGACACTCCTTCTGAATTCCAGAACCTGGCTCTGATACCACTCTATTGGGAAAGAAGCGCAGAAATCTTTTCCCAAACCGGAGAGTACCTGCGAGAGGACCGAGCAATACAAACGCACGAACCCAAAAATAACCACACAAAATAATCCACGCAGACACAGAGAATTTTTGACGTGGAAAACCCTTGCGGAAAAAACCACGGGACGATCGGAGTCCAACCCTGAGAAGCCTCCACTAATGGAATAGAAGAATTACACCCTCTACAAACTCCTCCCGATCCAAATCGGATCCCCACAACACTCAGAAGTAAGAACAATGATTACAAGGCTACGAAGAGCGAGAACGACGAGTAGAGATTACCCGAAACACGATCTCCTTCGAAAACGACATTCAATCCTCCGTCTTCCCTCCCGAAGTTGTAATGGCACTCTTGCCTCCTTCCTCTCTCTTTCTTGTGTGTTACTTGCGATAATGTTGCATAATGAATTAGGGTTGAGAAAACTCAACTTAACTCCCCAATCCCGCAACCAACCTGGACCGTTGGATTAGATCCAATGATGAAAACTCATCCAAATTTTCGCATCAGTCCCGACGACACAGAGTTCGGCCAGAACTCTGTGTCGAGCAAACAGAACCTAGCGCCACAATTCTGGAATGGCCAGACCGAGTTCGGTCAGAACTCGGCCTGGGACCGAGTTCGGGCCGAACTCGGCAGACCCAGTCCAGAACCTCCCTTAGGAGCAACAGCAGCAGTAGCAACTCCGCGTCGCCTACTTCCCGAGCTTCTTCGACACACGAACGGCGCTCGTCGCACTCCGGGATCTTCTCCACATAGGTTGGGAACCCCACCCACTCCAACAATCCCATCCTTTTCAAAATCGAAACTGGAATAAAAAAATTTCAAGCCGAATCAAATCTCATAGTCAGTTTGGTTCGATTCTGATCCAAGATCTAATAATGTTCAACTCTATTTGCATACAACAACATGTAACATACTAGGAACAAGCAAAACAACCTTTAAACCACAGCTATGCATCGACTTCTTCTATTTGTAGATGTGGACCAATTCCACAAATCCGAAAACAATATATGATATTCGAATACAAATTCTCGTCATCTCGGGCAGTGTCGATGCCAAAGGACGGTATGGAATCTCATAGCCGTATCATAGATACATGCACCACTTGTCAAGGGTATCTTAGAACCAAATACCTCGACTTTGGAAGAAACTAATCTAGAGGACAACCATATATCTAATATTCATCCATCATGTTGATGCTCAAAATTTTTTAAGGATCCTGCTACGTGTCCATGGACCATGGTTTGCAATCACGAACGTGACCGTCGACCGGCGTGTTGGCCGGTCATTGGCTCTGGTTCGGACGGGACCCGACGATAGAGGGGAGGCACGTCGGACTGCGATCACGTCCACGATTTACAACCGTGGACAAAATATAATTTTTATTTTTAAAAATGTCCGATAAATGTGCATCCATTCAACATTCACTTATTAGGTTAATGCTCAATTTTTTTAAAATATCAGACAATACTTACGAAACTTTGTGCACACTGCACTGTATTTCATTTAGGTCCCACTATCTCCAACTTCTAACTTCTTTTTATAAATTCAAAGAATAATACGCTCTTGTAACTAGATCCACTGATCTTTTGTATCCCCTCTAGTTGCTCAATTTTATTTTATAGCGCGTCAACCATATATATATACATTTTAATTTTAATTAATACATGATATTGATATTTACTTTCCATAAATTTTATTTTAATTGATTCATCCTAAGAGGACAAAACCATCTCACGAGAGCCCACCGGGCTAACCGCCAAGCAAAGTCCTCTTTGCGTGACTCTTCCGATCTCCTCTCCCGTACGACCGCCCGCATATGGAACTCCCCTGCGAAATGCCTTGGAACCTATATACACCCGCCAACTGACGTGGAAAACCCACGTGGCCGCATGTTATTGGCCATCCCGGTCATTCTGTGCCTTCCTCAGAGGGTCCATTTCCTGGTCACCTTCTCTATACATGAACGGCTGGCCACGTCATCGCATCGACGCATAAAATTCACACGTGTCATGGTTTTTTAATTCGTGGAGAACGGTGTTTGCTGTTGTGGGGCTCACGCGGAAAGCGTGGTGGGGCCCGGCGACTCGGGAGCGGTGTATAAATTGACGGACTTCTTCTTCTCCACTGTAGAGTGAAGTCGTGCTCCTTTGTTTTCTTCTCCAATGGCGATCTCTACTTCTAGGGTTAGGGTTTCGGTCGCTTCGATCTTCATCGTCCTCTTCGTGTTCTCGTCGTCGGTTCGAGCCGGCGATGGAGGAGCGGCGGAGGAGGCGGTGCTGACGCTTGACGCGTCGAACTTCGACGAGGCGATCAAGAAGCACCCCTTCATCGTCGTCGAGTTCTACGCTCCTTGGTAAATTTCTTGATCCTTTTTTTATAGCTGTTGATACACGAACACGATACGAAGTGGACACTGCGACACGGATACGAACACGGCAACCATTTTGGAGTGTCCTTGCTTCGTAGTTACTGATTGATTGGTCGGATCTCTCGGTTGAGCATCTTTCTGAAAGGAGATCTAGGTTTTTTTTTCCCTATCCGAAGGAATTTGAATCTATATTTTATTAGTATTCGAGATCTGGCTGGTTTCTAGATTTAGTTAATTTTTTATTCATGAAAAATTCGGAAATATGTGTTCTTTTCGCTGTTTAAAATATATTCCTTTTGACTAATTATATATGGCTTTGTTGATTTAGGACTCTTGTTATTAGAACGTCAATCTTTTGCAAAACTTTGCTGTGTTTTATTCAATTATACAATACTCTAGGAAGCACACGAAGTCTGTGTCTACACGTATCAGACACATACACTTCAAAGTATACTAAAACACACTAGATGGTACAGTGTCCGTCTCATGTCGTATTTGTGTCGATGCACCATAGAAAAAAAAACCTAATTTTGCTAAAAATAATCCCTTCTGAAGGACTTGGTGATTTTTATTTACTAATTTCTTATGTTTTACAGGTGTGGACACTGTAAGAACCTCGCACCCGAGGTAATAAATTTCTTCAAAACTTTAAACATGCATAATTAGGGGTAATCTTATGAGATGCATAGTTCTAATTCTTTCCTATGTTGCAGTACGAGAAGGCGGCAGCAGCACTAAGTAAGCATGACCCTCCAGTCATCCTTGCCAAGGTTGATGCCAACGAGGAAGCCAACAAAGACCTTGCAGCTAAGTACGAGGTTAGAGGCTTCCCCACTCTAAAGATCATCAAGAATGGAGGTGAAAACATCCAAGACTACAAAGGTCCTCGGGAAGCTGACGGCATAATTGAATATCTTAAGAAACAAGTTGGCCCTGCTTCTGCCGAGATCAAATCTTCAGAGACCGCAGAGAGTCTAATCGGTGACAAGAAAATATTCATTGTAGGTTCATTTTTGTTTTCTTTGTGTTGGTTTTCTTTGATTTGATATACCTTAACATTAAAATTGCTAAATTGTTCGTTGTTATGATAGGTTGGTCTGTTCCCCAAGTTCTCTGGCGAGGAGTTTGAGAACTTTATGGCAGTCGCTGAAAAATTGCGTTCTGACTATGAATTTGGCCACAGCTTGGATGCTAAGTTTCTTCCGCGTGGTGATTCCACAGCGAAAGGACCCATTGTTAGGCTATTTAAGCCATTTGATGAACTTGTTGTTGATTTCCAGGTTTTGACACCTACAGTCTTTTACTCTTTTCTTAATTACATTTGAATTCCTATTTACATTGTGTTCGCTTCACTTGCTGCTTACACTTTTTTGCTTATAGCATTGCTAATATATAATATCTAATGCAGGATTTCAGTGTGGAAGCTTTAGAACGTTTCATTGAAGATTCAAGTATGCCTCTTGTCACTATTTTTGACAAGGATCCTGCCCACCATCCTTATGTCTCCAAATTCTTCAACGGCCCTGATGCCAAAGTAAGGAGTGATACGACTTACCCTCTGTACTTCTATCAATTGCATTTCATGTCCTATTGTTTGCGTTTGGAGGAAATTCAGATACATACACACATAACAAGATGACACCACTCCCCATATTTCATTATCCACACACTTTATAGATGATTTTTGGTTTCAGTAGTTCTTGATAAAATGCTTTTGTGACCTTTCAAATGTTTAATGTATGTATCTTTCTTGATCGAAACCTGTATGTTCTTTTATTGAAACCTAATTGTGAGTATAGGCTATAGTGGGCCCATGATACTTACGATAAGGTATCCCAGTATCGTGAGAGAGTGATTATCTGGTTCTGAAGTCTTCAGATCAATACAAACATGTTCTCATTCAAAATCGGATGACTAGTGCAGATTTGAGTGCACCTTGAACTTGATCGATAAATTAAATTTATGTAGATTACTTGTCCTTTGTGAAAAAACGTGCATAACGTTTCTCCATCTACTTTTAGATTTTATGACCAAGTCACTAAAATCTTCAATAAGTTTGAACGTTCTTGTGGTATTTCTGTGGTCTATTCATGCATTTTTAGTCAGTGCGGTGTCGTGGATAGGGTTTTCCAGCAAGCATTTTGCTGCTTGCAATGCACCCAGATTGTAGTCCGTGGTGAAACCTATTAGTTATTACTTTAGTATCATGTTTCAATGTGCACAGATTGTATTCAAGCTGGAAACCTTATTAATTATTACTTTAGTATCGTGGAGGATTCAGACTGGAACTTCTACATTTTCTAGTTATTATCCAGGATGAGATATTTTAACAGTCTACTTGGACTTCTTAGAACTGTTTTTTAAGACTTCCGGTGTAACAATTGATTATTAAATTGCATTCTGACATCTTTTCTTGTGCCTTTCTAATGACGTCTTTGGTTTGTCAGGCGATGCTTTTTCTGAATTTCAGCAGTGAATATTTTGATGCCCTTAACTCTAAGTATCAAGAAGCTGCATCGGAATACAAAGTAAAGGGTATACGTTTTCTGATCGGTGATCTTGATGCCAGTCAAGGTGCCTTCCAGGTATCTTTCATGCACTTCTATTGAGTTTACTCTTCATATTTTAGCATTCATCTGAATGTCTTATGATAATTATATCTTTCAACAGTATTTTGGCCTTAAAGAAGATCAAGTGCCTCTCATTGTCATACAAGAGAATGACGGGACTAAATATCTTAAAGCTAATGTGGAGTCTGCTGATGTTGCGACTTTGTTTAAGGAATACAAGGTGAATTTTTTTCCATCCAGTTTTATGTTTCGTCATCCCATGAGTTTTAGTACATACTTCTTATGACTTGATTTGTTATGTTCAGGATGGCAGCTTGAAACCATTTAGAAAGTCGGAGCCAATTCCGGAGTCTGACAATGAGCCTGTTAAGGTGGTTGTGGCTGATAACCTTCATGATGTGGTCCATAAATCTGGGAAGAACGGTATGTTTCTTTTTCATTTCAGGTTTTTTTTTTATTATTCTTGCTTGGAACTTTAAAAAAACATCATATTATTGTTATTTTTATTTTAATTCTCTTTTATTGTGATGATTTGGAACTACTACTGGGAAAGACATCCATCTATAGCTTTGACACACAGTCATCTACTTCAAAAAAATTGATGGGATAGACGCATCCTTTTTTCCCTATCAAGTTCCCTCATTTGTCCTATTGACCTATTTTTTGGCCTATTCACTTTATATTGCAGATATACATCGAGAAGGGTAAATTATTTCAAAATTGGACACAAGAAAATTTAGGCAAAAACATTACAAGGAAAAGGATTTATTTCATTAACTATATAACTGCTTTATAATAAATCTTGTTTCACATAATTTGACTAGATAAACCATGTATATCAAAAGTGCATAAATGTACTCAAATATCAAAAGAAATCATATAAAAGTGACTAGATAAACCATCTAGTCATATTCCTGTTATTTATGACATTGAAATTATTGTCTGGATCACTTTATTTGATACTTATCATCTAGATGATCTCTTATGTTATATGCCTAGGAGGAATTCAGCTCTCGATCAAAAAGTAGTTACCAAAATTTTACTGGCATCAGATTTTTCAGTGTTTTGAATGGATTATTTATGGCATTGAAATTATTGTCTTATTATAGGATCACTTTGTTTGATACTTTTCATCTAGATCATCTCTTATGTTATATGCCTAGGAGGAATGCAGCTCTCGATCAAAAAGTAGTTACCAAAATTTTACTGGCATCAGATTTTTCAGTGTAATGGATTATTATTACCAAACAATTATTTTCTGGGTGGTTTTATTCTTTATTTCAAACTTCATTTTTTTTAATTTCACACGACAATGTCAATAACTGCTGAAATATGCATAGTAAAATCATGCATAAAACACTAATTAAAGTATGTTTCTTCTTTGTTTCTAAGGAGTTATTTTCTTCACTGTTATTTTTTGACCGTGATGTGAATTCTGCTGATGAATCATGTCTTTTACGTCACAGTATTGGTTGAATTTTATGCACCTTGGTGTGGACACTGCAAAAAACTTGCTCCTATCTTGGATGAAGTAGCTGTCTTGTTTGAAAATGATGGTGATGTGATCATCGCGAAGATGGTAAGCTTCTTTTATTAAAAGTAAACATTTTATGTGTGATAATAGGCTATCCTCTTCATCTGTCTTTCTGGTGCTTGTCTACATGCAAGCATACAGTGAGTTCTCTGTCGCCATTATATTTGATTATTCATGTGACTAGTTGCAAATATGTTGCTATTGATTCTAGTAAGAAAATAGTCTTTGATTAATTTGGAAGATCTTTGATATTTACTAGAGGACTAACTTGGGTTTGGGTGTGGTTTGGTAGCATGCTTATGCATAGTACATGAGTCCGTGGATGTGCCCTTCTTTACATGCCTCAATGTGGCTCTTATGTGATCAGCTAGTTATGCCAGATCTTGTACGGAAATGTAGCTTTTAGTTCATGATTATTCTACCATTTCTTAGTTCTTGTTCCTAATCATCTAGTGCACAATATCAATTCAAAATACAATACTTGTTCATAATCATCTAGATTCAAATTTGAATACGTACATGATATCAATTCAAAATATGATACTTTTAGAAATTTTAGGATACGGATACAACATGGATGCAGTTGTGTGTGCACATAACAAATTTTATTTACATGCAAAAAGTTATATGAAGGACCCACACCTTATATCTCAGTTATGTATAGCAAGCACATTCACAACCATTCTATTTCTTTTTCACCCATGTTTTGGATCTCTTTGGAACATAGATGTAGACATATCCTAAGCTTTATGTATAGATATGGTGGATATTCAGGTATCCATGCAACCTGGATAATCATACACAATTTCTCTCTCAAAAGAAGAAGAAAAAGAAGAAATCATGTACTGATTGACTTCATTGTTGAAAAGAGAATCTTATTACATTCTTGTTGGTCATATATACTTATTATTCTGTTTTAGGTCAGTTGAATCTTCAGTTTTTTCAATATTATGTTATTCTGACAAATTGCTAATGTGAATATCTAGGATGCTACTGCAAATGATGTCCCAAGTGACTTTGATGTCCGGGGCTATCCAACTTTGTACTTCTCTTCCGCTAGTGGCAAGATCATGCAGTATGATGGGGATAGAACCAAGGAGGACATAATTGATTTCATAAAGAAAAATAAGGATACCACTGCTCAGTCTGACACTTCTTCTCAGTCTGACACAACTGCTCAGTCTGACACAACTGTTCAGTCAGACACCGCTAAAGATGAGCTGTGATCAAGGTAAATAAACCATGTCTTTGTGTTCTATTTGTTGATTTACTGGATATCACTTGTTTCCTGTAGCAGTTCAATTATAAATATTTGAAATAAATTCCTTCTATTTGAATCATTTTTATAGTTTTGTGGATATTCCTTATCCACTATTTATCATAATGACCCTCCGTTATCAATGATTTCTCTATTGATGGATAATTTAACACTTGCCCTTTTATTTTTGCGGCGCTTTTTTCCTTGGATCTCCTAGTTAATGTTGTCTAAAACTACAGGTACTAGGCAAGTTTGCATCTTCTCAAAGAT
Organism: Iris pallida; assembly: GCA_029216955.1. NCBI lineage: Eukaryota > Viridiplantae > Streptophyta > Magnoliopsida > Asparagales > Iridaceae > Iris > Iris pallida. Next base: position 5,630,482 of record JANAVB010027997.1, read on the forward strand.
AAATACTTGTTAATTGAAGCACACTATAATTTCTACCTTTTTGTTCTGGCCAAGTTAAATTCACTTGGATGGATGCTTGAACTGTTCATGATTGCTTACACGGTTAGTTGTGAATCTAGCCCCCACCTGCCACCGCTGCCAGCCATGCCACCCCTACCCTCATTTTTATATGGGTAACCTTGTAAATTGTGGCTTTTTTTCTTCATTTCATTCACGAGACTTAGTATTTTGTATCCAAGCATGACTGTTTTTCAGTTTATTACAACCTCCTCCCTTGATATCTTATTTTACTTTACATCGTTCCTATATATATTACTGGTAGTGCTACAATTTTCATGTCTTTCACCTCCCACTATCTTTGCACAGGGACACTCCAGTCATTCTTGCTTTGCTCTCTGACTTTTTTTTTTAATTCCTTATCCTTCATTCTGTATGCAATGGGAAATTTTTTGGTAAAGGTAGACATGGTAAAAGTTACAAATTTTTGTCTTTCTTATTGCACACATATGATAAAAGGTACCTGCATCAAAAAAATTCCCCTCCACATCCACATTCAAAAAATAAGACCTTTTGGAGAAAAGAAATATAACCTTTGGCTGTGAGGATTTTTGTAATAAAACGGTACCATGATTATTGTAAATTTTTGTCAGTGTACACTGGAAGTTGATGGCCCCTTTTTCCTTTTAATGCAGATTTTGGAGGACTACCAGTGGGATGACAATCTGCAAGGAGAATATGCAATGCCTTAGGCTTTTGATATCGTTGACAAGTAGTTGAAGCTAGACTTACAGCTTATGTCCACTTCTCTGGAGGCACCTTAATGTATGGAGAACTCTTCTTGTAACCTAAAAAGATTTCGGGCCCTGGGAATTTGTGAATGTTCTGGCTTTTAGCCTCCAATGGTTTTCTGCCTAAAGTAATAAAATGGTACAGCGCCAGGATGATTTGTGCACTTGTGGTACAACAGAGGGGATGATTCTGTAGGGAGGTGGTGCGTGCCACATACGTGTCATGTTCCATATGTTTTCTTTAGGTTAATTCACTTGCAAAAAGTTTTGTCGTCTATTTCATCACAAAGCCTCTTTCTATTCTATGTTCTTCTATTTGAAGCACTCTATATCAGGGATTGCGGCTCTTTTGATCTCCTTTGCCTTGGGGTTCAGGTAACATACTTGTTGACCTAACTCATGATTTATTCTCCATCCATTCCTTGTCTAGATTGTGTAACCTAATTGACCTTTTCTCCCCCAGTTACACGAAACCCATCAGACTATTCCTTGAAACAGAATCTGCTTCCTATTGAAGGGCGTTTCAGGTTGATGTTGCCATTTCTGGTCTGCACCTTCTATTTATTACTTCGCCCCCCATAGGAATCAAATCCTAACAGCATGAGAAGTGAGAACATAGAACAGACGAGTACAATCCATTTCCATTGGGTGGAGAAGTGCATTTGTAATCTTATAGCTAGTTCTTTGAGTTTGATCTTCGTCTTCTAACACCTGATGCCTGTCATACTGACAAAAGTGAGATCTCCATAAGATGTTAGTCGCACGAGATTTTTTTCACTCCACCGAAATAATGTTGCACAACACTTCTAGTCAAGGGATTTATTAGCCGGAAGTCTCTAGTTCAGAGTGTGGTAGTATCCAGAATTCTCAAGCGGTAGTTTCCAGAATTCTCCATTGTGTAGTAGAAGCCTTCCTATTCCCTGTCTTTCTAGAAGTTCTAGAATCTTTTTATCACGTAAAAATATTTAGGCCTAGAAATTTTTTTTTCCCTCTTCTAGAAATTTCTTGTAAGATCCTTTAGGTCCTATAAAAGTGGAAGGTTTATTTGCTCATCACCATCCAAAAAGTTGTAAATTTTCTCTAGTAATGTTTCAACATAACAATCTGTCTTTTGTTCCACTTTTTTTTTTTTTTCATTCTCGTCTTAGCAATCTAGCTAAACGTTTGGGAAAAACTTCTATGGATCTCTGAAAAAGTAGTTTGTGCACCGCACGAAACGAGATGTGAGACAAAAATAAGTCCATGACAAATGGCTCTCTCTACAAAACCTAGGAGGGTGCACTACCCCTCAAAATGTTCCCTCACTATGACTCGGTAGCATGCCATTTGGATCCAGACTTTCTATTAGCCATCAGTGCAGCTGTCAATCTCAAACCTACCTGCTAGTACTGTAATTGAAGCGTATCGGATGTGGAGGCTGTATCTAAAAGAAGTTAAAGGACTTGGGATGCAAGAGTGTCAAGAGGGCATTTCAAAAACCTACGTGTCTGACATTTGTATGCTATGACCTACTAAAGGCAGGAGGTGTAGTTACATTTCATTCAGGCATACAACTGAAACAAGAACATCAATAAAGCCCATTTCAAAAACATCAATAAAGCCCATTTCAAAAGACGCAGCTCTCCCCAAGAAAACTTTTTTTTTTTTGTGTCCATTTCTTGGGGCCGCCAGCTTGGGACCGTGGCTCTCCCCAAGAAAACTTGTTGAAATGCCAAGAAAAGAGAGGTAAGAAAATCTGTACAAGGGAGTTTTATCATAACAATAACAAAACAAACAACACTAGTTGAATACTCAATGTAGCACAAGAATCTCAACATGAATATGGAATCAATTGCCAAATCACTCTACAATTTGCATACAAAAGACCGCAAGAATAGGATTAATGCGAATGGGGGAGGCAAACTATAAATTACTTGAATCCGTGGAGAGAGATGACCTGTAGCCTTGGATATTCCTATCTAAAATAACAGAAAAAGATTCCAAACATAATACTTTCATGACCAACACATAATAAACATGTGGTGTACGGATGGGCGAAGACGAGCGAAAATCCCAATTTCACATGAGACGACCCAGAGAGTAGCAGTTTCAACTTGCGGTGCTTGATGCGGCTTGCACGCTCGTGCATCAGCAATAGGTAACTGCCTGAAATTCGGAAGTACTCCCATGTTACGACGGATCACAGACACTAGTTTTCATCTCATTGCCTGAGTTGAAAGATTTCTTCTATCTTCTGCTCTGTGACGGTATAACTTTGTTATTGATCGCCTTTCACAATCCTGTGAACAAATAAACCTCAGAATAGACAACAAAACATGGCATAATAAATATAATTAGGGTGTGCGTTTCTCTAATAAAGTCTAATGTTGGATGTGCACCTTGAACATGTTAAGGTGAAAAGTCTTCTTCGGGTTCTTCTTTCTGAGTTTCAAATAAGTGTAAGCAAAACTCAGCTGGTCACGAGGAGTAAAACGTTCAACCTCATTAAACCAAAGGCAGGAAAATAAGTTTGACATTGGAGTGTGAGCTCTTACTATGAAGGACCCTTCTGGTACATCTGCCCATAATAAGTAAATTGTCAGAAAATTTTAAGATCATTAGGAGTACACTAAAAAGAGCCTGAGTGTTATGTTGCATACGGCTGGGAAGTAATTTGTTGGGATCTGATGGATCAAATCTTTTCAGCCCATCTGACTGGTAAAATTCAAACTGTTGATCAATGATTGAATGATTGAACTTGTTCAGTTTCTTATTTTGCAAGACTTCCTCCCATACACAATGTCTGTCATAGTGATTGGAAATGGCATACTCGTAACCTTTTCGCCAGAGGAAATATTCTAAAATGAGAGAAGGATCACGCTGAAGTCGCAATTTGCTGTCCAACCAGATAGAGTACCTGAATTTGAAAATCTAAAATCAGAACCTAAGACACGAGGGAGGAAAGAATATGAACTGGTTAAAGAGAAACATTGCAGTTCCACTACTACCAAGATTTAAACATTTGAGAAAAACATGGTCTCATTTTCTAATGATAACAAGCGATGACTATCTATGGTTGTATAACACAGTAACTGAAGAGGTTGATTAAAAATCTGAGAGCTATTCCATCGAAACAAAACAATGCATGGTTTAACAAATGCTGGACATTATGGCTCATCATCAAAGTAGCTTTGTTCTCACCTGGCAGATGGAAAGAGTCGATGAGCCAAAAATTTTGGTACTTTCCCAACTCTCCGCATGTCAGTATAAGGTAAATTTTTAACAACTATTATCTTCCACAAACCAATATATCCCATGTTGTCCATTTTTTGGCCTTCTGACGACAATGTCTGCAATGTCTGTTCATCCATGAACATAACAAAGCAGACATTTTTCCTTGACTGCTTGGTGATCTGCAATCAATATGAATACATATCAGACACCACTAACAATATGTACATTTCACCTGATGTCAGATTGGCAAGAGAGATCCATTGAATTTGCTTAACCACTTAATGGACTCAAGGGAGAAAGGAGATTGTATAGGATACGAGTATAGAAATAAAAATAAAAATAAAAATGCATAATCAATTAGTATAACAATTAGATAGTTTGGTGATACAAAAATAGTTCTATATCTTAAGAACATAACATAGACAGTTTGGTGATATGAAAATAGTTCTATGGCTTAGAACATAACATAAAATTTACCTTAGCTAGTTAGCTGTAATGTATAAAGGAATTCAATAATGGAAAATCAGACAATTTCAGGTTACTCCTCTAAGGCCTATTATGAAATTTAAAATTCAGCATGATCCTGGACCTACCTATGCCAATGATAAATAGGATATCATAGTTCTTTCATATGGAGTATAATGTTGCTGGAACATGTTGCTAAGAGGATAAGGGCGCATCAACTCAAAATTTACCATATATATGGAATGGTTGCACCAATTGGTTGAGATGTTTGTTCCATTTAAGACCCTTGTATATGTTTTGGTTTTGGCGGTTTCATGGATTTGGCTTCAAGTTTCCATTTCAATATATAGCATATATGCATTTGGAAACAGAGAAGTTTGGAAGTTCAAATCTGAATGTTTTGAAAAGATATCTTTTACTTGATACAATACACTTAATCATACTTTCTTCATGAAACTGTAAGACTGATTTCAACCAAATGGAATGTATTATATTTGTATAAAACTATGACCATGAAAATAAAAAGACATTTTGGAGGGTAATATACATGATAGAAATGTCTCTCTTGAAGTAACAACAGTGCAACACATGCATGGGTTATATAAGTTGGCTCCCACTGATTCTACACAAACCAGTTAGGTCCCAGAGAAAAAGTTGAATGTAAATAATCGTACTCAATGACAAAAATGAAGGTCTTCAACCAAAATGGTGAAGATGATCACAATAAGTTTTATAGGGGAAGCTATGAAGAATGCCCTATGTCAAGTGTCAACCACTGAGCAAGTATCTGTATGTCTCGAAAGGAACTTGGTTTATCAAAAGTTGAGAAGAAATTATAATGGTTGGCATGCACTTAGCATTCTGTATACTTGCTCTGTGGAAAAATATATACCTTTTAGGAGAAGCTATAAGGAGTGTCCTATCTCCTATGAGAAACTTTATTACCAGCCTGCCACTCTCCTTTGTGGGAATATAATTTGGCCATTATTAAGTATTAACAGCTGTTAAGGAGAGTTGTTAATGATCCTTTCCATTAGCTCTGGTCAACCCATTCACATCCAGTCACCTACTATTCCTAATCCAAGCATAACATATACCCTTTAAACTGAGATATGAAACAATCGTACTCATATTGCATAGTGAAACGTATCACGAAGCTGGTAACCCTCGTCTTTACTTAGTACATCTTGTAGAATACAAAGAAGAAAGTGTTGGAGTACAACCAAGTCCAAGCCTGAATACCCGTATCACTTAATAGCTGCCTTTTTTATATTAGTTCCAACAAAATTTAGTATTATACATCTATTTATTGTCATATCTTCACTGACAAGTGTTCAAATAATGATCTTTTGAAGTTGATGTGCAGTAATGGTGCAAGTGTCAAACTGTGTCAAAGTGCTCATATTTATGCAAGATAACTGGAGGACTCACAAGTTAGATTATGTTCAACATGGCAACTATGCTAACATGACTCTATCTGTTCCCTACTGTATCTAACCTAAACTCAGCATATATAGATTGGGTAAGGTCAGATTTGGTACTTCCTGACCTGGGATTGGGATATTTAAGTTGAGACAGATGGGAATCAGCTTAGGTTTGCATGGGCCTTCAACCAGACCTGAGACATCCAACTTGCAATCCTAGACAGCAGGCCAACCCAACTCCCTTACTTCCACATTCTACTTTCAACAATCCGAAGACATATCTTTCTCCCTGATGGCCTGATAAACCCTCTAACCTATTTCTACCCAACTCTGGTATCGTTATGCATTCCTTACCAAATAGACCTCTCTCCGTTTGCGCACGTGTGTGGTGGTGGGAGAGAGAAGAAAAGGGAGGGGGGGGGGGGGGGGGGGGTGGTATTTGAACAAATGTCAACAGAAACATGTTCCGCAATCAAGAAAGATTCCAAGGCATAAAAAATGCAAAGAAATAGGCACACGACTAATGAAACATAAACGTAACAGAGACAATTACCAGTTTACTATAAGGTGTCCTCAAATGATCTGAATTTCCAAAGATGCATGATGATACAGCTATATGGCAACTCTTCATGTATCTCACGTCATCTTCTGCAAGATCAAATCCAGTACTTGGAGATCCCTTAGGACCTTTAACAAAGCCACAATTAATTTTTTGATCACGGGCATAGAACGACTCCTCTCTTTCTTGAAGAGTCTGATGCCCAGCAAATTTTGGCTCCCAGTCCATAGATTCATTGGGTCTCTCTTCAACTTCTACATACTGCAACGAGAATCTTGAAAATTTCTTGTTCTCTACAGGCTCCACAAGTTGAGCTGTAGAGTTCAGGAACTTCATCTCACAAGATGAACCTATTGAAATTTCAAAACATTTCAGATGAAGCAAGAAAAAAAAAGAAATTTAAGAGCACTCACCTAAAGAAATAAAATAAGTACTTGATGTTCTTGATTAAACATGAGGTGAACATATAAAGCATAGATAGACAATACTAACATTTTAACTAGGATTATCCTGATTTGTATTGTATAAATCCTTCCCAAGACTGCCTATGCAGAATATATGGGGAGATAACAGCAAACAAGCGGAAATTATTGCCAAATGTAAACCAATTGGCTTAAAATGACCATCTTTTGACCTATATGTTCAACCAAAAGCCTGTAGAAAAGTCATGTAGACTCGAGATCCCGATTTGTCCCCAAGTAAATTGAAAGTTAACACATATTTGGGGTTAAAATCAGCCTGTAAGTACCAAGAGTTTCATGACAATATTTGGGCTTCTTCCTTTTCTCTTGGGTTGGTCAAAGCGAAATCCGCTGGTTCAGGAATGGAATCAATAGATACTTCCTTCCGTGCCTTCCTTGGCGGTAGACAAGACTTCATCTGCTTTAGTGGCAGTTGCTTCTGTTTCGGCTTCTGATTTGGATTTAGATGTGGGTCGGGATATTTATATGTGATCTGAGTTCCCTTGTGAAATAGCTTCTACTAAAGCTTATGCATCTGTTGATGTTGATGCACTTCGTTTTATGTAGGACCTCTTGCTTTAGCTACGACTTCAGAGTCTTTTGGTTTGGAAGAAACCAAACCGGAGCTCCTAGCTCGGGATAAAGGAGAACTGCCGGTTAATCATATGCTGGTAAATCAGATGTTGGATATTCGGTTGTTGGCGAATCATATGTTGTTGAATTGCCCGCGTAACCATGAATAAAGTGAATTGGTTTACTAAAGGGGTTGTAACACTCTCACTAAACTAATTCATGATAGAAAAATGGAAGGGAAAACATAAAAACAAGCTCATATATGTGTATTATACACAGATAAGAGTATACTTAGTTTTCCACATATGACTAAAGGAGTAATTAATTACATATCCATGTTTGGTAAAACAATGAATGATCCAATATAAGCAAGTCAGATTACTTAGTTTAAACTTTAAAGTAAATTGTCATTTCATCAATAGCTGGTGTTTGTATCAAGTTTTCAAAATCATCAAAACATGATACCTTTTTGGTTTTAGACGAGACCAGTCCAAATCCTGACAAAAAAAATGTTTTTTTATGGGTTGTTTAAACACCACACCACCCTGTGCACGCCCCAAAACAATTCTCATTTTCGCTGTTAACCTGAATTTTCAGAGAAAGTAGAGATGCAACAATGTGCTAGAGTTCTCCAAAACTAAAGAAAAGAGAGCAAAACCCTGACCCTGTATCCAAAAAATGTTTCTCCCTCTTATCATCTTCAGTGTGTAGCGGTAACCCTCTTTGCATCGCTCTCACTCCACCAGACCAGCGACGTGATCTGCCTCCGGCACCCTCCTTTTGTTTCCTAAAACCCTCACCCCTTTCTCGAATACCAGTTTGAAATAGAAGTCAGCCCTAACAATTGTGCAGTCTAAGTTCATTCAGTCAGGAAATGATCCTCCATGAATCTCCTAGATTACAGAAGAGCCTACTTGAGGGACAACACTGTCTTTGCTGTGATACATAGGACTTCAGTTTTGTTCTATAATGTTCGCAGAACCATTTGATGTGGCAAAAGTACAGTAAGTTCCAAGTTTCAAGCATGGGTACCTACCGAAAACAAAACATTTCCTCATAACCATCTGAAACACAATATTATTCAGCAGATAAAAAGGTAGCATCCATCTGATTCTAAACATGTCGACAAGTCTCTATTAAGCCTTTCTTATTCGAATAATTATGCCTATTAGTTAAAAAGACACCACTACAGCTTCCTATTCCTCTTGCCAAAGTTCTTATGGCTTCGTACACTAGGAAGCAAGGACACTCCAATAATTGGCACAGTTTCCATATCGTGTTGGACATTTTCAGCTACGACACCGACAATCAAAAACACACTAGGACAGTTTAAAATCACTGCCGTGTCTATGTCGTCGTGTTCATATTGCATCATATTTGTGTCTGTGCAACATAGGCAGTACAATAATAATTCATAATCCGTTAACATTTTACACACCACGAGTAAACTTAGAACATGAAACATAAGTTACACGACTACTAATTCTAAAAGCTCACCAGAGAACTTGTGATGTTTGGGTTTCCTCTTCGATCCCGTCCTTTTACCAGAACCCAAACTCTTCTCGCCCTTACTACCGCTACTGCCAGCATTCCTCGCGACCTGGGAAGAAACCTTCTCCTTCACGCTAAAGATTGCATCTTTCTTACTCTCCTCTTCTTCCTTACTCCTCTCTTGTTCCTCGACCTCGTCCTCAGCATCAATTCCGTCGTCGTCGTACTCATCCTCCTCCTCATTGTTCTTCATCTTCAACGAGTTCTCGTACTCCTCTTTATACGTCTCCAACTCTGCCCTCCCTCCCTCGTTATACAATCCGCCGCCGCCGCCGTTCCTCTCCTTCTCCTCCTTCGACAATTCTTGATCATGCTTGTGCTCGGTCCGCTCGGTCGGGTGCGCTAAAACATCATTTTCCTCGTAATCCTGATCCCGTCTCCGATCATCCCTGTCCCAGTACCTCGAATCCCGGCCGACCGCTCCCGATCCGCGCCCGAACTTCAGTTCCTTCGAAAAAGCCGTCAAATTCCTTCGGGAAATGCCATCTTCCTCCAAGTCAATCTCGTTTTCTACAGCCACCAAATTCCCATCAGATCGTATCAAAATTGAACCTTTTCGACAGCGCCAACAAAATTAGGGTTAGGGGTTTCACTGTACCTTTGCTGTTGGAGAGGCTGCGGAACGCGAGGAGGGTTAAGAGGAGACCGAGGGAGAGGGTTATGAGGAAGACGACGAGCGGGGAGAGGAGGCGGCGGGGCTTGTCGGGCCGGGCCGAGCGGCGGATCCGGGTCTGGATCTTGCCCGGGATGCGGATCCCGACCTGGTCGCCGAGGGCTAGGGATCCGAACTGCTGCCTCTGCTGAGCCATTCCCGCATTGCTCTCCCTCTACAGGGCGATGAGAAGAATAGGGGGAAAAGGAGCGATCTTTATTGATTGTTTTTTAGGGTTTTGGTGGGGAATGATTGAGAAGAAGAAGAAGAAGAAGAAGAAGAAGAAGAAGGAATGGGAGGGAATAATTGAGAGTAGAATGTGAGGAAAAATTAAGCTTATTTTGATTGTATTTATTGATTGAATGAAAGAGTGAGAGTTACTCGCCTAAAGTGTGCCAAGAAAGGAAGAAGAGGACCAAATCGAATAAAAGTGGAGAGAACATTGTGAAAATTATGTAACATTTGCAAACCAAGCATGCCAAATACTCCTGTATTCTTGCAAGTGTGACACATATTTGACACGATAATATTTGTGTCGGATGTGGACGTTCCAAGTTTAGACTCTAAAAAGTTCAATAATGCTAAGTCTACTACCAAATACTTACAATCCTCTTACAACCACTTATTCATTTGCTGACATATGGACTATAGCCCACATGTCAGCAATGGGTGAATATTGTAAGAAGGTTGTAAGCATTTGGTTGTAACTATAGCACTACTCTAAAAAGTTATAAAACATGATTGAAAGTTTTATTTGGGATCCTCTTGGTAAAGCTAAACATAATCGAGAAATAAATATGTATTTGTTTTTTTAAGTACAATCAACACACATCCACACGATCTTACGTTTGAAAAATCTTCAAACCCGAACCCTATCGATCCCGTTTGATGTCCAAAAATATATTTATTATAATAACGAAGAGAGGGTATACATATGGATACTATTACTAGTAAGGTCTAATTAGGCGAAATCGAACCAAAATTAATCATAACCGAAACCGAAACAATTCGTTATGATTTTTTCTGCAGGACTATTTTTATTATTTAATGGGCCAAAATCATTAGAAATATGGTTAATTTTATAGTTTTTATAGATATTAGTTCAAAGTTTGGCAAAAAGTTGGACTAATTATTAAATTATCGAAGTTGCGGTTTAAAACACATCAATATAATTGTTATTTTAAAAGTATACAAAAAATAATACATATATTTTATCATAAAATATGCATAAAATTGAGGATAATTATAATTATGTAAGTCTAATTCGATTTTCGATTTCGGATCGGAAAAAAAAAAAAAATCCAAAACTGAAACCAAAGTCGAATACTTTTCTTAGTAACCGAACTCGGTTCAGTTCTGGGTCCAAAACCGAATAATGCTCGCCCCTAATCTAATATATGAACAAGTGTGCACAAAATATTTATTGTGTACATAAACATGGATGCCATATATGTGCCCTAAGTTGTATAAAAGGTGCTATTTTTTCATCTATTTTGTATTCGATTCTGTGTCCATTTCCAATATGAAATTAGTGATGATTCAAAAAAGTAACTTCCACCACATATTTTTTGGAAAATGATCAGCAGACCGGGGGGAGGGGAGGAGGGGACCGCGGTGCCACGTGTTCCCCCCCCCCCCCCCCCCCCCCCCCCAGTCGGGTTCCTGCCGCTGACGCCAGCACCCTCCTGCTAATGTCAACCCGCTGAACTCGACCAATGAGGGGGAGACACGTGGCACCACGGTTTTTAAACCGTGGTCTCTCTCTCGGTCTGCTAAACAGTGTTGATATTTTTTTTATTATAACCTACACACACCTACATGTCCTTATGGTCAGAGGAGTTATAAGTGTTCCGGTCCGCCTGATGTTCCTTATGCTTTCCACGTGACCTACAAGACCTACCACATAGTTTAGGCTCTTCCAAGTCCAGGCCCAGTAAGTAGAATGGGCTGCAGTTATAGCAGGCCTTTAGAATCTCTCGTTTGTTTGTTTGTTTGTTTGTTTGTTTTTGAGAGTACCTGGTCCTCAAGCCAAGAGCAGGCAGCGGCAGCGGCAGCGGCAGCGGCAGAGAGGCATAGGCAGATGGGTTGGTGGAGCAAGAAAGAGGAAAAGGAGAAGGAGCCATGCAAGAAGGAGGCCTGTAACATTCAGGCTTGCCTCACCAAGAACAACTTCATGTCCCAAAGGTTATTTCTGCCCCTACAACAATTTGCCTCCCATGAATTTTGACATGATTGTGGGGTGGGTGGAAATTAAGACTAGCTAAAGTGATTTGATTCTGGGTTTGGGTTTAAATCAGGCTTGGAGACACCCAAACCTAGGACAGCTCACAGTTAGCAAGAGGGTTATGTGGGGACAACAATTTTTCTAGGTTATTCCTGTACCAGACTATAGAATGTGCACTTGGGATTATTGAAAATAAACCTGGATCACCTGGTTAAGAAATATCTTTCTCCAATGATAACACTTCAACATGTTTATATGTTTATTTCTGATTGTTTCTTTCAGCATGCTACACTTACTAAAATAAAATTAGTTATTTGGAACCATATCCTCAGAACTTTTAGTTGGTTTTGTGTGTTGGGTTGTATCAGGGAGTTGATTACAAAGTTTAGTCCCACACCGGATAGAAAGTTGGAGAATGAGGTATAAATATATGGGATTGGTCCAGAACTTACAAGGGATTTTTATTTTTAAGCCATATGAGCCAAGTCCAATATCATACCTCATGGATCAACGCCTGTTCGGGGTCACGCTCCGTTTCCCAACATTGTTGTAGTTAGGGGATTTAGTTCTAATTAAGTTGGGCTAATGGAAGAAGATAACAAAGAGGAGGTTGAGCTGTGGTACAATCACTTTATAGATTATATTATTATATGCTTACGAGCATGCTTTTCTTATTCAAAGTAATAATACTTCCGAGTCTCCGACAAGTAGGAGATATGCAAATACAACCAATTACATAGATACATCGCTAGCATCATTCATTGCAGTGACCATCCATTGCAGTGTATCCGACCATTGCAGTGTATCCGACCTAAACTTTTTTACGTTTGATCATGATTGGCATAGAGCAAGAGGAGGAACTCCTTTCTTGCGGAAGTAGTTGGTTTCCATTTGGTTTTAGTAAGTCAAGAAAAGTAATGTTATTCTAGTTAAGGTTTTCCTTAAGGCTTGAGCTTTTGCTTGTTTTAGGGGGTATTGTATAAAAGAAGTGGAATATATAAGAAAAGTAGAAGGTGAATTGGAGGTCCATTGAGGGCCTTTTTGGTTCTTGGAACCTAGAAAGAGTCCATGGGAATTTAGCTTAGATTTTGCAAGGTATCATGTTTGTTAGCAGGATCCGATGGCACTAGGGGAACGGTTTCCCCTTTTTTTGGTCTGGTCCCCTGGACACATCAGCCAAAAGAAAGGCCCAAAATTCGGACCATATGTGTAGGAACTCATAGAACTTGAGGGTTGTGTTGAAGGCACCGTATTTCTATCTTGGTAGCGATGCTAATTAGGGGGAGACACAACTTCATTTTACTTTCAGGGACAACACACAATTTTTATCTTGGGGGCAATACATTTCATTATCATTCTCTTTCTTCCTCTTCCAAACCAAAATTCTAACTAAACAAACATTCCCTCTTTTTCCTCTTCTTATTTTCGAAGTTTTCTTATGGTTTGGTAGTAGATAATCCACTTAGGTACTGTTTTCGAACTTTCAAATTCCATTAATGGAGTTTTGAAGCTTCAAATTAGATACAATACTGTTTGGGTCGATGGAGGACTGCCAAAAATTTGGTAGTCTTGAAGGCAGACTTCTCTGTCACCGGAACTGCCAAATTCTTGGTAATCCTACAATAGAAAAGGATTGCCAAAATTTTGGCAACCCTATAATGAAATTGGACTGTCTGGCTATGCAGGACTATATCAATTTTGGTATTCTTGGAGTAAGTTGTGTTCCCCTGAGATAAGAAAAAAAAGAGGGTAGTTTGGAAAGTCAAAAGTTGAAAAACATTTGTGTCGCCTCCGAGATAGAAATGCGGTGCCTTTAACACACGCCTCTTTCTTGTTAAGTGGGACCCACTGCTTTTAATATATATATTTTTCTTTCTTCTTTCACTTACAAATTGTATCCACCGTTATTCTTTCTTCCACTTCCAAATGATAAATCTTTCAAACAAACATATCAACCTGGAGGATATGTCAAATAACCTGTGGATTTTCACTAGCCAAGTTTTATACCTTCCATGAGTTCTCCAACTTCCTCTACACCAAACAGCCCTTAGTAGGAATTCAGTTGAAGTAAAACTAAAAAGTAAAAACCACAAATGATAACCCTTACACTCACCCAACTGATATGTCCTTACATGATACCACCATTACCTTAAACTCTGATACTGTCAATACCTAAACCACAACCAATACCTTACCTGATCCCATGAAAAATAATTTAGTATTAGTAAGCCATGGTTACCTTTCAGCTGAACAATTACTTAATGCTGTTGCTAAGCTGTGGCAAATTTTTCATTGATGTTTTCTATGTTATTTGATTCCTGTTTACAATTTCTTGAGTAACAGATAAGCCTATATAGAGGGGGTTGAACTATCATTTGTGACTGGTTTTTAATTGAAAGGCTCGGTGATGAAATGAAGTTCAATCTTTTCTTATCCTTTCCTCTTCTTTTGCATCTATTATATTCTTTTTTTTATTCTTAAACTTCTGCTTGTATTCCTTCACTAGATGAGTAATGTAGACTAGTAGAAACCTATACTTCTAGCACAATCAAATTATGAAAATTCTCATAGTATTCTTAAAGCAAATAACCTTGTGTTTTTGTCAGACTAGGTCAAAGTGGTTCCACTTTGAAAATATTTCAAACTAGTTTGGACCTAGGAAAATAGGAAGTCATATCTCCATGAGGCTCCCACTAGTATATAGGATTTCGGAGGATCAAGATGTAAGCATCCTCATCCCCACTTATGGTAATGTCGTTTTTGTGGCTCGATTCAGCTTCCTCTATGATTCAGATTGCTAAGCCTTATCATTGAGCCAAGTAGTACCCTCAACTTTTAACTTAGAAGTATCCCTGAAAAAGAGAAGAATCTTTTCGCCATGACATTCATGGTTAGTATTGTTAAAAAATACATGCTATATGTAAAGTGAAGAAGTTGCATATTAACTTTAACAGTTAATCTACCACTTCACATAATCCATAAGAACCAATGCGACTTTTGGAACATTTTGGTTCAAAGCTTTGATCCATGGCAACACAAAACCAATATGGGCATGTGCTGTCAAAGAAGAGTGTGTTTTCACAGTGGATGATGGGTGGGCATCCATTTGTTGTATTTGATTAGTTAGTCTGGCTTAGGCTGTGTCCACCGAAACAACAAGTTGAACTAAGGAACTTATAAATTTAGAGCATTTAGCATAATATTGTCATTTTTCGACCTACCATTCTATTCAAGAAGTTTATACAAAACAAAACCCTCAAGTAGGGAGATTTCTGCGGTCGAAAACAAAAGGTGCAATATTAGTTACACCTCCATATTTAGCGATGAAGATCGGAGGGAGAAATGTCTCTCCTCCCTGATTCCTATCACTTCAAACTGACAGACATTCCCAACAAGCTGCAGTAAAAGGTTACCTCATATCATCTTAGCTTGTCTAGTGGTGCACATTAGTTGGAGGGGAAAAAAGTTTACTGATGAAATTTCCTTGATTTTAGCTAGTTACATTGATGGCTGAAACTGTAAAGTGCTTTGCTTGAGCACCTGCTCATCATATTTATTCTTAATGATAAGTTATTAAAAAACCCAACTGATGCATAGCTTGCTACTGTTGATCACAAATAAAAGATCAAAAGTCAAAACCACCTGAACATGCCTTCAACGACAACAACAAAGCCTTTATGCCAAATTTTTGGGGTCGGCTGCACAATAATTTTGATGTTGTCAAAGGAAAATAAAAGTAAGAAATAAAGATGTTATATTTCAGCTGAAAGTTAAATGAAGATGATGAAATCAAAGCTCATACAACTTTTTGGCTGTTGGGAGAAACTGAGGTCCACAGAAGCCAAGTAATGCACATTGTGCACTGTTGTGCTGCACTGAAAAAACTAATTGAAACATAATTTGGCTTCACCATCAAAGGGGTGACAAATTTGACTTCCGATGATCTGCCTCTTGGAAATTCTTACTATTTTGTATTTGAATGGGGTTATAAATTTATAATGTTAGATTAGGACACGAGAAGTAATTAGGCACACATAACAAGAATGAGCAGAGAGAAACAAGCTTGAGATGAGGTTGCTTAATATGTAGCAATTCTGAAATTGAAGAAACTTACAAAAGAATTCTCCTTCTCTAACCAAGGAGCTATAATGTTATAGGTGAGAACATGAGAAGTAATAAGGAACACAAAGTACTAGTGCGGAGAATTTGAGATGAGGTTGCTTAATATTATCATTTCCAAAAGTAAATGAACTTACATAAGAATTCTCCTTCATAAATCCATCTAGCCCAGGATGCAACAGGAATTCTCCGATCCCATAATTTTTTTGACATCCCCTCAATATAATAATTTACACCATAAGCACTTGAAAGAACTTTAGGACTATTCAATAAGAAAAATATGACCTCTAATGACAGTTTTTATGCCTCAAGATGAGCGACTTAATTATTCAAAGAATTAATTTTTGCACTTACAGTAAACTTTAGTCGAAATGTGATTCAAAAACATATAAAACAGCTTTCCAAATCTTTTTTTCTGCCGGCAATATAAATTGTCCTTGATAATATTTGACATAGGTTCATCAAGTTTTGCTGACTGCAAATGTGTTCTAAATCGGCAACTGAGAAGTCCTTTGGCTCAAGAATATGCTTGCATTCCTATACAAAATGATTTATTAACTAATAAAATCATTAGTGGACTCCAATAACGAGTCCATTCTCCACTGGAAACTACTCTTGGAACAAACAGAATTGTCAAAGACCTAAAAGTGAAAATTAGGAGTTCTGGACTATATTTAATTGACCGGAGGATTCACCGCCCCTACTAATTGTGGCTTTCTTTGGTAATCAGAGTTGCGCGATCAGCTTTCCTTCATTAAGTGTTGTCTAAACTGAGATTCATCAATTTCCATGTGAGAAGTGTTCATGAATGACATAGCATATATTTTTGGAAGGAAAAATGCTGCACAAAAGTTAAATGTACGTGCCCCTCTCCGTTGATTTCAGATGTAGTTGCATGCTTATATGATTTTTCAGTAAATGGCTAAATTGGATCTAAAAAGTGTATTTAAGATTTAGAATTAAGTTTGATATAAAGTCCATTCATGCTGACATCCATTACTTATTTCAGGTGCCTAAGGGAGATTGAACAGTTGCAGTCGTGTTGTGAGAAATGCAATTATAAGTCTACACACTGTGCTTCTGTATCTGAACTCCTGAAAATGAAAACCAAGTGACGCTCAGCATATGTCAAGTACAAAATGGTTTGTTGAGTGACAATAACATCCAAGTAAGGAACAAGCTTTCAATGTTCCTCACTTCAGTTTTATTAGCATGATAGACTTGTAATATAAGCTTCCATATTTTGTGCAATACAAGTGGGAGGAAGTCTGTTGCAGTATCCTGGAGGAATATAAAAAAACTAGCACGTGCTAAACTTGATGTAAAATGTATTTTTTATTTCGAAGTTGTAGATTGTTCTGCATGTCAGATGAATGTTCCCTCTTAGGTTTCTACCCAAGTAAAAAATATATAAAAATTCATGCAGGATGCACACGATACTGAAATTATTCAATTTACTGATATGTGAAGTAAGCTTGTCTATAGTAAGAGATATGACTCATATTTTAGTTGTTTCATATCGAACAATGGGTTAAACTAGATCAGTGAACATAAACTGCATCAGCCTACGTGCATTTTGGTTTGGTAGAATTTGGCATGTGTGTTTAGGTGCATCCAAAAATCAATAACTTGAAGATGATGGTTAATGATCATAACATTATGATGTTATTTCATGACTGCAATTTTGCATCATTCTGTTCTTTCTTTTCGCTAGACTAGTGTAATCTTGCTACCTTATCTGTCAATCTTTAGATGCTTAGTTGTAGTTGCTTATATTTCCTTCACCAGTGAACTCAGAATTGAGCCTGAAATATTAAATGTTGATTCTACTGTATTCTGAAGAACCTAAATGAGCATTTCCCTTTTAATAGCAAGACATGTAAAATGCCCTCCTCTCATTGATAAGATGATTTGCTACGACATATTCATTTAAGAAATCCTAAATGCAAGGAGATTCCTGGAGAAAATAAATTTCCAAAAATTGGCATCTGCATGTGCATCAGTTTTTGTGTGTGATAGCACTCACATAACTATGAATGAGGATGGTGATAAGTCTCATCTATTCTTATTCTGGGTTGTCCTTTAACCACAATGTTTCTCCATCACTTTCATGATCGAGATGGAGGCATATTACTGACTGATCTGCAGGTGAGTCATAAGCTTTCAACGCCAGAATCAATCTTTTCAAGCACCTCTCTGAAAAACATCGTCACTGAACTGAGTCTGCACGACCCTCACCTCGAACCATAGCTAAGAAAGAAACCTCATAATGAATAAGAAACAGCGGATTGTAGTCTGACACATTAAATAGAAGAATCAATTATAACCAATTAAGAAGAAGAGCACTATAATTCTTTATGATCATTTCCATCCATTATCACTTCACCTCATTGGGTCCCATTGCAGAAATCTCAAATAAATCAAATAGTTTCTTCTGAAGTTCCTGCCAGTACATTGTAGTTAAGTTAGGTACTGCAATATGAGAAATTGAAAATACTCGTTTCGATTTTGTGTCCAAATTATTTGGATTGATGCTTTCCTTGTTCAGGGGTCCAGACAAAGTGTATATTATGCCTAACCTCTACCAGGTTTTGGGAAGCCTGACCATATTACATTGAGTACAAACCCTTCCTACTCTATTTCGTTTTCTGATTATTCCAGTTACACCTGTCCAGTTGGATTGCAGATCTCGGGGTTATTAGGTCAATTTGACAAGATCATTTGCAAGAAGAAATGGTTTAGCACAAATGTTGGAAGTCTTTTCCTTTCTGGTTTTGAGGCTCCTTGCTACTGACAAAGGATAAACCTATTATTGCTTGTACATCTTTCTATAAAGATAGTTATTTATTATTGTTGGGTAAGACTGAAGTAAGGATTAGACACTGGAAGAATTAGTTGTATTGTGTATAATTAAGCCTAGGTTTACTAGTTAGTACCTTGTCTATTAAGGCCAGCCTGGTAGCTAATGACATATAATTAAGCCTAGGTTACTAGTTAGTACTTTTCTCTAATCAAAGTGTTGGCTGGAAATTCTTTGCTTATCTGGTGCTTGCCTACTCACCTATGAAAGTATGCAAACGAACAAATTTCGCAACTTGGTCATCCAGACTAAAGTGCAGTAGCATTTCTATTGGCGTTGGCCGGGGTTCTCAACCTACGTTGAAAACACCCATGAGTACGACGAGGGTCATCTTGTGTGTCGGAGAAGATGGAAGGGTCGATGGCGACAAAGGGGATTCGATTCTGGCCTGTATAAGGCTCAGAACAGAGCCTGCAGTAGAACTGTCTGGCAGTAGACTGCCGGCACATTGCCGTGGGGGCTGAAGACCCAATTCAAATGATTTTAATCATCATAGGATCTAAATAATGGTCCAATTTTTTTCGGAATTATGGTGACTTAAATAGACGTTTCCTAACCGTGATCCCCATACAACATACAATGAGGAGAGAGAATTCTCTAAGGTACAATTTTCAACCAGAAGAGAAGAAATGTTTTGAAGTTCTTGGCATTGTTACGAAGAGAGCGTTTCGGGGAGTTTACTTTGGTTCGTCTTCGTTAATCCCTATTGTTCATTGTAATCTATTTTCATCTATTTGAAATATTGCAGCTATCCGTGTGGTTTGGTGGAAAAGTTTGTAAAGAATCGGTGTATTCTCTTTATTCCATTTGTGGAGACTTTTTCGGATTGGATTCCGATCATCCTGTAGTTTTTTCTATGAGAATTTTTCACGTAAATATCGTTGTGTTTGCGTTATGCTCGTTGTGTGTTTGTATTTGTAATCGTTTATGGGTTGCGCCTTTTCTTCGGTCCTCAACAAGTTCTTCCAGTTAGGGAAACGGTTTCCACGTTTGTTCCCAATATTGTCTCCTCCCACTTACAAGTAGTATCTTCCCCACCGGCCTACCGCCACCATCCCTTCCCCGTCCAAGCTGGTTTCTCTTCTTCCCCAATCCTCCTCCTCCTCCGAGTAGATCTCCTCCTACGAGGCAACGATGACAGCGTGGACGGGGACATCGACGGCTTGCACCAGGGCGAAGTCCAGCTTAGGGCGGTTCACTGTTGAGGCGGACGTTCGTCGTCGAGTTCGGCGGTCCACCTCTGGCGGGTGTCTCTGTCAGGGAGCTCCATAATATAACAATTATCAACAAAAAAGGAATTGAAACCTCTCAGACAAAACCCTTTCATGCCCCCTTCCCCATCTGAACCAAACACCGGAATCCTTCTCCCAGGTTTCAAATCATGTGAAATCAACTTTCCTCCCCCCACTTCCATTTTACCAAACAGGCCCAGTGTTTACATACCATGGAAGAGGCTATATGGTGGTTTGAAATACAAACAGTGGTTACCTGGTTTCGGAAAATATCGATATGCTATTTTCTATGTTGGAAAATTTTTAGTGTCATTGTTTCATAGTACATTAGCCATCAATTCCTCAGCCAAGAAGCATCAATTAATGGAGGTGGTAAGTAGCTTTCAGTCTTCATCTAGACCATGATGCTCTCATTTATAGAAGAAGAATATGTTTTCTTAGATGGTTCTTTATTGAAGTTGATATATCTGCATATGCAAGCAATGTTCCAGTAAAGAAATGTTGACTGCATCCTATTTTTACACTCTTACTAATCAAAAGCTCGAGAGCAGCTTCAATTGTGCTTTGTTCATCACACTTTGGCAAAGGAAAATAATAGTGCTTTCACACTTCATCACTCATTAATTCTTTGCTGAAGCACAAATACCACTGATTGAAACATCACAGATCTTATCAAACAGTATAATCCAAAAGTAGAATAAATAAGTTTATGCTTCTTACATTGTACTTTGGTGAAGTTGATTATGTAATCTATATATCCAAACAAGTAGAGTAGCGTTCTTTCTCTATTTTTACTGCTCTCTACGTGACTGTAATTTCTGGAAGAGTGATGCTCTAGTAAAACTAGTTTTCTGGAGGAAGAAGAGCTTCTTCAACATCTTGAGCAGCATCATCATGCTTGGCCTCCTGTAATCGAACAAGCTGCCACCGCCGCCCTTGGCCACCCCGTAGGCCTGTCGGTCACCCGTCGTGTCCCTCTTCAGCTCGAAGGAGACCCTCCGGAGCTCCTCGTTGAAGGCCTCCCACAGCATGTCCATCTTCTCCTCGTTGCTGCAGACGCCTTCTTCGTCGTCGTCGTTGCTGGGGGGCACAGAATTCAGCATGTCGATGATGTTTGCCGCTTCCTCCCCCTCCGACGAGCTCCTTCGCGGTTGGCAGTCGGTGTTGTCGTTGACGGAGGAGAGGAACCACAGCGGGGAGGCGGCGAAGTGGGGGAAGGTGAGTTGGCAGGGGGAGTCTTGGTCTGTGCTGATAGTTGGGAAACTGAAGTCATCCATTCTCCTTCTTCTTCTTGATTTCTCTTTTATTTTTAAAAAAACTAAACTCTTCTTGATGATTGATATTTGATGATGATGATGATGATGAAGGCTCTTAAGCTGAAGAAGAAGAATGGATGAGTTCCGAGAGTGTGATCACATTCATGGTGGTTGGGACTCCTCAACTAACGCTCTGGATTGGTGCTTAAAAGTCTACTCCTCCTGTTGTTGGTGCGTTTTGTTTTTTGGCGGGACCCCTTTTAGGGACATATAGCCGTTGGGTTAATTCTATCCCACCCATTATTTATGAGATGTTTTCAAGGATTAGTTAATTAATCATGTAGTGCAATTCCTTTTGACATAGTACTATCCATATAGCAGGATTATTATTATCATTTGTGACATCATGCAAACATCTTATTTACGAATGTAGTTTGGGGATGAATGTTTGCTCGAATGCTCTTTTCCGGAGCGATTTGGCTCTCCCAATAGAATCTCAGATGGCACGTAAATGCAGTCCAAACTAGCGTAGTTCATCTGTATGTAAATATGAAATTAGTAAGCATCATGCATAAAAATATCTTTCCGATCTCCAAGTTTACTTGAGTATATATTAGATTATGAATCAAGTTTGTTTTTGTGGCCACTAAACCAAATTAAGTTTGTGATTTGCCCCTCTTTGAGGAGTAAAGATGACAATCACTTTGTACTTTGAACCTTGTCAATAGGGGAAACAAGTGATGACAAATTTCTTCTTGCCTACTTTTTTTTCTTAGTCATTTTTCCTCCTCTCTTCTGAATGGCTTATGATTTTTCTTTTTCTTTTTTTTTATTATCATCAAATAGATTCCTTTGTCATTAGTTTCAGACCTACTGCAATCTCTGCGCAGAAACAGAGAACATCCTTAATTGATTGGGCCAGTGATGGGGGTGGCATGACAAGGACTTTCTTTGAGTTGGCAGAATTAGGTTGTTGCAAGGAGAATTGCTGGATGCAATTGGATTGACAAACACTTCTTCCTAACTTATAATTAGCAGAGGGGGAAGCTTGAGATTCTAAGACAAAATTGAATACTTGATGCTTTCTATCTCAAGTTTTATGTAGTCGAACTTGAGATTTACCTTCTTTTTTCTACTGTCACATACGTATCTCCCCTTCTCTTTTTTTTTTTTTTTCTCTATTTGTGAATCGTTAACAAAGTGCTTCTTTCGTCAACTGTGGCCTCGTTTGGTTCGCGGAATGGAAGGAAAACGAAAGTCAATTCCTTGGCATTTTTTCTTTTCTTTGGAAAGTTACAATTTCTATTGAATTTTTTCTTTTCTTTGGAAAGTTACAATTTCTATTGATTTTTTTTTTCGATGTTTGGAAATGCCAAGGAATTTGGAAAGGAAAGTGAATACTTCAATGTGGGAAAGTGATTCCTTATTTGGATGGATGAAATCATTTTTTTCTCTAATTTTTCTTCCATTGAGAATCACTTTCTTTTCCTCCTCAATTCCTTTGGCACCCAAATATAGGAAAGTAATCACTTTTCTTTTCCAACCTAATGATTCCGCGAATCAAACGAGACCTATATATCTGATATTTTTCTAAAGTACAAGTTATAAGTTTATAACAAGGTACCGAACCTAGGAAACTGTAACAAACTTGATGACTTCTCGAATTGGGTGCATAACTTCAATTTACTCTATTGCTAGTGGAGATTGGAGTCCATTTTTGTCCACCCACCAAAATTGTCACGTCCCGATTCGTAGAGTCATTTATTCACATATTTTATCTCTTGGAATCGATCGTCCTCGCTTGGGTGTGATGCCGTACAAGTCTGGTATTGCACTTGTACAAGGCAAAGATGGTACATAATTGATAATCTTCAAATAAAAACACATCGCAGCGGCAGAAGCAGACAAATTGAAGTTAATGAGGACAATCTTTCTTATTGAATATAAATACATCACTTCTTTATAGCAGCGGAGATGAAATGATAACTTGAAGTCACACAGAGATATATAGAACTTTATTCTCTTTATTGATAATTGAAGAAGAGTACAAGACTTGTATTGAAGTACAATGCTTACAACACTTCTCACTTTACACTGAAAGCCAACTGAACAACGCTATACAGCTTACATTTGATACTTTGATACATTGGATTACAACTCAATTTACTGACTTGGCTTACAACTCACTGGTACTACTGAATACAATGTTCCATACATTATGTCATTTATAAACAGAAGACATCATCTTGTACAAGGAGAGCTTCTGTATGTCCAACAAATCTTCGATGCCGCGGGACCCATCAAGCCAAACTTTGTGTGTAGAACATTCCAAGCACGAGCACCTGCCCACAAAACGTGGGTCAGCACATCATCTATGTACTGGCGAGCAGAATCCAACCCACTCGCCTAAACCAACACTAACTGGTCAATTTTAGCAAGCATTTAATAGAATGATCTTTCTACTTGAGGCATAGCATCAGTTTACAGTTCATGGACAATGATCATAGTGAAGCATGTAAACATATTCTTAGCAATATTCATGTGGACATATCATTATAGCATTCTTGGTGTTATCATGCAAAGACATCTTTGAGACATCGTTAACATTAGCATCTTAAACATGTTATGACAATTTCCACTTCAGGCATCACTTTAGCATGTATGTTACGTGTGAGCAATGTTTATAGCAAGGCATCTTTCTAGCATTCTGAATTCAACATGTTAAGCAGGTTCTCATATTGAAAGGCTACACGCAGCATCATTTATTTAGCAACGTTAAGCACGCAAGTTAAACCAACAAACATATTGAGTATATCACATTTAAGTGATTTCTTACTGATAGCCGATTCCCTGGCACCTGCATAAAAAATACAGGATAATATGATATACTTACTCTGTCTGCACAAAATATTCGTTAGCATGCATTCTGACTACATGGTCGTTGGTGAAACGGCACCATAAAGGACTTTCCAACGGGTATTACGATGCACCATTTCAGGGTAGGTTGCAAGCCTAGCCGAATGTCCCGTAATACCTCGTGCCACCATAGCACGACCAATGTTTCCTCCCGGGTCGAATCGGTCCCGACGTCCCAGGTACCGTTCGAGGAAACTTACTCAGACTTGTACAAGTACGTCCATGACCATGCGAATGCGTGTCGACTCGATAACACAAATGCATGGTAAAGCAACTGAAAGTAAGCAGAGCCAACAGTTCAACATCTCATCTCAATCCCGAGCCGTGTTCAACGACTAATCATTACCATCATTCTACTTGGTGATCTCCATGATCCCAAGCCTCATCATTCCTCATTCATTGATTCATTGCACATTTCTCATAGCATTACTCTCAATGAGAAACCAATAACATCTCATTCATTTCATTGGGACAATTATTATTCATTTCATTGCTTATACAAAAACATGCATCATCTCATTTCTTTACAACAATTATACAGATAGTACATTATTCAAGAGTCTCATTCAATTCATTGTGTTAATAGCATAGCCGGTTCTTTTCTCATGTCTCATTCACATAGCATCTCGATTATTCAAGTGATTCATTCATTTCATCAAGATTAAGCATAAAGGACATTATCAATTCATGTCTTATTCATTTCAATAATTCTCAGCATATGCATCTCTATTATTCAGCAACTAAAACATGGAACATTTAGGGACAATTCATAGCATCACGTTATTCCATTTATTAAGCATGCAGGAATAAGGAGGAAGGAGGACAGTTCCACTTGCCTGCATAAAAGGGTATTCTTATTCTGGTTGCACATAATCCCCCTAAGTGTAGCTCCACCAGCGTGCCACATTCCAACACTTAATCCGTCTAGCCAACTAAGAGAGATTGCATCAGTCTCAACTCTCTTGATTTCCAACATAAGTCACGGTCCAACATTCTGATAGCATCCAACAAGCCAACCAAATGCCTCGTGCGGAGCGGGACATTACAAAAACTAGAGTGTTTGTTCACCCTCCAATAAATGATTGACACGTGTCAAATTCTTTAGTCAAAACCACTTGAATGTTTACAAAATCAATTACAGAGTGGTTTATGTTGAATGGATTTGACACGTGTCAATTTTTTGTTGGAGGGTGAATACACACCCTTGTTTTGGTGGGTGAACAAAAATGGACTCGTGGAGATTGTAATTGAGTTTTTTTCCTTTTCCAACCGTGTGTCCCGAAAATGAAGCTAAAAGCCTGCTGAAGTTGGTAGTAAAATCTGTAAGAAAATTACTTGGTATCTAACCCGTTTACCAGTAAAAGGTTCGTAAATTACTCTTCTCAGAGAACTTTTGGCATGAACTTTCTCTTTAAAAGTTATAAGAAAAGAAGAAGATCGGAGGGTCAAGTGAGGGTTTGTTTAACCCTATTTTGTCTATTTTTTAACCTTCTAAATCGGAGGGTTAGCGAGGTGGATTGATGAGTTTTGTTTAAAATGTCATAAATATCCTTTATTTGTCCTATAGAATATTACAATTTTCCTCCTTTTTTTCTTTCTTTCAACGTGCTGCTCTTTAGCTTCCTCATTTGAAGATATTTTGACAAGCTCTAATTAAAATTTTAATCAAATTTAATTTTATAACATATATAATAAAAATATTTTGGTAACTATTATATTTTTTTAATCCTTCTCGCACTTAAAATCTTCAATCCACACTTTACTTAACTCTCCCTTCATCCAAACAAAATTATATAATAACTCTACTCTCCTCACTTTAACTCGTTCTCACTTAGGGTCTGCTTGGATTGAGGGTTAAGAGGGTTAAGTGAGGAAAAAATAAAACCATGCTTGGTTTGAGGGTGGAGGTTTATGAGGGAGGGTTATAAGGGTTAAGTGAGGGTTTATTTCACCCTCTTTTGTCCATTTTTTTAACCCCCTAAATCGGAGGGTTAATGAGGGTGATTGAGGGATTTTGTTTAAAAAGTCATAAATGTCCCTTATTTGTTTATAAAATATCATAATTTTTTTCTTCATTTTTTCTTGTTCTCAACATGTTAATCGGTAATTTCTTAATTTGTGAAGATATTTTGACAAGTTCTAATTAAAATTTCAATCAAATTTAATTTTATGACATATGTAATAAGATTATTTTGATAAATATTATATTTTTATTAACCACCCTCTCACTTAAAACATTCAATCCAAATAAGAGTTATTAAACACCCTCCATTTAACTCTCCCTCTAATCCAAGTAACCTACTCGCTTAACCCTCTCTCATTTAACCCCACTTAACCCTGCTTTTTTTTTTTTTTTTTTCCCCTCAATCCAAGCAGACCCTTGATCCAATTTAACTCTGCTTCTCTCTTTTTTCTCCTCAATCCAAGCAGACAAACCTTTGGTAGGATTCGGCAGTCCTTACCACTTGCTAATGCATCCCCTCCCAAAAGAGGCCTAAAAAAAGAAAAAAGAAAAAAAAAAGAATATAATAAAAATCAAATCTTTTCTTTTAAATTCTCCATAGACAAATACCAATGGAGAAGGAGAAGAAGAAGCCGATACACCTCTTCTATTGCGCCGACTCGGCTGATCTCTGCCGAAATATTGCCGACAAGTCGGACGCCATCCAGCTCCAGTCCATCTCATGGAGGTCTTCTTCTTCCTCTTATCTTTCTCCTAATGTAGTTCTCATAATTTGCACTCTGAATGTTGCCCATTAGTTAAAGTTTGGATCTTGTGTGCATTTTCTCTGGTGGGTCACTCTATCTTGTTGTACTAGAAAGCATTTTATGTGTAGAATTGGTTAGTACTTAGATTCGAGTTCGATGTCCCAACAGAGAAAGTTTTAGTCTTTCTTCTCGGTGTTGCGGGGACGAGGGTTCGCTATTTTGGAATTTGGAGGTCTGAAACTAGGGTTTTGTGGAAATCTATTAAGAACTATGGAGTTATGTGTAAGTCAGGAGGCCCTTGGAAGTAGTATTGAAGTTCTGTAAGGGTCTGCTTGGTAATGGTGTTTTCACCGGTTTTGGGGTATTTTTGAACCGATCGTTTATGAAAACCCCTGCTTGTTAATTTTTTTGAGGCACCGGTTTTGGTCGGCTCAAAAACCCCCCAAAACCAGTGTAATGTATTTTTGGGTGGCTATAAACACCCCAAATCGGTGGGTTTTGAGCGGCTCTATTTTTTTTATTCCATTTATACCCTCACAAAAATATATATAATTATAACTACTGATACCCTTCCCTATTTAATTTATTCGTGTAAAATTTTTTTAGAACCGCTAATTAGTGAATTACCAAGCATGAATTGGACTGGTTTAAAAGCCGCTACTTAAAAACCATCCAAAACCGGACCCCTCATAACCGCTCATAACCAGTACTCTAAAAACACTTCATAACCGCTACCCCTACAATTGCCAAGCAGACCCTAAAAGGAAAAGAGAAAAAAGAAGAAGAAAGATTGAAGTTTTGAGTTTCATGTAGCTCAAAAACCCCACCCAAACACACCAAAGTTCAGTTATTTGGAGTTGGCCTAACTCCGTGAAACACCGGTTTTCTTTTCCAAACTCTATGCCTGAACAAGGCCTCCAAGGTTTAGTATCTCGGTGTTGGGTTTGTGTCTTGCATCCGGTCGAGAACTCAGAGCGCCTAGGTTGACCAAGTATGATGATGGTATAAAGGGGAATTTGGCCGGGCCTGTGATTGTTAGTGTGAGGATGAGGCATGAATGTCACGTCCGATTCCGAAGAATCGATAGTCGTCCCCCGGACGTGATGTCGTACGAACCTAGGTTGCGATCGCACAAGGCATAGTCATAAGGTTATCCGAAACACAACATCAAATAGAGTACGCAGAGAAATTGAACACATTGAAATGAGAGAAACTTCTGTTTTCATTGATAATAAAACTTCATTTACAAGACTTCATTACAATCATTGCCGTGCGGGCTACAACATGACTCGATTACAAAATGAACACCGATGAGATAGTCGTTCCATACATTACATCCCCATTTACAAACAAAACATTCCCAAGGACCTAGAATCGTGGGGAGTCGAAACGCCATTTCTTCTGAACTGAATGTGGAGTCTTCAAAATGATTCAAAATAAGCCTTCAACACACGGACGAGGCTTCAATGGACTTGGCGTCGTCTTGAGCTAAGTGGCACGTCCTTCATAGTTCGGGGTAACTGTGTGGAGAGCGAGGATCAGTACATTACACTTTGTACTGGTGCGTGGCAAGTTAAGTTCCATGCTCTCATTTGGTTGAAGAAATTATATGACTTAGTTGTGAATCTTTCTAACCATCCTAATGAATTTCAGACAAGCATATGACAAGCATAATGTAAATTACGTTAGAACTTACTCACGGCAGAGCATGCCGTACAAAGTGAGACTTACCATGTTCTTTCCTGTCAATTGTTATCGCTAGTATATCAAGTGCAGTTTACGTGATTGATCACTAACATCACAAGCCATCCTGGACTTGTAGCTTTGTTAGTCGGGGCCCTTTCAACGCAAGTAGCGATCCCCGTTGCAAGTCTCCGTCTAACCCGTGCTATCATCCAGCACAACTATACCCTGTTTCCTCGCCGAAACGGTTCCGTGGTTCCGGGTTGCCGCTCGAGAAAACTTTTACCTTGTCGACAAGTTGTCCATGACCGTGCTATAGCAATTTAGTTACTAAGGCATAGTCTACATTTTTTTGAGAACTTGATCATTTCATCGTGTCCCGCCTTGTCATGGCATCACTTTATTTGAGTCAATCTTTTGTTAACACAGTTCTACAATTTTACAATGTGTCCGTGACTTTGCATCTATCATTTCCTTCGCGATAAGATTATCGATTGAACTAAGAAGGGGGGTTAAGAAGAGAAGAGTCAGCCACTCACCTTGGTTTTATTCGAGGCGAGAGACTTGTTGGTCGCGCTAGTCGTCGCCTACGCGATTACCTGAAATCGCACAAACAACCGATTAGAACACTGTATTATTCAAGGAGTTCGATATGTAAATGCGAGTTCGATAACGCAAGCCATGAAAACCATCGAAAACATTCACGAAAACGCATTCAGAAAACCAAAGCCAAAGAAGCAAGTGCGGCATGAAAAGCAGAGCAACGGGAGGTCTCTTCCGAGTCAGCCGCAGAGTCCATCCTCAAAGCGCAACCTACTGAATATGGGACTTGATTCCGAAGAAGCCTTTTCATAACGAGAAAATGATCTTAATTCAATCGTTCCCGTTCGACCGTTTCAATCGATCCCGATCTATCGGTTCTGACTGAATCGGTAGCGACAGTATTCCTTTCTCGCGCACCCCGTGGACAGAAACGGGACACGATGTAGGGACGGGGCACTACAATGAATATAGGGAATTACTTAAGGACTTGATAAATAAAGGGATTCACTTTTGACTTTCAAGCCAGTTGACTGAGTCCACTATCATGCTTCATCCTTCATAGATCAACTCATCTTCGTGTCACTTCGTCTTTTAGGTTTTGTTTACTATCAAGTGCCAACTGTAGTTTCCCTTGCTCGGGGGTCACGGCTGTACTGCCACAAAATCAAGTGGTAAACTAGGAAGAAGTACACACACGGATCAATAAAAGAATTTATTTTACTGCTCAAAGCTTCAAAGAAATCTCTCAAGATAGCGGAAACCTAACAATCAACCTTTCTTTCCTTTCTCTTAGAAGTTAACCGACTAAAAGGATCTAAATCAGGCCATGTACGAGGGGGAAATATGCTTCTGTTAACAAAGACCTGTAGTTAAGAGTTCTTTTTTCTTTAGGATTGATCATTCGTTATCATGGTAGCGAGGTAGATTAGGATGTTGTTCGTAGAATTGGAACGGAATGGTAGTAATGGTGTACTTTCGAGGGTGCTTAAGCTACCATTTAAGTTGAAAGGCAAAATCTACAAGGCAAGTCGTAAAATCAGTCTTACAATATGGTTTCAAATGCTAGAAAGTTAAGAAGCATACGAAAAGAACGACTGTAGCTAAAATGAGAATGCTGAGAAGTATAACAAGCAATATATCAAAAGATAGGATAAGAGATGTGCATTTGTTGGAAGCTCAAGGTTGCAGATAGGGTGAATAGTCTGAGATTGTTTCGAACATGTGCAAAGAGGAACAATAGATACACTGGTTAGCAGCGGTAGGATTTTAGTTAACTAGAACTAAGGAGTAAGGAGTAGGTTTAGACGTAAAGAAACTTTGGTTACTGCTCCAAAGGATATGCCATTTGCTAATGTTAGAGAAGTGTGTAACAAACTGGACAAGGACTTTATCGTAGTTGTCGTCATTATTACCTCCCATATTTTATATTGCCCAGATCTCCTTTTTTTAAGTACCATCCTTTTTAATTTATATTGTAATGCCACTAAAGCACTTCCATTTCAGATATGCTGAAAGGTTTAAAAGAATTACTAGACCTCAAGATCTGTAGGTTAAATCTGAATATAGGGTCGGGGGATTTTTCCGTCTTTAGTCTAAGACGAGGTTAAACATGAAATATGGGATGGCAGTGTAAGATAATGACATTTTGCATATTTCTCTAGAGTTATCTCATAGCTAGGCATATAGTATATCTCTCTGTTTAAGTCTTTTATATTTGATATGCATTACAAAATGAGTTTCTTGCAGATATTGAGGACACCAATTTCCTCAAAAGTAAAGACTTTCTATGAATTGCACATGAAAGTATATGCCAAACATATTGATCTTGTAGTATAGGATTGCATCAAAGTTTCTGTAGGCATCATGCACAGGCAATTGGAGTCGTCGGAAATGCATTTTGCTGAAAAAATAAGAGCGTTACAAGAGCTATTTGTTTATTCTAGAATTTCTAGTTATACCAAGTCCTTAACTTGCTTGCAATCTCTTGGTGAAGCTTGCGATTGTGTGAAGGGGTTGCAGGGTCATCTAGAAACTAGAATTTTTTTTTTTTTTTTTAATCTAAGGTCCTAATTGTCAAAAATATTAGTCTTTGAAAGTGAAATCACTAAGAAAATATATATTTAGATGAATGTCTCCTCAAGCATGGACGCCTCTTCATTAGAAGTGCTTGCTTCTTGGCATTTGTACTAGATAATGAAATTTCTTAGGTAGTAGAAGTTTGACAAATTATCTGGGATCTTTTTTCATAATGGTATAATATAACTTAAGATGAGTTCTAATGAAGTTCCAATGTGAATTTATTTGTGGAACAAACACTATTTATTCGGTATGTTTTGTCATCTGCTAAGGTGACCTAACCCGATATTTGCTTATTACAGAAGCTTTGCGGATGGATTCCCTAATATTTTCATAAACAACGCCCAAGATATAAGAGGGCAGCATGTCGTATTTTTAGCATCTTTCAGTTCCCCTGCTGTTATCTTTGAACAAATTTCGGTGATATTTGCATTCCCAAAACTTTTTATTGCTTCCTTCACATTGGTTTTACCCTTCTTTCCTACTGGTTCTTTTGAGCGCATGGAGGAAGAAGGATATGTTGCTACCGCATTTACTATGGCGCAGGTATTGTCGATGATCCCCAAGTCTAGGGGTGGCCCAACTAGTTTAGTCATCTATGATATACATGCTTTGCAGGTTAGTTTTTACTCACAAGAGGTATTTCTTTTGCTCATTGCAGGCCCGGCTCCAGGGGGAGGCAGGCTAGGCCTGCGCCTAGGGCCTCCTCCCCCAAGAGGGCCTCAATTTTTTTCTTCTAATTTTAACAACCCGGCGTTCACCCGGACCCACCAGATCACAGCCCTCGCTCTCGTCGCCGTCACCTTCATCCTCAACCGAGCATTCGACCGGCACTCATGCACCTCCTCCTCCTCCTCCCATCCCTCCCTCCTCCTCTTTCTCCCTCTCTCCTCCTGCTCCTCCGCTCTTCGATCACCGCTCCACCGCTCTCCGTTGGCCCAACAGAGGCTTCGGCGCCGCGCCGCTGTCACCCTCAAGATCTACGTCTACAGCGAGGAGGAGATCGACGGCCTCGCCCTGCTGCTGCGCGGGATGGAAGGCAAGATCTCCGTCGACGCCTGCGTCAAGGTCCAGTGGGCCACCCAGGTCTCGCCTCTTCCACCCAAAAAAGTTTGGATCTTTCCAATGACACGTTACCAAATAATTTAGGATCACACAGACTTTCGAATTGAAATTTCTATCATCACCAACGAGTAACAAATCGCCATGAAAACCAAGTGACCTTGATTTCTTTCCAAAGATTACAGCTTCGTAGGAACCAATTTCTTCACATGAACCATAGAAGGTTGGCCACGACTTCCTTCCGTGGCCACCAATATGTCTTCCTTGCTAATGTTTGGCACGGTCTCATCAAGCTCAGCTTTATCCTCGATTGAAATAGACTTCTTCTCCACTTTAGCAGCTTTTTGCTTGTTCAACTTCTTCATTCTTAATTATCATTGCCAACTTTAATTTTGTTGTGAATTTAATTAATATAAATTAGAGCATTTGTTTGGCTATTTGATATCTAAATATCATCTCTCTAAGTGAGAGTATGTTTTCCTTTCAATCTCTAAATAATATTATTTCCTCGTAACTAATTCATTTCTCTCTAATTTTATTGCTTCGGCCGAAGAGTTTACAGTCATGGTCACGACAATGTGAGTGGGGGCTAGTTTGGTATTTATGGGTTCATTGGATTTGCTAAATTTGTAAAAAAAAATATAAAGGAACGAGGGTCTCATTTATGTGACTTGTGTAGGGCCTCCAAAATACTGGAGCCGGCCCTGGCTCATTGTAACTGTTTGGAATAATCTCTGTCTCTCTCTCTCTCTCATACACACACACACGCACACGCACACACATTCATACATATGTATTGTAATTTTTCAACATCATGAGACATCTATATATTTCTCAGAATTCATCTTGTTTTAATTTCTATGCATCAAATTATGAAAAGCTTAAGTAGATAGTGGGCAGTGGGCACAAAGAAGTTGTTTCATTTATATGTTTCAGGACTTTCTTTGCTTTTTTTTGTTGCTTTCATCTGTCGTGTTTATGTCAGTATTATGTTATAGTGACAAATAGGATGTGCCCAGTAAATATTGTTGCACGGAAAAGTGAAGGAATTACAATAAGAGAGAATAAAACAAAAGAGATGAATGCAATTCTTTCATCACTATGGGTTGATTTTGAATGAACTGTAATTTTTTTTTTTCTAATTTTCTTATTACTCAACATTGAAACAAACATAACCCATATTTAGCTGTGGCCATATGAGGTAAGAGGAGAAAGTGCTCAATGTTATTGTTATCCCTATACAACGATCGGATA
Organism: Iris pallida; assembly: GCA_029216955.1. NCBI lineage: Eukaryota > Viridiplantae > Streptophyta > Magnoliopsida > Asparagales > Iridaceae > Iris > Iris pallida. Next base: position 5,664,102 of record JANAVB010027997.1, read on the forward strand.
CCGATAATGAAAGGGACAAACTTGTATTATTTACTTTCCAATTACCGCATCTCTTCCTCGGTAAGCGGACCGTGGAAGCTGGGGCGCTTGGGACTGATAGAAAGCATCATATCTATTTTGTCCCTCCTGACCGAACCCACCTAAAAAAGAAATTTATTCATCATGGAAGCTAAAAAGCATCCCATTGTTATGAAATTTAGATAGATCGTAAAGCATTAGTGGAATGTAAATTTTTGGCCAGAATAATATTATAATGTCATGCTAGCTGATGTTGTCAATCATTATGCTTGCAGAATACTCTGTTTTCATAATATGAGTTTGTAGTAGTGCTGTTTTTGCTACCTTATGTCACGTTCCGGCCCGAAAAATTGCTCGTCCTCGCTAGATTTCACCCGAATCATCGTTCTCGCTGGGACGTGATGCCGCACGAGCCTGGAGTTGCGCTCGTGCAAGGCAAGATAACAGGTTCACATAAGATTATCTCAAATTGATAACATAAGCAGCGGAAGGAAACATAGTATACAATAAGAATCTCTTTTATTAATAATGAACTGAGGGTTACAAAGGCCTTCAATAGCCCAAGTGAATATGCCAACTGGCTACAACGCTCATGATCTCTCTAGCTCACAAAGGATTACATCGTTCCATACATTATGCCTCTTTATAGCCAACAAGTAGTCTTCGACCGAACATCTCCATGTTGCAAGTCCAAACGTCAATGCGATAGCTCCTCGTGAAACGCTAAGAACTCCATGCCTCGGCGCATCCAAGCCAAGCCCTGTCCCGAGCCGAACATATCCTGAATCTGCAAGCAAACTAGTGGGGGACTAGTGCTTTCGTCCTCGCTGCACTGATCAAGACTCATTCGCACCCAAACCAACACTAAGTACATTTAGTGAAACATGCAACTTATATTTGGTGATCTATTTAGCCTTATGATCAGTTTCATGGCAATATTCAAGCATAGCAACTTATTATAAATGTGTCCAATACCGTATTCCTGCAGCAGATACAGTCAGACATAATATAAACATATGCATAGTGATCGTGCATATTTTCGTCTCGTCTTGCTTAGCCTGCAATCGTTAGAAATATACATAACCAATCATACAATTCACGCAGCCAACCAACCAAACTCAGACATATTCATAAGGGTGGCAGGTCCTACGCCTGCACCCAACTCTAATCTTAGCCTACCGGCCCTATCTATATGAAGGTCACGGTGTTTCGCACCGTAATGGACTTGGTATCCTTATGTGTAAGCCTATGATCGCTCCAATACGGGTTGCTAGCCCAGTATCTGAAGGATCCCAAACTTACTGATATCATAGCTTATCACAACACTGGCCGATCGCAACCCGTCCTAATGATGTGCACCATAAATACCATACATAATTTTCTCCTAGGCCGAACGGTCCCGGTGCCCCGGTCGTAACCGTTAGAGGGAAGCCGCACCCGTGCACGGGTCATCCGAGTCCATTGACCATGCAATACGCGCCATAGCAAACAAGTCATATCATTCCAACCAATCTCACGTTCCGTAAACATAATCCCTCATCTCTATCTCAAGTTCCATTGGCATTATGCCCCAACACATCCGTATTGATGCACGACGTCCAACGGCTTAGACTCTCGTACTTATACTTAACACGTTCCATTCATAAGTTATTCGTATAACGGCAGTTCCGTAACAATTGTGCCACAACTGCATACCTCGATGCACGAAGTATATCTTTCAATGTTACGACAAGTTCCGCGGCATTGCACCACAACTTGTCCCATTTCGCTTACTTAGTCATTACGTAGCTTCCGTACGCAAAGGCACGTTTAACGCCATAATCAGTGTTCTAGGCCTATTGTTCAATGTTCTCGGAGTCGTGCACGTGATGCACATCTTGATATCACCTTCCAATGTTCTACCATCACAGCCCTACCGCGACCCGTACACTTGATGTATGTCGCTTCAATTGTTCAATGTTTAATGCTCTATCTTAATGTTCGACACATACTAAGACCTTTAATCGTTCGAGTCACGCTCGCTAACTTGATAGAAACTTACACATATAAGGATACATTTTATTAGACGTGAAGGAGTAGGGAGAGAGAGTCAAGAACCCGCCCCACCTTAAGCCGATACGCCTTGTCGTTCCGCCGAGCTGATGCGGCTCGATTCCATAACTTGGTTGCACGGCTAACTCTTCTGACTTAGCTATTCCGTTGAACTATTCGACTGATTTGGCCTATCGTGCCCATGCCATAATCTGTTGCAAGGCGACGATTTGGTTTTGCGTACATCATTTCGAATAAGGCAAAAATGTCGATCCTTTACAATCCAACGTAAAAGCATAGCATGCACACCAGATCAATCGAAGTCAATACTTTTTCCAAATCGGACTTAGTCTTTGCATCGATTCGCATCGATACTTCATCGGGTCAATGCAACTCTTCGAGTCAACGACTCATCGTAATGCACCGTGCGGAGCGGGACATTACACCTTACACTATAATTTTATTGCGTCTAAGCATGTTTCTCTTGTACTTTTTAGCTTTTTCTTTTAATCGCTACAAGATAGCTTCTTTTTACTTTTGCATTTTCTTAAGAGTCATTTTGTTGTAATTTTAGTGACTGGAGTTATAATTGATTCCATTATCTTGCAACTTCCATTATTCACTGTTGGAACGTATCACATTTGCTCATCTTTATATTAACATAATATTTTGGCCTTTGACACTGAAGATGATCACTTAGCAATACTGGATAACTCAATGACTAACATGAATACTATTGTTGCCCCTCAGCTTGTCATCTAACATCATTTCTAGTAAGAATTTAAACATCAGTCAAACAGCGCATATTACTGAATGAAACCATGCTTTAAGCTAGAATCGGTGCTAAGTTGATGATGTCTGATTTTAAAACTTTAGCAGTTACTTTGCATATAATCCTATTATAAGTAACCCACTATACATATTATTTATATTCTGAAATTTGCTTTAAAATAAGCAAAGGCTCTGGAGCCCTTTTATTCTATGGTATTGACGATCTTGATCAGAGTGTTGGAGAGTGATAGATAAGGTGATTTGCATAAAACCTGAGCCCGCTAAATGTCAGGAATATAGTGGATTGAAATACTATACCACATAGGTTTTCTGGGAATTTGAATATTCCAACTTCATATCTTGGCCGCTTCTGTGTTGTCCTTATCAAAAGAGCAAAAACATTAATTTGTATATTTCCTCCCCTTGAGGTACTTTTTCCTCATTTTGGTAAATTTTTGTGATATACACAGGAAAGATTTTAGTTTGGGGATGATGTCCTGCCTTGATTTGAAACTGGGATTCCTTTGTTACTGCAGTGCCTTCGACAACTTCCAAATGCAGATAATGTGAGCAGTGATATGTCATTGTTAAGATAGAATGTGGCATCTTCCTGTTAACTTTTTCTAAATGAATTTGTCACCGTGCTTTCTTTCTTCAGGTTACTGTAGCATTCCCAGATGACGGGGCATGGAAGCGATTTCCCAAGCAGTTGCAGCATTTCCCCATGGTTCGGCTAATATAGATAAAGGGAAATGGAGTTTTTCTTTTTAATTCTCTTATCCTACAGTTACTTGAATATTGTATAAATATTGGTTGCAGGTTGTTTGTGCTAAGGTGTGTGAGGATGATAAGAGGATAGTTCGACTGAAGGAGGGGAATCCTGTAGGTCAGCATGTCATTATTGTTGATGATTTGGTGCAGTCTGGAGGCGCGCTTATTGAGTGCCAGGTACGTGATGACTCCTAGGGTTGAAATTCTGATCTATTTTGGCTGAAGTATGGGTGCAATTGTACCGTTTTACTGCTTTCGGATCACTGGAAACTGTTATGATATGTTCATATTGCACAATTGAAATTAAGTATGAGTAATCAACGAATAAGGGAAGAGTAAAAATTAAAGCAAAACTAACAGCCAGTTTGTTCCCCAAAGGGAATAGTAGAAACCATAATCATTGGAAATACCAACTTCAATCCATACCACATGTTGATTCCCGCATGTTATGTTTTTGAAAATATGATTTGCTATCATCATTTGGCATCTTGTGTTGCCAATTTGATTTCTGAGTGGTTTGGGCTAATACAATTTTTAATCGGGCTTGACTGTTGTTCCAAGTTGAGCTGTGTACTTGAATCCTGAAACCAAACTTCTGTGGCATAACATAATTTCAAATTACAATTACATGAAGAACACTATTGACTTTGTAGTAGCGTGCAAAGAAGTAGAATGACCTGAGCCGGACAATGGATGTAGAATGACCATTAGAAAGAATTATTGGCTTTGTCTAATTAGTGGAGATATGCTTCTCTAATCCTGAAACCAAACTTCTGGGTGATTGATGTAATTAAAAACCTGAGCCGGACAATGGATGTAGAATGACCATTAGAAAGAATTATTGGCTTTGTCTAATTAGTGGAGATATGCTTCTCTAATATATCAAGTTACCTATGCGGGCATTTGTATGTCCTTCCTCTTTGATTTTGCTATTCATGACTGAAGCCAGAAATTAGTAGTCACTCTGAATTTCCATCCATTCCATCTTGTCAATAACCCTAAAATTCTAATTAAGAAACCATGCTTTATAACCTTTAAAAGGAATGTGTAAAATCCTGAAATTTGTTGGAAGTCCCCTGTAGGTAATTTGCCAAATGCATGTTGGGGCAAGTTTGGTCGGCCAGTCTTTAACCAATTACAAATTCACAGGTTTTTGCTAGATCCTTCATCTTACTATCATCAAATTAAACAGTGTCGTCTCCAAAGAGTATGTTCTCTTGGAGAAAGGTTTAGGTCGTGTGGGGATAGAACAGAATCCCATCCACACCCAATCAACTGCCCATATAGCTATATAGTTGGGACTTGGTTTGCTTCATGCTGGCCTTGGGATTCTTGTTGGATAAGGGGTTGGTCGATGGAGTGAGGGGGACATGTTTATGGCGTATGCCTCACGAACTTTTTTCTTTCTGTGTATCCAAATTGACAAAATACCAAATGCATTTACTTCTGATAAATCTTGACCAACTTACGCATCTTTCTTCTTGCTGACTCCCAACCAATTACTTCTTTTAACTAAATTTCGTTGCATCATTTAATAAAGTGCACATTCTTCCCATACGGATTTTTAGACACATAAGAATAGGTGTTTCTCATCTTTAATTGGGCAACTTATGCAGACAGAGCCAACAATTGACTTTCACAAGATTTACTTTGGTATTCTCTAATCTTTCCATCAGGAACATGTTAACCTTGGTATAATCCATGGATCCATTATCCAACTGCTGGGTTTTGGCAGTCGAGGTGTTGTGTTCTGGTTAGCAATCATGAGTCCTTCGTTGGTTGACAATTGTATTTGTCGAACTGTGTATGTTCTTCATCGCTCCAATTGCTAGTTCCAAATATTTGGGTTAGTAGGCCTTGTTGCCTTGCCTTTAGTTGATTTAGTAGCTCCTGCATTGACAGTTAAGAAATCAAGTGTGTGAAACAAGTTTACTTACCAATTTCCATCGTCTGTACTTCATTATGCATATATACCTTCCATTGTATATAAACTTTGGAAGCCAGAACCTCCTACAAGGTCAACGAATCTCAATAAGAACCTCGATTCGGCAGTTCTTATTTGGGAGCTTGTTGGAAGCTCGTTTCTCCGACGACGTGAGCGCTTCTCATAATATGACCATAATTTTAAAAGATGACATAAATTTTGGAAAAAAAGTTAGAAGATTTGTAATACACGTTTATCAAAGTACCAAGAAACTAAAGATTATTTATCTTGACATCATAAAAAATCAACATGCGAATGATCTCTCTTTAACTTTAAACTGAACTTTATAAATTCTAACAAATATTAAGATATTAATAAGTTTTGATAACAATAATTAATATATACAATTTTTTTATTAGTGTACGCTCCCAACTTTAGACTCTTTTAAGTAGTCACGTTTCTCCGTTCCCGTCCCCGCTTCTGCTTCTGACTTCTAAGATATAAACACACAATATCTAGGTGTTGTTTCTGTGAGACTAAGATTTCTTCTTATAGGCCTTGACCCACCTAACATTGAAGATGAGAAGTATTTCACAAAAAACTGCATTCTATTGATGATTTACATGCCATACCACTTTGCCATTCCAAGTTCTTTGTACGATGATAGTTAATATCAGAGCTGTCATTTACACCTGTGACGCACCACAGAGGGACCTGGCCTGCGTTTGCGCCCAACCAAACTTGAGTTTGTGGGACTCATTTTCACAGAAATCTTGTCCGATCCTGACCCAATGCCAAGAAAATTGGGACTAAGTACAAGATATCAGAGGTACTAGTGCTATTTTGGAAGATTTCTATTTGATGATGAATGCATTGGTGCATTCTCTATGTAAAACCAGTTTGAGAACTTTTATTTCTGGGACTAAATAGTCAGAATCATCAATTTTAATTTTAATTTTAATTTACAGCCACCTACGTGATGGTTGTCAATTGGATTTTCCCTCTCCATGTGGGGTAGGGAGGAAGAAGAGAGCAAATTGTCAATCGTCACATAGGCATCTGTAAATGATTTGTAATCATTTGGTTGTAAACATAACATTTTTGATATTGTAATGGTCTTTCTGTGTGGAGTATTTGTGTTTTGATCTTCTGTGTGTCATTAACGTAGAAATTTCATGCCAGATAAGCCAAAATGAAAACTAATCACACAATAATAAAATAGCACCCCTTCTCACTATGGACCCTTGTTAGCAATCACCCGAATAAAATTCGTATTATACGCGAATTTTTTCGTATCATTTATATAATACTTGTGTACTTTTGACAGATCCAAATCAATACGAAAATTTTAATCATGCGAAGTTTTAAACGTATTATGTATAAATTATTGAATTATTTGGCACAAAAAATGTACTGGGAACCAATTTAATTAACCAAAATTGACAATATATTTAAGAATGTGAAGTTTTTAATCTCACTATTTCCATTTTTTTAATATTTATCCGAATTTTTGAACGTATTTTGTTGGCACTGAGTCGATTTATATTCGTACTTTTGTCGTTCCGAATTTTTTTCGTTTGCTGAATTGCTAACAAGGCTATGGACAAAGTTTCAGTAGAACGTTGAAAGCTCAATGTCATGATTGCTGTTGGCCAGATTTTTTTTAATTTGGAAGCGCTAATCACTAGTAAACATTGTTGTTTGTTTGAGAGGCCTAGTTTCCATATTAAACCATCATTAGCACAACTATTCCTATAGACCAAGTCCCAACAAGAGCTACATAAATAGGAAAAGCCCATCGAGATCCGAACCCACTAACTTGCTAAAAGTTCCTATTCAAAACCAAGCGGAGGGAAAAATATCCGGGTTTGGGAACCGGAAGACCCGGATCCGAAACGCGGCCAAGTCTGAGTCAATGCGAGTTTCCTGGGAAAGAGCTTGGATGCAGACCTTGACCTTGACCTCTCGATACAACTTTTTTCCAACACTCTCCATTATTAGTCAAAGTCACGTTTTCATTCCCGTTTCATTTTCTCCTTCTTTGATACCGACTCATTTGTATTTGAAATATTCAAAGCACTAATAATTTTTTTTTCTTCCTAAAAGTTCCAATTTTTCCAACAATGTTGGCAAACAAGTTAGATATTAATTCAAGTTTTTCTTTTATTTTCGAGGAGACATAAATATATATACACTGTTAGTATCTTAGAAATTGAGTAATAATAATTTATTTTATGAACCTAAAAATACAGTGGAAGTGTTTACATTCACAGACAATTTTATGTCATCTAACTTGATAAATTTATATATTTGCATAAAAGTGTATACTTTTGATATCTGGGAGTCCTAGCGTGTTTATATTTCTAACAAATCGTATCGTGAGAAATTCTATTTGAAGATAATACAAATTTTGAGTTACTTATTGCTTACTCAAATAGTAATGTATGCAAAACGAACTTTCAAAATGGGCCCTCAAGACATAATGTAAACAAAAAAAACGAAAGTAAATTATAAAAAAAAATTGTCACAATCAAAAATTGAACTAAAGACCTCGTATATGCAAGCTTAACGTAGTAACTATTACATCATAAATGTTTTATCCTAAATGTGGTTCATGAAACATATTAGATCTATTTTAGATACAAAAATATTAATATTTATAGTTAAACTGATTTTTTGGACCCTTCGGATTCGTGGATTTGGTTGTCCTGGACCAGGGTCGGCCTTGAATGTATGTTATTTCTATTGATATAATATCCAGGGCACATTATCTTCTAGGTGGGGTATGAGAATCAATTTGTAAGATCGATTTCAAAATTAGGAAAGAATTTTTTTTTAGAAAAAAAAAGTTTCCTCAACATTATCTTTTGACTTGAAAATCAATTAAGAAAACTTTTAGGCCTCGTTTGGTTCACGGATTTAAGGAACCAGCAAAGGAAAGTGTTCATTTTTTTGTTTGGTAGCCACAAATTTGAAAATCAATTTTTCGACGGAAAAAAATTGGAGGGAATATGGTTCCACTTATGATCCATGTGATTGATTTTTCCTCCTCCTTTTCCAACATTTATTACAAAAATTATGACAAAAGTAACCATGTGTTACTGCTTATTTTACCATTGTTATTTTTCATAATGTTAATTTTATTTTAAAAGGTAAGGATATTATTGGTCATTGCTATATTTTTATTTTTCTTTCCTGCACGAACCAAATACTGTAAAAAAAAAAAAATCAAATGATCTTTCCTAGGTAATTTCCTTGTTTTACCAAATAACGAAAAAAATATAAAAAGAATTCTACTTTCCTGTTCCGATTGAAAATACAAGGAAATTTATTGAAAAATTTTGAGTTGCACCCCACATTATTTAACCATATTCAAGGTGCACCCCGTTGTTTTATCATAATGTACAATATCCCCCACTTCCGTCAAAAACTAACGGTCAACGGAAGTTTTGACCGAAATGTCCCTTCCATTTTTTCAAGCTGACGAGGGAGAGCTGGTAATAATGGTGATTTGATAGGGGTATTTCGGTCAAAAATTAACGGTCAACAGAGTTGACCGTTAGTTTTTGACGAAAGTGAAAAGTATTGTACATTATGGCAAAACAGTGGAGTGCACCTTGAATATGGTTAAATAATGTGGGGTGCAACTCAAAATTTCTCAAATTTATTTCCTTTCTGTGAACCAAATGAGGCCTTAATACTCCACAATATCCATTACAGAGTGTGCATGCAAATTTGGCAAAATAAACTTAAATCAATAGGTGCTGATTTGCTAGAACTAGAAAATATAGAGTCTATGTGGGTGCAAAATGAAAGAGAGAAGTCTATGGCTGTGTTATGGCTGTGTTTAAGTCAGTCAACCCAGAAAGAATTTCCTCCCCCTCCACTTCCTCTTCTTCTCTCATTTCCCACTACTGCATTCTATCTTCCCAAGAAGAAACAACAGCAGTTCACTTCAACACCACTCCCATTCATTGGTCTTTAAAGCACTCCTCTCACCCTCTCTCTCTTCCCAAGAATTAACAAATGTTTCCCAACTAATAAATAAGTGTTCAAACATACAAAGCAGAACAAGAAGAAACATAAGCAAAAATGAAGAGGTGGTATGCTCCTAGTGCATTCTTATTCTTATTCCTATTCTTGGTAGTAGTAGTTGTTCATGGTGCCGGTGCCGGTGCTGGTGATGATTCAGAAACCATGCATGCACTCTCCCTCCTAGTCCCCCCATCATCCACCAAGTGGAACACCACCAACCCTAACCCATGCAAATGGAACGGTGTCAACTGCACCACCACCACCACTCAGGTCCTCAGCCTCTCCCTCTCCGGCTTCGGCCTCTCCAACGCCAGCGAGCTCTTCTTCCTCCTCCTCTGCAACCTCACCTCCCTCCGCTCCCTCGACCTCTCCCTCAACTCCCTCTCCTCCATCCCCGCCCCCTTCCTCTCCTCCTCCGACACCTGCACCGGCCTCTCCCACCTCACCTCCCTCAACCTGAGCTCCAACAACCTGGCCGGCCCCCTCCCAAACCTCTCCGCCACCTTCGCCGCTCTCGAGACCCTCGACCTCTCCGCCAACCACTTGGAAGGCGAGGTCGGCCCCCAGCTCTCCGCGCTGAACAGCCTCAAAGCCCTCAGCCTCGCCAACAACCTCTTCACCGGCGCCATCCCTCCCCTCCCCGTGGGCCTCCGACAACTCGTGCTCTCCTTCAACCTCTTCACCGGAAGCATACCCAACGCCACCCTCCTCAACCTGAAGAACCTCACGCTGCTCGACCTCACCTTCAACTTCCTCGCCGGGCCCATCCCGGACGCAATCGGAGAGCTCTCCAACCTGGAACGCGTGCAGCTCTCGGCCAACCGTCTCTCCGGCGAGATCCCCGTCGGCCTGGCCTCGATCGCGAGCCTGCGGTACTTCGGCGCCAACCAGAACTGGCTCTCCGGGACGATCCCGCCCGGGCTGACTCGATACGTAACGAATCTGGACCTTAGCTACAACAAACTCTCCGGGCAGATCCCGCCGGACCTCCTCTCCCCGCCCGCTCTGCTCTACGTCGACCTGAGCTACAATCGCCTCGGAGGGACCATCCCCGCGAACCTCTCTTCGGGGCTCTACCGCCTGCGGCTCAGCGGGAACTCCCTCGGCGGCACCGTGCCGACGACGACGATCGGGTCGCCGTCGTCGTCCAGCCTGACTTATCTGGAGCTGGACAACAACAAGCTGGGCGGAGAGATTCCGCGGCAGCTGGGGGACTGTCGGAACCTTACGCTGCTGAATCTGGCGGGAAATCGGCTGCACGGGACGCTGCCGAAGGAGCTGGGCAATCTCAAGGAGATGGTGATCATATATCTTCAAGACAACCATCTAACTGGGGGTATTCCGAAGGAACTCCTTCGACTGGAGCAACTGAACACGCTGAACATCAGCCGTAACTTCCTCAGCGGCGCCATCCCTCCCGAAATTTCCAGTTTACAGAAGCTCGCCCGCCTGAATTTGGAAGGCAACGGGCTGAATGGTTCGATACCGGAGACGATCAACGCGCTACAGAACCTGATAGAGCTCCAGCTGGGGAACAACAAGTTGAACGGAGTCGTTCCGAGAATGCCGATAAGCTTGAGTTTAGCCCTGAACCTCAGCAGCAACTCCTTTGCCGGGCCTATACCTTCGTATCTTGCCGGTCTGCAACAGTTGGAGATCCTTGACCTATCGAACAACGAGTTTTCAGGTCAGGTTCCGTCGTCGTTGATCCTAATGCAGAGCCTGACGCAATTGGTGCTCTCGAATAATCGGCTCTCGGGAACGTTTCCGACATTTCCAAGTTACGTCCATGTTAATGCCGCTGGAAACAAGGATCTCGTGTTCCCGCCACCACCCGCCCCGGGCGCTTCCTCTAAGAGAAAGAGCTCTAGAGTCCTGATCGTCGTCGTTGCTGTCGTCAGTGCCGTGATTGGGTTGGGTTTGGCAGCTGCGGTTCTTCTGCTCTGTGTTTCCAATCGCGTCTACCGGGTGGAAGATCAAGTGGAGGATGCTATTCTGCAACTCGAAGAGAGACCTCAAATTATTAGCGGTTGCTTCTTAACTTCCAACAGCATTCATAAGTCCAACATCGACTTCATCAGAGCAATGGAAGTGGCAAGAAGTCCAAGCAACATAACATTGAAGACGAGATTCTCTACTTACTACAGGGCTGAGATGCCTAGCGGCATGAAGTACTCTGTGAAGAAACTCAACTGGAGCGAGAAGATTTTCCAAATGGGGAGCCCCGAGAGGTTCGGGCAGGAGCTGGAGGTCCTCGGGAGGCTGAGCAACTCGAATCTCATGGTGCCTCTGGCATACGTCTTGACCGAGGACGATGCCTACCTCTTCTACGAGAGCGTCCACGAGGGAACTCTCTTTGATTTCCTTCACAAGGGTTCCGAGAGTTCTTTGGATTGGCAGTCTCGTTACAGCATAGCGCTCGGTGTAGCTCAGGGACTCAGTTTTCTTCATGGCTGCGTTCAGCCAGTCCTTCTCATGGACCTTTCGACGAAGAGCATCCACTTGAAGTCGAAGAGTGAGCCTCAAATTGGTGATATTGAGCTCTGCAAGGTTATCGATCCTTCTAAAAGCACTGGGAACCTTTCTACTGTCGCTGGCTCTGTTGGTTACATTCCCCCAGGTGAGACACTATCTCTAGATGTCTAAATTGTTTGATTTGTTCCCTTAAAATGAGTAATATCTTACACTAAACTTAGCAGGGTGATATTAATTGCTGCTCAACAATTTTATTTACTATATATGTTCACATGTTTGCTTCATGGTTTAAAGTATCGGCCGATACCGATCCGACACGGCCGATACCGATACGGTTTGGCATGTCCCGATCCGATACCGACCGATACCCGGTACTTACCGATACCAACATTGAGGGTCTCTTTTCCGGTCAATTCGGCAAAGAAAATTAAACGAAAAAGACAAATCCATCAAGGGTTTAAAACATAATAAGATTGTAAAAACATGTAAAAGAAGAAAATCAATCTATTATATGTAAACCAATCGCTAAGGGTGATTACAATGTTATTTAATTTCAAAAGTACTACGAAATAACACTGAAAATACTTAAATTATGCCTAAATGTATAAAATATATGTTTTTAAATGTAAATAATTTATTAATAATTATTTTTTTCCGATATCAAAAAATCCGATACTCCGATCCGAAACCGTCAATACTACTGATATCGCTGATACCAATACTCGTAGGAATAGTCCGATATCGATTCCGATAACGATACTGTGAACCTTGGTTTGCTTTATGTTTGATAGTGTGATTCTTTTGAGTTCCTTGATCTTTCAAGATGTCATTATTCTAAAACTTTGCTAGAACAATAGCAGTGAATAATGTTCCTAAAATTACTTCATAGTCTATTCCTTTATGTTCAAGTTCTATCTTCATCTATTAAGTAAGGGCAATATCAGAATAGCCGACGACCAACAAACATGATTGTATCATGAAACCTTAGAACTACCCGTGTTTATGACTCTAGGACTCGTATCACATATTGTATCCTCCTTATAAGATTCTAACACATTACCCTCGTTTTACTTGAATACGCATGATCAGAAGTATGATATCAGAAAATAAAAGTTACCTATGTTGATTTTTGTCCCTATAGAATTCACTTAGACTTACAACAGTTGATCTAACAGAGATTTGACATGCATTTCTGACATTTATCACTCTTGTGGTTGCAGAGTATGCTTATACTATGAGGGTTACGATGTCCGGCAATGTTTACAGTTTTGGGGTTATCCTGCTAGAGTTGTTAACCGGAAAGCCACCAGTCAGCCACGGCGTAGAGCTAGCTAAGTGGGCGTCGAGTTTTTCGGGTAAGCTTGGTCAGGAGCAGATTCTTGATTCCAGTGTTTGTGGAACATCACCTGCATCTCGTAGCCAGATGATGTCGGTCTTGAAAGTTGCCTTGAGCTGCGTAAGCTCCTCCCCGGACGCAAGGCCCAAGATGCGAAATGTATCAAGTATGCTACTCAACGCGTAGTAATTGCTACTACATACAGATATACTTGAAGAAAGGTTTCATCTATATGAGTATTTTTGTCAGTGATAATGCTACTCAATATATGAGGATAATGGAGTAGAATTGATCCATAGACACGTATTGTATAAGAGTATACAAGGATTCATCTCCTTGTTCGTTACATTGTTAAACACTTGTAATATATTAGTGTGAATAGAGGTTTCTTTGTTGTTGTTGCTATTCCTACTTCTCTTCCAACTCCAACAAGTCGAGATACAGAAACAATCATAGTTTTCTCATAGAGATACTTGATTTTTGTCATTTATAGTCATTTATTATGGTTGTTTCTACTAGCATTTCATAGAAATATATCCATGAGCTAACCTTGAGTGAACAGGAATGTCATTTGGATCAATCTGGAACAAATATTCCAAATGAACACAAATGCCAAGATATAGGCCTCGTTTGGTTCGCGGAATCTGCGGGTTGGGAAAGGAAAGTGATTACTTTCCTATGTTTGGGTGTCCAAGGAATTGAGGAGGAAAGGAAAGTGATTTCCAATGGAAGGAAAATTAGGGGGGAAAGTGATTCCATCCATCCAAGCAAGGAATCACTTTTTCACATTGAAGTATTCACTTTTCTTTCCAAATCTCTTGGTATTGCCAAACATCGGAAAGGAAAATCAATGAAAATTAAAGTTTCGAAAGGAAAGGAAATGACAAGAAATTGACGAGGCCTAAAATAGAGATGAAAGTGATTCCTCCATCATATGTTTCCCTTCTTAACTTCAAACAAAACCTCTCTCTGGTTCAGAACATTTTTCAAGTTTGCTCTCTAGATGCAGGTGATTAGACTGTACTATAAAGCCAATCGGAGAGTTCTCATGTTCAGGTTTTTTTTGGCTTGTGATGTCTACTTCTGCTAACATGTTCTCAAAATAATATATGGTTGTTTGCCTCTGGAGTAATGCTCTGTGCCGCTTGATGGCATTTTATTGGCTTGTGGGCTTGAATAGTCTAGTTCGATTCGGTTTTCTGCGAAAAAATTATTTCAATATCTACATGATCAAGATGAAAGACAATTCGTCAAATGGTGAGTGAAGTTGATCATTATTTTCTTTATCTTCACAACTAATAAAAGAACTATTTTTCTTTATTTCGCTATGTCCTTATGGTCGATGACGGCTTAAAAAAATAAAAGATAAAATAAGTTAATTGTGGATTAAAAGCCTCAAGTGGTAAATTGTTAGTGCGCTATTCTACGAATTTGGCGTAGTGGACACTTCTTGTGCAAAATTTAATGATGTCGTATTTTGGGCTTTCATATGGAAAAACGTTACAAAAATGGTTTGGGGCCCTAGTATAGCTGGAAATGGTTTGAGATCATCGTATAGCTGATAATGATTTGGGACTAATGAATCACCAATTATGACAACCCTAAAATGGGAATGTGAGTTATGAGCATAGGCTCGAAAAATGTGAAGTATGAAGAGTTTTTATTGCATTTATTTCAGTTTCCATTATCATGCATCATATACTTTAGAGCATCTCCAACCCTATTGTCTTGTTAAGTGTTGTGAGTCTTAGGTGGCTCATATGTGGCATGAGCCACAAGACAATGTCTTGTTTATGTGGCAAAATTATATCTCAAAAGACAATGAGATAGAAAAACTCTCTCCAATGCAAAAGTATTGAGGAGACAATAAAAAGTATTTTTTCCAACTTCCAAGGCAACTCCTTCACTTCTTCAACTTTTTTATAAATATTTATATTCATAATTGATGATGTGGAGACAAAGTCATTGTGAAGTGCATTGTCTAGATCTAGATAACAAACTTCACATTCTCCTTGCAATGTCATTGCCATGTCAACTTCATATTTTATTCTCATTTGTATTGGAGAAGAATTTTTGGAATGAAAATTTGTCATTCCTATGTGGCAACCATTTTTTCTAAACTCACAATGATCAGGGACAACTTATCAACAAAGAGAATTATTTTCATATATTAATTGGCTGCTTGTTTTTGCTGCAAGGATCTTACTTGAGATAATTAATCAATTATGCACATTCTTGCCTTCTACAACTACAATTTAGACTTGGACGTGACATTTTATAGGTGATGCACGACAATTATGAACACAGAGAAGCGCCCCTTCTAAACAAAAGGTTGCGGTAAAGACTCGTATTCTCAATTCCTCGAGAACTTAGAGGACGCTTAAAGTGGATTGCGCATACCTAGTGCTGCAGAATCTTTCTAACTGAGCAATAGTTCTGGGTTTGGGAATCACTATACTACTAACTAATCAAAGTCATAATTTCGTAACATTGCTAATATAGCATAAAATTAGGGCAGTAACACGATACCTGAAGATCCGGCATGACCATCCCACCATCGGCAGCCACCGTGACCACGACCGCGGCATTAATGCTGCTACTATACTAAGTAAAGCTCTTCCCGTCCCTGCAGCTTGAGTTCTCCAGCGGGTGTTTAGCAAGAGCCACCACAGTCGCCTAGCCACCCCAATCCCGCAATCGCTTACTCCTAGCAAAGCAAAGACGACAACTTTATCAAAGAAAGCCGACCAAAAATCCCACCTTTTCGGCAGTTACAGTGTGGCCAACCATGTTCCTAGGCACCACGCAGCCCAATTAAGTAGCCGGAGAAGCTGAAATGATTAGCTTCCATGCAGGTATCGAGCTATCAATGGGATGCCAAATACTCCTCCAAGCGTTCGGTGAAATGCCACAAAAGAGCCCTACTTCTGACTTGCAATGTTAAAGAGTCCCCAACCCAAACATATGTGCTGCTAACACAACCGTAGCCGGTTCTCACGCCTCCAAGTTCAAATCTTTTTTGCAAATTTCTTCGTATACATAGTTCGGCAACGAGCCGTCCGCTCTCCAATGCCGGAAGCCAGAGCTGGTTTATTGAGGAGGTGGAAGAGGGGAGCTCTGTACGAAGATCTCAACATTGTAGAATTTGAACCCTGAGGGTCTGCTTGGATTGAGGGAAAAAAATAAGCAGCGTTAAGTGGGATTAAATGAGGAAGAGTTAAGCTAGGGAGAGTAAAGTCAATATATAGAAGCTTACTTGGATTGGAGGAAGAGTTAAGTGTGGGGTGTTTAATAACTCGTGCTTGGATTGAAGGTTTTAAGTGAGAGGGTGATTAATAAAAATATGCGTTCGTTTACAAGCCGGGATGAAGTATTTCATAAAAATATGTGTTCATCGGGTTAATCGAAGCACATATCTTCTGGAGTTGGTACCCTCTTAACCCTCAATCCAAGTAGACCCTGAGGCCTGAACTTCCAAAGTCTTAATATTTATAGCTAACCACAAATTCTACATTATTTTATTTTTATAATTACATATAGATAGTTATATACTAAAATTTATTATTTTTTTAATAACCACCGCTCTAGCCTGGCTCGACTCGACTCAGACCTGGGCCGTATTGGATTTGGAGTTTAGCCTAAAAGTCCCGTCCGACCTGAGTCGTTTCCCTTGTCGGACTTAACCGAACCAGACCCACTTAAGTCCAATCAACTCTGGGTTCGGACTCGACCGACGCGGCCCACTTAACACCTCTTGGTACAAGAAATAGTACATATGGCGAGTTAATTAGTTGTACTCCTCTATGGTTTGTACGCATTTTAGTAACTGTTTTCGTTGTTTTAAAAATAAAGAATGTCCTCCTGATTTATAGAGTTAATTAGTTGTACCCCACTGATGAATAGAAGAAAATTAGTGAAAAATTAAACAGTCAGGGGGGTATTTTTTTTGTTTTTAAAACATGGACAGTTACCAAAATGCGTATAAATCATAGGGGACTATTTATAAATAACCCATATATGGCTTCTCTACGAGACCAATTCCCACAAGAAGAAAGAATGTTTTGAGTTGTCACTCTAAAACAAACATGAACTCCACCTGGTTCAAGATCTTGTATAGTGCACTATGTTGCATGAATATAAATATGATAAGACATAACACAATACACACAACATGGTCAAGACATCATACAATATTGGTTTTGGTGTGTGGTAGTGTGTTATAAGGAAAATGCTAAGTTTACTATCAAATTCTTACAACCTTCTTACAACTACTCTTTTCCACCCTTTACACATGGGTCCCATCGGGTCCCACCACCACTCTCACCCCCCCCTGTTACATGGGCTCCATCCGGTCCCACCATTTCTTTCCCTCCTCCAATCGAAGTCCGACACGTGTCCGATTGTAGGGGGGTTGTAAAATTTGGTTGTAGTCATAGCAAAGCTCGTGTTATAAAGGGTCTGTGTGATGGATTGTGCCTATGAAAAGCTAGACGGTGTTGGCCGCTATTTACATCATATTGTACTTGAAATCAAACAACATAAATATTGTCCTTGTGATGGACTATTAGCATCAAAACCATCTTCATTTTAATTAAATTTTTGTCTAGAATATGATTAGAATTCCATTCCCCCCCTTCTCTTAAGAATGCTACCACCGGATCCTCTTCTTGGTTATGCTGAATACTATTGATATGTTATTCCTCACCGATATTAAGTTTTGGTGCATATGTGATATAAATTTTTACATGGTATTAAAGCCACAAGTTCTGATCTTTTTTAGTATACATTTTAAACTGATTAAAAAAATGAGAAATTTTGAGTTGCACCCCATATTGTTTAACCATATTCAAGGTGCACCCCGCAGTTTTACCATAATGTATAATACCTCCCACTTCCGTCAAAAACTGACAGCCAACTCCGTTGACCGTTAAGTTTTGACCGAAATATCCCTTCCCTTTTTCCAAGCTGACGATGTGGAACTAGTAATAATGGTGATTTGTTAGGGGTATTTCGGTCAAAAATTAACAGTCAACGGAGTTGACCGTTACTTTTTGACGAAAGTGGGGAATATTATACATTATGGTAAAGCAGTAGGGTGCACCTTGAATATGGTTAAATAATGTGGGGTGCAACTCAAAATTTCTCTAAAAAAATACAACTGCACGAGACTTTCGACAGGGGGTTGCAGTTGCATGTTGAATGATATTAATAGAGTAATGCTATTCGTACCTCCAAAATGTCCCTCCAATACATCTTTCCTTATGTGGCAGTTGATGTGGCATATTAAATAATATTATGTGTCATCTGACATGACCGATGACATGACAAATTTTAACCCAAAAAGTTAATTATCCAATTTTGTCCGTATTAATTTAATGTTAATATTAATTAATATTAATATTAATTTAATGTTAATGTTAATATTAATTAACATTAATGTTAATGTTAATATTAATATTAATTAATGTTAATAATAATAATAATATTAATTAATGTTAATATTAATATTATTGTTAATGTTAACGATAATATTAATTTTAATTTTAATTTTAATTTTAGTTATAATTTTAATTTTAATACATTTTAATTTTAATACATTTTAATTTTAATTTTAGTTATACATTTTAAACTGATTAGAATAATACAACTGCACGAGACTTTCGACAGGGGGTTGCAGTTGCATGTTGAATGATATTAATATTAGGTTTTTTCTAAGGGCACCATCCTTTTTGCTAGGGGCTAACCCAAAAATGTTTCAAAATATTACAAGTTTGCCATCAATTTTATTTACTTGGGTCTAGCCCAAGCAAAGGTATAAATACCAACTTTTGTTTTTCTTTTTCTCTCCCTCAACTCTTTTCTTTTCTCCCTCAACTCTTTTCTTCTCTCCCTCAACTCTAGGTCAAAGAATTTAACCCCAAGTTTTTTTTTTAACCTACATTTTTTTCAAATTTTTCTCTCAACTCTAGGTCATTGATTTTTATCCCAAAATTTTCCCTCAACTATATGTCATTGACTTCTCTCATTTATTAGTAAGTCATCGAATTCATATATGTTTAATGTTTTAAACATGAATTTCACATATAAAAAGTTGAATTATGTGTTTAATGTAGAAAAATATTGAACATGGAACAATCGGGATCATCAAATGTTGTATACTCTCTTCCCGCCACGTCCGAAGAACACTTTGATGCATCGGAAGCCCTCTTGGTAACTAAATTTTAACTTTTCATCGGATGAAAAATCGGGTTGTGACACAGAGGACTGTCACCTCTCTGGCAGTCCCGATCATAGATTAGGACTGCCAGAGAGGTGACAGTCCTTCACATATGTAGGACTGCCAATGACCTGACAGTCCTACATATGTTTTTTTTCGATTCTAAAATTTTGACAAAAAGTGCTAAAACGGAGGTCCAAACATTATTTTTTTGCGATTCTAAAATTTTGGAAGGCCATCTAACGATGAAGCGGTTAATCTCAGGCTCCTCAAAGATACGCTCATTTTGCGACAAACCGGACCTCGTTTCGACCTCCCAGTCAAAAGTTATGGCCCTCCAAAGTTTCAACTGACCATAAAATGCACCGGAATGACCATTCTTCGTCTTAATTTACACGGAGAATGGCTATTCCCAGTGTTAAAACGTAGGTGAATGACCATTCTTCGTGTTAATTTACACGGGAAGAATGACCATTCTCCGTGCTAAATTACAGAGACTTACAAATAGGACTGTCACACCCCTGGCAGTCCTACATTGAATTAGGACTGCCAGGGTGCTGGCAGTCCTAATTCAATGTAGGACTGCTAGGGGGCGGTAGGACTGATTGTCACGCCCCGATTCCGTCGAATCGATAATCGTCCCCCGGGCGTGATGCCGTGCGAACCTAATTTGTGCTCGCACAAGGCCTAGTCATAAGGTAATCCGAGACACGAGATCTAAGAGAGTACGCAGACAAATTGATTCACACAATAAGTAAAGAAAACTTGAATTTTATTGATAATGAACATCTTTTACAGACTCCGTTACAAGACTCATTGTTGCGCGGGCTACAACATGACTCGATTACAAAAGAGTACCGATGAGATAGCCGTTCCATACATTGCACACATCCCTCAATATACACAAAGTACTCCAGTGACCTGGATGAGAGGGACGCTGAGTCATCTTTCTTGGACTGTCGAGAGCCTTCAAAAGTGGAGTCGCAGAGAGAGTCTTCGACGCACGGCCGAAGCTTCAAAATCACCAACGTCGCCGAGCTAGCTGGCGCGTCCTTCCTGGTTCGCGGGACCTGCAAAGAGCGAGGATCAGCACGAAACACATGTACTGGCGAATGGCTAATTAAATCCAAGCTCTGTATTTGATTCAAGAAGTTTCGTAAACATGTTCGCTAGCTATTTCAATGATCTTTCTAACCATCCTGTTCAATTTGCATGTTAACATGTTTTGAGGCAAGCATATGAAACTGTATATCATTAAGCAACTATCATATTCATCCCGTGTCCCGTGCACCTGTTAAGCAGTGAAGGGGTATGAAGGCGACTGGCAATGTCAAGCCATTTCGGACTATAGCATTGGTTAGACGACGCCCCTTTCGCATCGGGTAGCGAGCCATGTGCGAAAGTGCCCGCATAACTCGCACCGATAAAGGGTCGGCGCTGCTACACTCGTTCCTCCCGGGCCGAATCGGTCCCTTGGCCTAGGCAACCGTTCGAGGAAACTTCACCTTGTCGACAAGTTGTCCAATGACCGTTTTCTTTTAGACTTAGTCGATTTTGCTTTCTTAGCCGTATCGTTGCGATAAACGTTAATCGATTCATTCATTGTTTTGCATAGGCTAAGTGGATTTTTATAAGGAAACACGTTTTCCGTTTTCAAAACCGACGATTTGATAGCAAGTGTTTCGTGAAGAATCGTGCCACGATTTTTTTGATTCTACACTATTATGACAAGCATTCATTTACTTCACATATTGAGTTTTAAAGTAGAGGGACGAGACGAAGGAGGTCAGCCACTCGCCTTGGGCTTGCTTCAAGCGAGCGACCGGTTGGCTGCGCTGTCGTCGCCTACGCGATCACCTGCAATCGCATAAGCAACTGATTAGAACACTGTGTATTTCAAGGAATTTCGATATGAATGCGAGCTCGAAAACGCGTCACGAAAACCCATCGAAAACATTCACGAAAAGCGCATTCACGAAAACGAAAGCCAAAGCCAAATCAAGTACGGCATGAAAACCAGAGCAACGGGAGGTCTCTTCCGACTCAGCCGCAGAGCCAATCCTCGAGGCGCAACCCGCTGAATATTGGACTTGGTTCCGAAGAAGCCATTCCATAACGTAGAATGGATCTTAATTCAACCGTTCCCGTTCGATCAACTCGGCCAATTTTGACCTATCGGTCCCGACCGAATCGATAGCGACAGTGTTCCTTTCTCACGCACCCCGTAGACGGAGACGGGACACGATGTAGGGACGGGGCACTACACTGATACTGGATCAGATAGCCATTCTCCGTGCTAAATTACACGGAGAATGGCCATTCTCCGTGCTCAATTACACGGAGAATGACCATTCTCCGTGCTAAATTTAGAGTTTTCAGTTGAGGAGCTCCTCACAGAGTTTGATAAGTAGGACTGCCACCCCCTGGCAGTCCTATACTGAAGTAGGACTGCTATGTAACACCCTGTTTTCTGAAATTGGGGATTTTTGAAAATTTATTATTTTTATTATTTATTAGTGGTATTTTAGTCATGGTATGATTTTCTGGTGATTTTAGTTAGATTAAACCATTTTCTAAGTCATGCTAAGTCATGACTTATGACTTTGTGATTTTGGTTAGTATAACTTAGTGTAAACTCTAGTTTCTCTAACCTAGAAGTTGCCATGACCATGAGAGCTTAGCCATAGGCTTAGAACCTCAAATTAGTGATTTTTAGCCATAGGGGTATTTTGGTAATTTTCTAGAGATTATTGGAATTAAGTAGGATTAGTGAGATATTACTATTCATGGACCTTTAGATTAGTGACTTGCTAATCCCTAACCTAATTACCCTAATCTATAGGTTAAACCCTAACCTAGAATGACTAAGGGGATTAGATATTCATGGTAGTTAAGCTATATAAATATCTAGATATTATTTATTGATATTTTGCTTAAATTATGCAAAATATCTTAAACCCTTTTTACAAGTCCTTCCCTTAGCTTGCAAGCAACCCAAGGACACCCCCCCCCATTGCTATGACCAGACAAGAACCCCCCCCCCCCCCTTGGCATGACCCCCTTCCTATATATTTTGATTAATTCATTGCATTTGCATTGAATTAAATTCATGAAAAATACCCCTTTACTTCAAAAATCCATAACTCTCAACCTAGTGATCCAAATCACTTCAAACCTCTTGCATTGGGTTCCTACAACCTAGAGGGTGCTAAGGGAGGCTAGCAAGTTGGACACAAGACTTGGACACACCCACAAGTGGACTTGGACACACCCCCTCATTATTTGAATTTTCAAGGATTTTGCACATAGAGGTAAATATATTTAAACCTAGTTATTTTACTGGTTTTTCTTCATTATTGCATGCATATAGTCATATTATAGTTGTGGGTAGGGTTTGGTGATTTTAGGGTTTTGTTTGGTGTCGTGTCGGACACGTATCCTAATTAATTTTCATTATATTTTACTGTTTTTTTAGCTCACTGTCACATTAATAATACTCACTGTTTTGTAAATCTTTTTAACCAAAAACCTAGCCTAGCTAACCCTAAACCTAACCCTAAAACACTGAGCACGTTTTGAGCTTGTGTCGTGTCCAAAACTGGACACAAAGCTCACTGGACACAACACTGTTAGACACTGTTTTTACACTGTAAAATCCCCTGCTACCACCCCCTTAGTTCTCCCTACACACGACACTAGGACACGAGAAATTTTGTGGACACGAGGAGGCAATGTCTGTGCACATGCCCCCAAAATTTGGTGTCGCCTCGTGTCGTGTCGAGTGAGAAATCTCACTCGCACTGGACACGGGCTGTCAGCGCACACACGCACAGACACCAACTTCGAGTGTCTCGTGTCGCACGGACACGACACAATGACACCTCGTGGTGACACGATTGTGTAGCCCAACACGTGGGCTACACGTGGACATGATCACGAGGCCCCACGTGGCTCGTGTCGTGTCCACGAGACACGAGAACCCATGCACGACGCGGTGCAGAACACTGAGTATCAGTCAATTTTCTTCGACTGATACAGAGTTTGTGCCGTGTCCTAAGGACACGTGGACACGAGACAGGCTACCTAAACCCTAGACCAACCCTAGGTGAACCTACCCACACGTGCACGAGACTTCTAGACACGTGTGTCGTGTCCTAGAGCTAAGTGCACGCGTGCACGATGCCTGTGCACTGCACTGTGTTAGGTTTTACCCGATTGGGTTTTTGGGCGTTTGGACACGCCGTGTCGTGTCGTGGTGGACTCCCATCGACACACACGACACATATACCTATGGGGCATCAATTACCAACCTAGAGTTTCGAGCCATAGCTTGGTTTCATGTGAGAAATTAGGATTACCTACTTTTCAAGTTCACAGCCCATTTTTCCTGATTTTGTTGTATTTCCAGTTTTCTAAAAGTGAGTTTCAAATCTATTTTTGATATGATTAGTACATGTAATTGTATATTTTTAGTATGTATATAGGTAGTATATATGTATGTGCGTGTGTGGGTAAGTTTTTAGGTTGTATACATGTATATACAAGTGTATATACATATATGTATATATGTAGGGTGTGTGTGTGCATTGTGTTTTGGTTGGGGGACTGATTCCTGTTCCAGAACTGGAACACACCCCCTCCCCTTTCCTGTCTACTGTCAGCCCTCTCTCTCTCACTGCCTCACTCTCTCTCTCATTCTGTCTCTCTCTTTCCCTTTGTCTCTCTCTCTATATATATATAGTATATATATGAGTTATATATATATAGGTATATATATATATACATATGGATATATATATATTTGTATTAGTTTTCCTATAGTGATGTTATATAAATATGTGTATGTGAGTTGTATAGTATATAGTAAATCCTATTTTGATATATGGGTAGATAGAGTATATATATATAGATATATATATATATATATATATATATATATGTATAACTTCTAGTTATAGGTGGTATAGAAACCTATAACCAATGACCTATGACTATGGCCTATGGCCAAGGTTATTGGCCTATGGTTTGGGGCTAGCCCTAATGGCCCAAAACCCAACTTATTGACCCTTGTTGACTAAGGGTTGACCAAAGTCAACCTTAGGTCAAAGTTGACCTAATTAACCTAGATTTGACTAGGATTGACCTACAATGACTAGTTCAACTAGTCTGACCATGTTTGACCTAATCACCTTGTTGACTAGTCCTTGTTTGACCTAGTTACCTGACTGACTGGTCTTTGTTTGACCAATACCTTAGTTGGTCTAAGTTTGACCTAGACTTGACCCAGATTGATCATGTTGACTAGTATTTGACTTGTTTGACCTTGTTTGACTCTATTTGACTTAGTTTGATTCCCTATGATCTAGTATGACTTCCTGTGACCTAGTTTGACTATTAGAGTTGACCCAGAGTTGACTTTTGACCAGATTGACCTAGAATCATGTAGTATGCATTGTATACTTTATTTTTACCATTGTGGATACATTGTGACTTGTATTGCTCTGACTAGGAGCCACACACCTCTCCTCATGCAGTATATCCTCTTCAGACATTCAGTTATCAGGCGAGTACATTCTCTGACCGTTTCATACTTGTTCAGGCTTTACTTCTCGCTCTAGATTACTTTACTTGTTGCTGTCACGTTGGTAACACGGATTGGTACTATATGGATCTTTACATGAGATGTTATCCCCCTCGGGAGCATCGGGTACTTCATGTTATGTGTGTTTCACTATCATCATGTACTCATGTGCTTCCATTATTCATGTACACTCATGTGATCATGTACTCTCATGTTTACTGAGCTCTCATGTATACTATCATGTGCACCCTTTCATGGGCCCCATGTGATATCATGTACAATAACGTAACCTGTACAGATCCTTGTGTATTGATTGGGGATACGGGGGAGTGCTAGTAGTCGTGTGAACAATTCCAAAGTAGTGTATTCATGTGCAAACTCGATCATGTACAAATCCGTCCGTTCACATGTGCTATCTCGTACTCTGACTCACTAGCCACTGTTAGTTCTCTATTTACAGTAGATATTTTATTACAACTATCTCTTTTACAGCGTATATTTCCTTTCAGCAGTTCATGTATCTTACTCTATTGCCTGTATCGTATTTCCTAACCTGATATGCACTGCGTGAGATGTATTGTTCTCGTTCCCGTCCTGATTGGACCTGTTGAAAATATTACAGAGGATGAGGATGAGGCCTGGTGTCTACCTATTATGGAGCAGGACTAGATGATACTTGTATTGAGGACCCTCAGCAGGTTCCACCTACAGCTGAGGAGGATGTTCCAGTAGTCTAGACCAGTTTAGTCTAGGCAGTCTTTCTATATTTACATTTTGTCTCACTTTCTGTGTTGTATTTTGAGATGTGGAGATGTATAGACTCTTAGACTTTTTGTATTATGAGTTGTCAGTTCTGGATATTGTGTTGTACTAGACACTTAGACTTATTCATCTATGATACTGTTCTCTTGAGTTACTATCTATCTATCTATCTGTCTGTCTTTCGTTCTTCTACCCTAGATGTGATTGAGATGTATATTGTTATGTCACCTCCGTTCGGAGAGTATAAACTGTACAGGTACTTGATATTGATAGATGATTGACCTAGGACAGCGTTCTACCGCCGACACTGCGGCATAGGCTGGGCGTTGTTACGTTCTCGTACCCTAACAGTGGGTGCGGGTCGTGACACGTTTTTAGTGGTGGCCCATGCAGGTCGAGTTTATGTAGTGGTATTCGAACTAGAGTATCACTACAGCCTGCGATAGGATTTGATGAATCGGCTTAGAGAGAATGGATACTCAATCACTGCTAGGATACTTTGAGAGATTCCTGGGATAACCCTTGAGAATCTCATTTGAAATTACGATTTAAACTCCTTTTCCCTTGATTGAATTTGATTTTGAAGGATTCACTGTAGAACTTTGAATCCTGGTGTTAGTTGATGATTTTGAAATTTTTTTTTTTTTTTTTTTTTTTTGTTTTTTTGTAGTTGTTGATTTTAATTTCTTAGTGTTAGATTAATATCTTTTATTTTAAGGTACTCAATCACATTTATGAGAAAACTCTTATCTGTTTCTTGCCATCTAATCCTCTTGCTAATTGCTTTTCATTGAAAAGAACTGTCCCCTCTATTTTGCATCTTGCTCAGCTCCTTCTACCAAACTATGTGACTGTATCCCAAATCTGACTTACTCGACATTTCCTCAAATCAAGACTTTATTGAGACCTTCTAACCTTGACCCTTGATTTGTCGAACCCTGACTATATTCATCTAGTAGCCTATCTACCCCTAGGACTTTTCCTAAATTATTTACTAGATTCCTGATTTCATGAGTTAATTTGATCTTCTTCAATTTTTGCATCAATTTGTCACGTCTCGAACTCCCACTTTCTATTCTAGATCCTTGGACGTCCTTTATCGTGACCTAGATATTCAGAGTATAATACTAGCTGTTACCTCCCAACAAACTTCACATGTAAGACCTAGACTAGCCTACCTTCATGTAGGTATTCCATGTCCCACTAAAACCCGTCCCCTTGTACTCTATTTTCTTGATATGATTTTCTAGTCAAATGGCTAAACTATAACCTCTACCATGATACTAAATTAATTCTTATTTCAATTAGAGATCCACCATGGCTCAAATCTTTCGACCTGGCATGTGATGGTATTCTGATTGAATCATTAAATACTTACCCTTGTACCTTATCTTGAATGCTTGACCCGATTGGTTAAGGATCTTGGACTATGTATTTCTTTCATCATTCCCACTCTTACTTATATCTTATGCTACAAATTATCCTTAGTTTTACAAGCTTATTCTTTCGAGCTTGATCATGATATATTTTATTGGGTGCGCACCCACTAACATATTGTCTAATCAGAACCGGCGCATGATGGTCTGATCAACCTATTGCGTTTTGGTTCGCTTTTCGTATATTAATCTACGTGGATGGAGATATAATTAAACTTACCCTAGAATCTTATCCACAACAGCCTTGACAATTCTCCTTAGAATTATTTTAATCGCCTATGAACCTCGTATTCGTATCCAGTTGAATTAAATTTATCATGACCTGGATCTTCATCATTGGATGCTCGTGCTCATACTTAATTGATTTCCCATCTTGCCCAAATCTCTATTTTTCCTGAAATTGATCAACTTAGATCGTGTCAAGACTAAAATCTATTGTGATTGTTTGTACCTAAATTTTCAATTTTCTTTTTTATGGAAGGATAACTTTAATGATTTCTCAGTTACTTGTTAATGACCTATTTTCATATAGGATGGTAGACGACCCTATAGCCTTGATGATTGTTGTTCCCTTACCTTCCGAATTAGGACACCTTAGATTGTCTGTACGCATTGATACCATAGGACAGTATTGATCTAGAAATAACTAGTGCACCCAGATGAGACCACAGACTGTTCCATTTAACCTGTCCCCCTGGTACCACTATTTCATCACGATTTTTGGTTCAATTTAGGCCATAGACCTTTCCCACTCTAACTTATGATCATCGTAGGTACATTACCGTGACTTTTAAATTGGAGCACAAGACTAGTTGTTTTCTCAAAACTGACTTCACATACATGACCTAGACATGACATACTACACCCATGACCTTAGTGTCCCACTCAGGCATACCATTATGTGCTTCATTTGCTTAGTACGATTTTCCTGACCCGAGGCTCCATCCTGATTTACCCCATGGAGTTACTTTTGGCTTCGATTTGACTTAAGAACACCTTATGACCTAAAACTGCCAACCAATTTTTGGACATGACCCAGTATAGGTCTACTACCCATATTTTGCTTGTTGACCTTGTATGTTGCCTAGGTAGTGGCTTCGTCCCTGATTGTTGGAGGTTTGACCTAGGAGGAGTACGACCATCTAAATTTCGAGGACGAAATTATTTTAAGGTGGGTAGACTTGTAACACCCTGTTTTCTGAAATTGGGGATTTTTGAAAATTTATTATTTTTATTATTTATTAGTGGTATTTTAGTCATGGTATGATTTTCTGGTGATTTTAGTTAGATTAAACCATTTTCTAAGTCATGCTAAGTCATGACTTATGACTTTGTGATTTTGGTTAGTATAACTTAGTGTAAACTCTAGTTTCTCTAACCTAGAAGTTGCCATGACCATGAGAGCTTAGCCATAGGCTTAGAACCTCAAATTAGTGATTTTTAGCCATAGGGGTATTTTGGTAATTTTCTAGAGATTATTGGAATTAAGTAGGATTAGTGAGATATTACTATTCATGGACCTTTAGATTAGTGACTTGCTAATCCCTAACCTAATTACCCTAATCTATAGGTTAAACCCTAACCTAGAATGACTAAGGGGATTAGATATTCATGGTAGTTAAGCTATATAAATATCTAGATATTATTTATTGATATTTTGCTTAAATTATGCAAAATATCTTAAACCCTTTTTACAAGTCCTTCCCTTAGCTTGCAAGCAACCCAAGGACACCCCCCCCCATTGCTATGACCAGACAAGAACCCCCCCCCCCTTGGCATGACCCCCTTCCTATATATTTTGATTAATTCATTGCATTTGCATTGAATTAAATTCATGAAAAATACCCCTTTACTTCAAAAATCCATAACTCTCAACCTAGTGATCCAAATCACTTCAAACCTCTTGCATTGGGTTCCTACAACCTAGAGGGTGCTAAGGGAGGCTAGCAAGTTGGACACAAGACTTGGACACACCCACAAGTGGACTTGGACACACCCCCTCATTATTTGAATTTTCAAGGATTTTGCACATAGAGGTAAATATATTTAAACCTAGTTATTTTACTGGTTTTTCTTCATTATTGCATGCATATAGTCATATTATAGTTGTGGGTAGGGTTTGGTGATTTTAGGGTTTTGTTTGGTGTCGTGTCGGACACGTATCCTAATTAATTTTCATTATATTTTACTGTTTTTTTAGCTCACTGTCACATTAATAATACTCACTGTTTTGTAAATCTTTTTAACCAAAAACCTAGCCTAGCTAACCCTAAACCTAACCCTAAAACACTGAGCACGTTTTGAGCTTGTGTCGTGTCCAAAACTGGACACAAAGCTCACTGGACACAACACTGTTAGACACTGTTTTTACACTGTAAAATCCCCTGCTACCACCCCCTTAGTTCTCCCTACACACGACACTAGGACACGAGAAATTTTGTGGACACGAGGAGGCAATGTCTGTGCACATGCCCCCAAAATTTGGTGTCGCCTCGTGTCGTGTCGAGTGAGAAATCTCACTCGCACTGGACACGGGCTGTCAGCGCACACACGCACAGACACCAACTTCGAGTGTCTCGTGTCGCACGGACACGACACAATGACACCTCGTGGTGACACGATTGTGTAGCCCAACACGTGGGCTACACGTGGACATGATCACGAGGCCCCACGTGGCTCGTGTCGTGTCCACGAGACACGAGAACCCATGCACGACGCGGTGCAGAACACTGAGTATCAGTCAATTTTCTTCGACTGATACAGAGTTTGTGCCGTGTCCTAAGGACACGTGGACACGAGACAGGCTACCTAAACCCTAGACCAACCCTAGGTGAACCTACCCACACGTGCACGAGACTTCTAGACACGTGTGTCGTGTCCTAGAGCTAAGTGCACGCGTGCACGATGCCTGTGCACTGCACTGTGTTAGGTTTTACCCGATTGGGTTTTTGGGCGTTTGGACACGCCGTGTCGTGTCGTGGTGGACTCCCATCGACACACACGACACATATACCTATGGGGCATCAATTACCAACCTAGAGTTTCGAGCCATAGCTTGGTTTCATGTGAGAAATTAGGATTACCTACTTTTCAAGTTCACAGCCCATTTTTCCTGATTTTGTTGTATTTCCAGTTTTCTAAAAGTGAGTTTCAAATCTATTTTTGATATGATTAGTACATGTAATTGTATATTTTTAGTATGTATATAGGTAGTATATATGTATGTGCGTGTGTGGGTAAGTTTTTAGGTTGTATACATGTATATACAAGTGTATATACATATATGTATATATGTAGGGTGTGTGTGTGCATTGTGTTTTGGTTGGGGGACTGATTCCTGTTCCAGAACTGGAACACACCCCCTCCCCTTTCCTGTCTACTGTCAGCCCTCTCTCTCTCACTGCCTCACTCTCTCTCTCATTCTGTCTCTCTCTTTCCCTTTGTCTCTCTCTCTATATATATAGTATATATATGAGTTATATATATAGGTATATATATATATATACATATGGATATATATATATTTGTATTAGTTTTCCTATAGTGATGTTATATAAATATGTGTATGTGAGTTGTATAGTATATAGTAAATCCTATTTTGATATATGGGTAGATAGAGTATATATATATAGATATATATATATATATATATATATATATATATGTATAACTTCTAGTTATAGGTGGTATAGAAACCTATAACCAATGACCTATGACTATGGCCTATGGCCAAGGTTATTGGCCTATGGTTTGGGGCTAGCCCTAATGGCCCAAAACCCAACTTATTGACCCTTGTTGACTAAGGGTTGACCAAAGTCAACCTTAGGTCAAAGTTGACCTAATTAACCTAGATTTGACTAGGATTGACCTACAATGACTAGTTCAACTAGTCTGACCATGTTTGACCTAATCACCTTGTTGACTAGTCCTTGTTTGACCTAGTTACCTGACTGACTGGTCTTTGTTTGACCAATACCTTAGTTGGTCTAAGTTTGACCTAGACTTGACCCAGATTGATCATGTTGACTAGTATTTGACTTGTTTGACCTTGTTTGACTCTATTTGACTTAGTTTGATTCCCTATGATCTAGTATGACTTCCTGTGACCTAGTTTGACTATTAGAGTTGACCCAGAGTTGACTTTTGACCAGATTGACCTAGAATCATGTAGTATGCATTGTATACTTTATTTTTACCATTGTGGATACATTGTGACTTGTATTGCTCTGACTAGGAGCCACACACCTCTCCTCATGCAGTATATCCTCTTCAGACATTCAGTTATCAGGCGAGTACATTCTCTGACCGTTTCATACTTGTTCAGGCTTTACTTCTCGCTCTAGATTACTTTACTTGTTGCTGTCACGTTGGTAACACGGATTGGTACTATATGGATCTTTACATGAGATGTTATCCCCCTCGGGAGCATCGGGTACTTCATGTTATGTGTGTTTCACTATCATCATGTACTCATGTGCTTCCATTATTCATGTACACTCATGTGATCATGTACTCTCATGTTTACTGAGCTCTCATGTATACTATCATGTGCACCCTTTCATGGGCCCCATGTGATATCATGTACAATAACGTAACCTGTACAGATCCTTGTGTATTGATTGGGGATACGGGGGAGTGCTAGTAGTCGTGTGAACAATTCCAAAGTAGTGTATTCATGTGCAAACTCGATCATGTACAAATCCGTCCGTTCACATGTGCTATCTCGTACTCTGACTCACTAGCCACTGTTAGTTCTCTATTTACAGTAGATATTTCATTACAACTATCTCTTTTACAGCGTATATTTCCTTTCAGCAGTTCATGTATCTTACTCTATTGCCTGTATCGTATTTCCTAACCTGATATGCACTGCGTGAGATGTATTGTTCTCGTTCCCGTCCTGATTGGACCTGTTGAAAATATTACAGAGGATGAGGATGAGGCCTGGTGTCTACCTATTATGGAGCAGGACTAGATGATACTTGTATTGAGGACCCTCAGCAGGTTCCACCTACAGCTGAGGAGGATGTTCCAGTAGTCTAGACCAGTTTAGTCTAGGCAGTCTTTCTATATTTACATTTTGTCTCACTTTCTGTGTTGTATTTTGAGATGTGGAGATGTATAGACTCTTAGACTTTTTGTATTATGAGTTGTCAGTTCTGGATATTGTGTTGTACTAGACACTTAGACTTATTCATCTATGATACTGTTCTCTTGAGTTACTATCTATCTATCTATCTGTCTGTCTTTCGTTCTTCTACCCTAGATGTGATTGAGATGTATATTGTTATGTCACCTCCGTTCGGAGAGTATAAACTGTACAGGTACTTGATATTGATAGATGATTGACCTAGGACAGCGTTCTACCGCCGACACTGCGGCGTAGGCTGGGCGTTGTTACGTTCTCGTACCCTAACAGTGGGTGCGGGTCGTGACATGCTAGGGGGTGGCAGTCCTGATACTGGATCAGCTAGGTATTCTCCGTGCTAAATTACACGGAGAATGGCCATTCTCCGTGCTAATTAATTAAGAGTTTTCAGTTAAGGAGCTCCTCACAGAGTTTGATAAGTAGGACTGCCACCCCCCTGGCAGTCCTATACTGAAGTAGGACTGCCAGCACCGCAGCAAGTTTCAGTCAGGACTGCCAGCACCCTGGCAGTCCTACTTTAGTGTAGGACTGCCATGGGGCTGGCAGTCCTACTTATCATACTATGTGAAAGAGTTTTTAGTTGAGGAGCTCCTCACAGAGTTTGATAAGTAGGACTGCCACCCCCCAGGCAGTCCTATACTGAAGTATGACTGCCAGCACCCTGGCAGTCCTACTTTAGTGTAGGACTGCCAAGTGGGTGGCAGTTCTGATACTGATACTCTGTACATAAAAAACAATAATTCATCACAAGTACATAAACAACAATAATTCATCACAACTACATAAATATTCCACATCAAACTTAAGATTCATCACAATAATTCATCACAATAATCCAACTACAATAATTCATCACAACTACTTAAGTTTCAAAGATTCCACATCCAAATTAAGTTTCAAACAAGTACATAACTATTCCACATCGAACTTAAGTTTGAAATAAGAAAAATATCCAGATCCAACTATATATCATGCCGGGCCTTTGAACGAGACTCCCTATTGTTCATGAAGGAGAAGTCGACCACGTCGTCGATGCGATCAAGCTTGTTGGCGACCGCGACACTAGTGTCACTTTGGCAACCTCTCCGAGCTTCGGGCGCCGATTCGAAAATTGTTATCGGACGCTCGAGAGGACGTCCCGCACGTTCCTTCCGCTTTGACGCGGTGGGCCGTATTCTTTTGTTAGCGGCCGGTGGACTGCATGACAACATACATTTATTAAATAATAGAAACAAAAATATGATATGCAGTTATCCCCCGCATATGAGCATCATGCAGTTATCCACCCCCATATGTCATTACAGTAGGACTGCCAGGCATGTGGCAGTCCTAATGTAAATCAGGACTGCCATAGTCCTGGCAGTCCTAATGTAAATCAGGACTGCCATAGTCCTGCCATAGTCCTGCCAGTCCTCTTTCACAAGAGGGCTGCCAGGACTGTGGCAGTCCTGATTTATATTAGGACTGCCACATGCCTGGCAGTCCTACTGTTATGAGACCCGGCTGCCAAAACGAGATGCTAGTTTGTCGTGTTCTAGGGTTAGGGTTTCAACATAAAATGTGGGTTTCTTGTGTTCAAAAATTAGGGTAGAGAACCATAAAGAGATTCTAAACCTATTTTATCAAAACTTTTTCAAGAATTAAAAATATTCTAGGGTTTGAATAGAATGTACAAAATTCTCGAAAAAATTAGGGAAGAACGTACCTAGATTCCGGTTGCTTTGACTTGCGTGTCATCTCTTCGAATCTACGAAGGTTGTGGAAAAAATCTTGGTGGAGGAATTGGGAGTGGAGTGGTGGAGAAGAAGAAATTAGGGTTTTAGGAGAGGGAGAGGGAGAGGGAGAGAGCTCTTTTTTACTTCTTGAGGAGAGAGAGAGTGTAGAATAACAAATGAAATGAAATGAAGGGTTTGGGGGGTTGGGCTGCCCCCTAGCAAATTTTGGATGCCCCCTAGCAAATTTTTTACCTTCTTTGACTGCCCTCAAGTAAATGATGCCCCCAAGCAATTTTGGTAGTGCCCTTAGAAAAAACCTAATATTATCCCTCACCAACAATATCTTGAATTTTGATGAAAGTGGCAAGTTCTTTTACATATTGATCTACCTTTCTTGTTACTTTCCTTTCCAGTCATGTCAATCTTGAACCATGCAAGTTCCTCTGTTGCCTTTGATTGATTTTAATGTATAACACAAAAATTCATTTTGGTTTACATCTACAAAGCATTCTAAAATTTCTATAGGTGGGCACTAGACCTTTCCTATACATGGGCACCAGACCTCCATGATCCAGAGGCATATCCACCCTAGGACGAGAAAGAGCAGCTTCTTCTTCCCTTGAATTATATATATATATATATATATATATATATATATATATATATATATATATATATATATATATATATATATATATATATATATAATACTCTGTTACCTACATATTTAACTTTGTTTATATGTATTCTAAATAATAGTTACTTCGCTCATTTATTACTTAAGATGCAATGGGTTTAAAATTTGCTAGTCATATTAATTTCTCTAGTCATGTAAAACAATTAAGTGTACTTTTGCTCTCTTAAGCTTTTTAGTATATTTTGCTTCCGTTGAAAATATTTTCTAGATTCACCAATGTGTCCATGCTTGAAGTCTCAACCGTCTTAACTTCAATAACAGAGAGTCATGTGGGACATGGACCAAGGTGGTGCCATGGATTTAAGTTACCAAAATTGGAAAATTGCTGAGAAATCCAATTTCGGAGTTGTTTTTTTATGAAAAATTCACCCGCAGGATGAATTTTATGAAATGTCCAGAATTATATATTTCCACGTTAACTATTCCAAGATTTCCTTTAGATGCTCTGTATTTACAAAATTAATACCATAACTATCCCTCCGCATAAACACATATTTGAATTGCGATTCTCGTCGTCGTCTTCTTCTTCTTCACGAGAGATCTGAATCACATTGCTCTCATCTTCAGCAGAGATCGCAAAGATCGTTCGTAGTTCACCGTGCTTTTTTTTTCAGTCGAACTCCGATCATCGCTCATCTTCTTCTTCTTCTTTTTCGAAAATTAGGTCAATTATGGAGAGAAGATCTTCTTCTTCTTTTCCATAAGAGTTAGCATCGTTTTGAAAGAAGAACGAAAACTCTTGAATTTTTATTCATGTCAACTTTTTTTCCACAAAACAAAAAAATAAAAAATTAGGTTTCTGTTAACTGTTCTCCGTCGATATAACACGAAGAATATTCATTCTCCTGCATTTTAACAAGGAGAATGTCATTCTCCGTGTTAGTCATTCTCCGTGTTACTAACACGGAGAATGGCATTCTCCGTGTTTCTAACACGGAGAATGTCATTCTCCTGTGTTTTAACATTTGAATGATCATTCTCCGTATCATTTAACATGGAGAATGGCCATTCTCCGTGTAATTTAGCACGGAGAATGGCCGTTCTCCGTGTTAAATGACACGGAGAATGGTCATTCTCCTACGTTTTAACATTGGGAATGGCCATTCTCCGTGTAAATTAACACGGAGAATGCCATTCTCCGTGTTAAATAACACGGAGAATGCCATTCTCCGTGTTAATTTACACGGAGAATGACATTCTCCGTGTTTCTAACACGAAGAATGACCATTCTCCTGCGTTTTAACACTGGAATGATCATTCTCCGTCTTAAATTACACGGAGAATGGCCATTCTCCGTGTAAATGAAGACGGAGAATGGCCATTCTCCGTGTAATTTAGCACGAAGAATGGTCATTCTCCGTGTAATTTAGCACGAAAAATGGTCATTCTCCGTGTAAATTAAGACGGAGAATGCCATTCTCCGTGTTACTAACACAATGAATGGTCATTTACCGTATAAATTAAGACGGAGAATATCATTCTCCGTGTTACTAACACGAAAAATGACCACCCTCATGAGAAATTAACATTTTTCGTGTTCTAACACGGAGAATGGCCATTCTCCTGCATTTTATGGTCAATTGAAACTTTAGAGGGCCATAACTTTTGACTGGGAGGTCGAAACGAGGTCCGGTTTGTCGCAAAATGAGTGTATCTTCGAGGAGCCTGAGATTAACAGCTTCTTCGTTAGTCGGTCTTTCAAAATTTTATAATCGCAAAAAAATGATGTTTGGACCTCCGTTTTAGCACTTTTGTCATTTGTCTCGGTCTTTCCGAAATTTTCCGACGAGTTTTTGAAGATTTTTGAGGAGAAAACCTAAATTCGAAAGTGAGCAGCGTATGGAAGAAGATGAAGTATCGAAACGTTTTTTTAAGAGTAGTTTCGTGGTAGTTTTCAATAAATTAGAAGGAAGGGCAAAAAGGTCATTCGGAACCCTCTTTATATATTTTTTGCTAATTCTGGGCACGCGATAAAATATTATGCGCGGTGGATTTTTCATAAAACTTTTTCGTTTTTTGGGCATTTCATAAATTTTTTCTTACCAAAAATACTATTTGGCTCCCAAAATATTTGGGTGATCTCATTTTCAATTATGTGGTATATGACATGGCAGCTGACATGACAGCTGACATGACAAAATTTAATATTAAAATTAATATTAAATTAGTATTAAATTAATATGATAATTAACATTAACGTTAATATTAATATTAACATTAACATTAACATTAATATTAATATTAAAAAATTAGGTAATTAATTTTTTGGATTAAAATTTATCACGTCAGCTGTTATGTCAGCTGTTATATAATGGGAGATGGCATCACTTACATATTTTGAGAGCCAAATAGCATAATTGTTAAGTTACTGATGGTTGCGTAGTTGGTAACACATCTGAATAATAGAAGTAGAGTAGGATGTTTCTTATACCTACTACTACTACAGAAGAAGAAGACAGTTAATTTGATACGTACCAAAGCATGTCTTAATTTCAGTGAAAATTCAGGCAGAGACAGTCCATTAGGTGACAAGTTCCTGTCCTCCCCCAAACCTTATGTTTCACACAAATTAATGGTACATATATAGTTAGTATTTTACCAGAGCATCATTGAAGTGGAAGCAAAGAAACTAAAACCAAGCTCATCATCATCACATCAAATACCTAAGCCCTTCTCTCAATTCCTAGCTGCCACTACCCTTGCATTGACAAGCCAATGGAAGCTCAATCCTCCCCTGCCGTTGCTAACGCGGCTCCGCCCCGATCGGAGGTGGACACGAGCCGTCCCTTCCGTTCGGTGAGGGAGGCTGTCGCGGTCTTCGGTGGACGTATTCTAGTCGGCGGTCGCCAGGCGTCCGCTCAGACCAAGGCGAGTCCGGTAACTGCCACGAAGCTTCCAGTTTATTCAGTTCCTCAGAAGCCTATATATTCAGCGTGCTCCTCGCCGCCATCCTTTCCCTCCTCTTCTTCTTCTTCCCGTTTCAATCAAGACAGGGACGAAGACGAGCTTATGATCCTGAGCACCCTCAAGAAGCTGGAGGCCGAGCTGGACGAGACGAAGCGGGAGCTGAGGCTGCTGAAGGAGAGGGAGTCCGCGACCGGACTAGCGCTGGCTTCGCTCAACGCGGAGCTCCACAAGAACACGTCGAAGCTAGCCGAGGTGGAGGCGGCAACGAAGAGCGTCCCGAGCGAGTACCTGCCTTCTCTGTCTGCCGTTCTGAGGCTGGACGACGAATTCGGAGGGAGGAAGAAGAAGAAGAAGGGGAAGGCAAAGACACTGAAGAAGATGAAGAAGAAGCCCATTGTTCCTCTCATTGGAGATACATTCTTCAAGTTCAAGAAGGAGCTTCATTAATTAAGCTCGATTTGCATGGCGTGACCTTGTCATTGGTGTGGAACTAATAAAGTGTTGCATGCATGTTGATGGAAGTGTTACATATGTATCTATATTGGCTAAAGTTGATATTAACTGGTTTTTGAAACGGAGGTGCTACTTTGTCCGTGGTTTGTAATCGCTGGCGTGATCGTCGGTTGACGTAGTGGTCGGCTATTGGCCTCTTGATCCAGATAGAATCCAGAAATAGTAGGAGGACCAATGGATAGCCGTCACGTCGTTTTTGAAATAACACGGAGGAGCCTTATTTTGGAAAGTAGTTGAAGGTTTCCCGCTATTCTCTCCATTCTCTCTTTGGAACACCAAGAACGTTTCCTTCGTCTTCCTTGTTTGACGCTAGGCTCTTCTGAATATGTCCGCATTGTCAAACCACTCCATCCTCGGTTCTCCCTCTAGGAAGCCCATGCACGCAAACAAAGAAAAAATCAAGAAAATTAATAATGGTCAAGGAAATTGTGACAATATCGTAACATGAGAGCGATGACGATCTCGCGGGAGCAACTGCGGCCCTCCAACGAACGGAGCGGCAACCTCTGCATCGGCGTCGTCGTGTGCTTCTTCTGCGTCACCATACTGGTCGGCACGGCCTTCTTCGTGCTCTACCTCGTCCTCCCCGTCACCGCCACCACCTCCTGGTTCCCCGTCGCCGGCATCGTCCTCGTCAGCCTGCCTTGGACCTTCTGGACCCTCACCTGCGCCTACCGGCTGGTGACACGCAGCATGGGTCCCGGCCAGGGCCAGCCGACGCACGGGGCTGCTACGGTCGCCCCGGCGAGCGGGGGCGCCACCCCGGCGGATGTCAAGGACGGGGGCGACGCCAAGTCTCCCGGGGGTGCGAGGAGGGTCAGGTTCGGAGGGGCGACCGAGATGGCGCCGGACAGCGGGGGCACGAACGGGGGACACGTAGCGGCGACGAGCTGCAGGGACGAGGGGTCGTCTCCCATGTCGAACGAGAGCGAATTGCCGCTGGCTCTGTCGATGTCTTGATTCAGTTTTGACGGGGTTTCATTGTTGATCTGCCATTTTGAGAGCCTCCATGCATGCATGGTGCTTGGTGGTGTTAATTGGGAATGTACGTGGAGGAATGGGAGAGACAAAAAAGAAGAGAGTTACACAAGAACACTCACTCAAGCGCGCAGTACGTCCACACATGCATGCATGCTGTCAGCGTGCATATAAGTTTCATAGCCCTGATCAAGATCTTGCCATGTATTTGTCATGTGGAATTGAAATGCCTAGACCTTCCTGTGATCAAATCAACTGCTTTGTCATGTTATATATCTCTAGTTGTCA
Source organism: Iris pallida (assembly GCA_029216955.1). NCBI lineage: Eukaryota > Viridiplantae > Streptophyta > Magnoliopsida > Asparagales > Iridaceae > Iris > Iris pallida. Next base: position 5,703,706 of record JANAVB010027997.1, read on the forward strand.
TCATCCGAAAAAATGACATTTTGAACGAAGAAGAAGAAAAACTTTTTGAGTACATATATGTTTCTTGGTTTCTTTTGATTTGTAGTTTGTTGGAGATGAATTATTTGTTCTATCAAGTTCACAAGATAGGATGATGAATATTGAGGTTTCACTTTGTCTTCAAGTAAAGGTTTACTTGTATATATATATGTAGAGTCTAAGCTTCAGCATTATTTTCAACATAGAATCAATTGATGGTACATATTCAGGGCCGACCTAGAAGTAAATCAAACAAGATTTCGAGCTTAGGCAACCCTCCTCTACTTAGACAACATCCAGGCTCGACGTGATCCCACGAGAGGTCAGATCGAGTTGCGGATGACCCTCTTAGGATTGATCCACAGTAAGAGTCAAGGGACAACCAAAATTAATTTATGGATACGACAACCTAATATCCCCTGGGCCGGGCCAGTATTTATTACTAGTCTTAGGCCCCATGATTAATTGGCTCACTTTTGCATTTTGCAATGATCTTCAACCTTCAAGTCCTATTGCATACGCAAAAGAAAGGTCTGATGCAATCATCTCAAGAACTAGAAGAATGTCCCTAATGAAAGTTAGGTAAGTTGAACACACAAGAAGAAAAGCAATACCTATAAGTTCTCAAATGAAGAATCGAAACACTTCTAGTGTATGAAACAATGTAAGTGGAAGGTTTCAGTCAGTGATTGTCTCCATCAGATTGGAAGAAGCTTCACACTTTTGTGAGGAGGAAGCTAGCTAGCTTCACATTATTGATGTGCAAACATTGTGAAGTAAAGAGAACGAAGTTAACTTGCAACAAGAAGATCGGCAGGTTATATTTAGCTAGAGATATGGTAGCTTTTTAGGTGAACAAGATTCCGACAAAATAAAACCTAAAAAAAAAAAAAGATGCGGATTACTGCCAAATTTGATGCTTATAAAGATCATCAACAACTTGAAAAAGAGTATCAAATACCCTCCTTGTTTGGTTCGCGGAATGGAAGGAAAAGAAAATCAATTCCTTGTCATTTCCTTTCCTTTGGGAAACTTTAATTCCTATTGATTTTCCTTTCCGATGTTCGGCAATGCCAAGAAATTTGAAAAGGAAAGTGAATACTTCAATGTGGAAAAGCGATTCCTTCCTTGGATGGATGGAATCACTTTCCCCCCTAATTTTCCTTCCATTGGAAATCACTTTCCTTTCCTCCTCAATTCCTTGGGTGCCCAAACATAGGAAAGTAATCACTTTCCTCCTCAATTCATTGGGAATCACTTTCATTTCATGCACAATCAGAATTCTAATCTCCGAATGGCCTATCAGTTGCGAACTATGTTGCACACACATGAAAAAATGATATCCGTAGCTGTTGGAAAAGAAGCGCGAAAACCTTTTCCGAAACTAGAGAGTACCTACGAGAGAATCGAGCAATACAACGTACGAACCAAACACCAAACACAATCCACGCAGACACAGAGAATTTTTGACGTAGAAAATCCTTGCGGAAAAAAACCACGGGACGATCGGAATCTAATCCTAAGAAGCCTTCACTAATAAAATAATGGAGTACACCCTCTACAAACTTCTCCTGATCCAATACGGATCCCACAACACTTGGAAGAAAGAATAATTGATTACAAGGCTACGAAGAACAAAAACGACGAGTAGAGATTATCCGAACACAATACTCTTTCGAAAACGGCCTTCAATCCTCCTCCTCCTCCTCTCCCAAAGTTGCAATGGCACTCTTGCCTCTTTTCTCTATATTTTTCTCAATGTTGTGTTGTGTTACACTTTTAATTAGAGTTAGGAAAAAACATATATAAACCCCCTAATCCGCAACAAAACCTGGACCGTAGGATATTATACAACGGTATAAAAAAAATACCTTGAAATCAGCCTCAGCCCGTCGACACAGAGTTCTGGCAGAACTCTGTGTTTTTGTGACAGCACAGTTCTGGAACCAAGGGGGCAGAGTTCGGCCAGAACTCTGCCTCCCCTGTTCCAGAATGGTCTCTAGTAGCTCCTGAGCTTCTTCTTCATCTCCGAATGGTCTCGTCACCTCCCCGAGCTTCTCTGACACACAGACGGCGCTCGTCGCACTCCGGAGTCTTCTCCACATAGATTGGGAACCCCACCCACTCCAACAGTAGCCGCATAATGTCGCTACCGATATCTTCATGTTCAATGCAACATAGGCAGGGCCGGCTCTAGGGTAAGTCGGACAAGACTTGAGACTTGGACAACCCTCCTCTGCTAGGACAATCCTCCAAATTCAGCATGTTCCCACTCAAGATCAGGGTCACGGATGACCACCAGGACCAGCTGACAATAAGAATCAAGAAATAACTAAAATTAACTCCAAAATAGGGTAACCCAATCCTGCGACCGACCCTGAACATAGAAAATATTTCGTGCCTGTCCAAGTGATAGCAACTGCAGTGGTCACTCAGTCGTGCCAGTTGAGCACACGAAGCACAGATCGTCCTCAAAGGAAGAATCACTAACAAAAAGATCATGGAAAGATTTTTCAAGTCCTCCTGGACCATCCATCATGGCCCAAGTGATAGCAACTGCAGTGGTCCGGACACTCTTGCTAGCTCAATCCCCATTCCCTCTTTTCAGTGGTTGATGTTAAACCTTCCGCGATTTCTTACCATTTTTATTAATTATTTTCTGCTTATATATAGTTGTGCAGAATTTGTCAAAATTTTATTTAATTATAATTTTTGTTTCTTTTTATACTATCTGTAATTCATATATATTGAAACCTTCGGCTGGAAAAGAATATACAAAAAATTATTAATTTATATGGTACCAGCCTGTTCTCTCAAAATAGTCTAATTAAGACTTGTAGGGAAACATTTGTTGGAGCATCGATTCATCTAGGGGTGAGCATTATTCGATTTTGGACCGAAAATCGAACCGAGCCGAGTAATAGATTCGGTTCGGTTTCAAAAATATTTTGTTCGATTTCGGTTTTCAAAATACAAATTTTTTTTATTTGGTTTCGGTTTCGGTCCAAAACCGAATAAAATTATATAATTATGTAAATATTCTCAATTTAAAAATGTACATGTCTTGAAAACAACAATTCTATGTATGTGTTTTAACATTGATGATTTAACAACTAGTCTAACTTTGTGTATAACTTCAAAATTCAATAAATATGTGTATAAAAATTATAATTTTTTTAATATAATGTAACTACGATCCCAATTTTGGATCCGATCCATTAATGCTAACTAAACAAACCGAATAAACCGAGTAAACCGAATTTATTATTCGGTTTGGTTTTGGTTTTGGCTAATTCGTTTCGGTTCCGATTTTGGATTTTTAGAATTTTAGTTTAGGTTTTGGCTAATTCGGTTAAGTTGAAACCGAATAAACCGAACACTCACTCCCTAATTTCATCGTTTTTGTATTGAGTAATCACTTTAATTCAGAGGATTACAATGAGCTAATGTAGCAATTACAATAGTAACAATTACAATGAGCTAATGTTGCACGGACACAATGAGCTAATGTCGCACGGACACGACATTAACACATTTCGGATACGACAACCCAGATTCGGCATCTATTTTGATGTGTAACTGGAGTGTCTGTAGGTTGTGGTTTCGGAGTGTCCGTTAAGTAGCGATCATTTAACCGGACGTGAATGGCCGATACACCTTGAGGTCCGTGAGGACACCGGCGATGGACCCCACCGCAGCAGCGATCGATACGACCAGGCACGCACCGCTGAGCATCTGGAGGCACACCCACCTGGTGCTCCACCGGGGGATCCTCTTCTGCGCAATGTACATCTCCACGGGGAAGTAGACCGTCAGCGGCCAGAAGCCGAGCGCGCCGAGCAGGCCGACCACGTCGTTGAAGAAGGGGAGGAGCATGGAGATGACGGTGGTGAGCACGACGAACGCCGACCGCCACACCAGACGGAAGAGGTTGAGGTCGAAGGAGCGCTTGGTCGGGGCCAACGGCACGCGAATCTCCCTGACGATGAACTTGGACTCGGGCCACCTCCGCCGCGCCCACTTCTCGACGAAGGCGAAGAGGGGCTGGCAGTAGACCTGGTAGGTGCCGACGAGGTGGACGACGATGGCGGCGTTGGCGACGTCGAGGAGCCAGTAGGGGTTGTAGAACCCGAAGCCGGTGAGGAGGTTGCCCGGGGCTGCGTCGCCGAAGGCGGCGTAGCCCATGCAGCCGCACAGCATGTAGAAGGTTGTGGTCACCGCGACGCTGAGCAGCGTGGCCTTCTTCATGACCTCGGCTTCGGACGGGGCGGCGTAGCCCATGCAGCCGCACAGCATGTAGAAGGTTGTGGTCACCGCGACGCTGAGCAGCGTGGCCTTCTTCATGACCTTGGCTTCGGACGGGGGAGGGGCCTTGATGGTGTCCTGGATTTCGATCAGGATGATGGAGTAGGAGTAGGCGAAGGCGATGTCGCCGAAGGCCTGGAGGCTCCTCCATATCTTCTGCGTCTGAGTGACATCTCCGATACTGATACCAGTGAGGCTTCCTTTGATACTCCCATTGTCTGTTTTTTTTTTTTTTCAAATAAGAGACAAAAACAGAGGTCATTAGTACAATAGTGATTAAATTCAACGAGTTCTTGATTGCTTACCGACGACTTGAACGACGCCGAGAGCGAGGCCGATGGAGGAATAGGTGAAGGACATGACGGCGGCCACGACGGAGAGCCACCAAATCTGATCGAAGTCGGGGATCTGCGAGAAGACGAGCTGCGTGACGCCGAAGACGATCATGTAAGGGTTGCTGCTCATGTTGCAGGGGTTCTTGTGGCCCTTGTCGTGGAAGCAGTCGGACCTCTGGATGGCCAGCATGCTGATGGAGGCGGCTATGGTGTAGCCAACCGCCACTCCGAAGAGGTTCAGGTACTGGATGTAGCCGCACAGCTTCACCTTCGTCCCGCCGAGGTTCGAGCGCACGGCGTCCATGTAGGTGTAGTTGCGCTTCCCGGTGCTCGGATCGCCGGAGCGGTAGCAGTCGGCGAGGAGGGAGGAGGTGTGGTAGATGAAGAACGCGAAGAGGAGCATCACCGTGGGCCCTGCGACCCAGCCGAGCTGGCCGATGGCCCAGGCGAGGGACAGGACGCCCGAGCCGATGACCGCGGTGATGATGTGGGAGCTCGCGGTCTGCACATTACCTACAGGCACCACAATTCTGAGTTTTTTCAGGACGAAACGAGCGAAGCAGAGCATGGGGATGGGTCGTCCTCTGTTTTGTTGTACCTACCTGTTCTCTTGGGGCGGCCGTCGTCGTCGTTGTCGTCGTCGTTGTCGCCGTAGCGTTTGGAGGCGGGCGGTTGCTGGTTGGTCATGTCAATGGAGACCTCCATTGGTTGTTGGTAGGCAACTCCCATTGTAATCTTTAGGAATGCGAAAGGAAAGGGGTTGGAGAGAATGCTCTGTTTCTGAAGTAGCAAGTACCAACCAAAGTAAGGAATAGTTGGAAGTGGAATGAGAAGAAGCGAGTGAGCCTAAGAAGTATTTATAGGGAGAGGGAAATATAGTGAAATAGTAGTAATTGTAGCGAAGGTCAATGGAAGGAGTCATCCATAAGCTCCACTAGAGTGTATTTTAAACACGAACCACCCAAGTCCTAAAAGCACCATTCATATATCTGTCTCCCTTTTGATGTTACTGTCAAGTCCTAAAAGCCCTTATTTATTTATTTATTTATTTATTTATTTTATTTTTTTTGTGTCCATTTTTTGAGACCGTCAGCTTGAGACCGTGGCCGTTCCGCGACCATCCAGTCATTCCATGCCCACGGAGGGGCTCGAACTTGGGACCTCCCTCAAGTGAGCCCCCTCCCTAACCACTTGGGCTAGGGAGCTTGGACAAAATATGATCAAAGCTAAACTTTTGTATATATAGTTAATTATCCAAATATGACATGATCAATGTGGTGGTTATCATTTTTATGATCAAATTTTTTTATATCTAAGTTTTGTATTTTAGTTTTAAAAATGCATGAAAATAATTTCGTTAGTATTTTTGGATAAAAATTGATAAAAATCGACATGTGATGATCATTTGTCTTATTTTTCATAGTTGTTTTGTCATGTTCTTGTTTTTCGACTAAGAAAAATATTGGTGTTCGGAGAAATTCTACATAAACAACCTAAAATAAGACACCTGATCATCATATGTTCATTTTTAATCAATTTTTATCCAAAATATCAAGAAAATCTAGTTCAGATATTTTTTAAATCAAAATGTAAAACTTAGATATCCAAAAAAATAGTTCGATCATCAAAATAACCGATATGATATTTTTCAGACATAATATTTCATAGACACCATTTGAACAATTAACTCTTGTACATATGCAGTGTCTTGATAAGCCTATGTTCGTTTGTTACTGCCACTGCACTGCAACAACAGCGTTGACGTGAAGCAGGAGTGGGACTGAAGTTGGTGTGACACTGTGACAGGAGGGAGAGTGGTAGGAATTTAATATATGTGATTATGGGACAGGACAGCTAACACAAATTATAGGCACTAAATATCCAGGTGTTGGTCCCAAGATCCTTCTATGTTAAAGTAGGGAATAAAGCTCACCTTTTTTTACGTTCACGTTAATCTTAAATTAATGAATGAGTTTGTGAAGAATAAACTAGACAAAATCAATAGTCCTTATTCCTCTCCACATTTTAAATGAAGTTTGTGAGTGAATCTTTCATTAGTAGTTTAGTTGTAATAGCCTTGTTTAATAAAAGCAAAATCGGCTGTCACATTTAGATTTCGCACAATCCATAAATCACTGCTAAATGTGATATCGTACAAATCTAAATTAAACTTAAAACAGAGTACAAAAAACTAATCACAATTAAAATACCGTCTTGACTTACATTCAATAAAATAAACAAAATAACTAACAAGCTGTAATTAAATAATTTTATCATTCCATATATCATGACCCTTTGATTAGTACATTGAAATCAAAATGTCCACAAAAGAAACGAGCTTTAAAATATTTTGAAAATAGGAAGAGCTTTAAGTTACATTTTAAGTATCGTAGGTGTAGTGCCCAGTCCCAACATCGTGCCCCGTTCTTCGTCAACGGGGTGCGCGAGAAAGGAACACTGTCGCTATCGACTCGGTCGGGACCGATAGGTCGGGATCGATCGAATCGATCGAACGGGAACGGTTGAATTAAGATCCACTTTTCGTTATGGAATGACTTCTTCGGAACCAAGTCCCATATTCAGCGGGTTGCGCCTCAAGGATTGACTCTGCGGTTGAGTCGGGAGAGACCTCCCGTTGCTCTGCTTTTCACGCCGCTTGCGTTGGTTTTGGCTTTATTTTATGAATGCATTTTCGTGAATATTTTCGATGGTTTTTATGGCTTACGTTTCGAACTTCGCATTCGTATCGAATTTTCTTGAATAACACAGTGTTCTAATCGGTTGCTTGTACGATTTCAGGTGATCGCGTAGGCAACGTCTAGTGCGGCCAACCAGTTTATCGCCTCAAGTAAATACTAATGTGAGTGGCTTACCCTTCTTCCCTCGACTATCTTCTCTAATATATTATCGATACTAGACATGTGCTAAGCTAGATGTAATACAACGACATGAATGATATTCCGATGATCGGTCACACGACGTCCCACGAACACGAACTATACAAATGCTTGTCATATAACCTTATCGTGCTTACAATTACCGTATTATATAGAATCGTGCTAAGAAAGGATGAATCGACCAAATGAATGTCGCAACAATACTATAAGATGTGCCTTGAAATAACAATTAACTTAGCACGGTCATGGACAACTTGTCGACAAGGGCGATTGTTTCTTCGGACGATATCCCGAGGGCACGGGACCGTTCCGGCCTAGAAAGAAACACGGATAGCTATGCCGGATGCATGCCACGGTAGGCAGTGGCTTTCAACGGGGCTCGCTACCTGCGCTGAAGGACCACTGTCTACCAAGCTATATGTCCAGGATGGCTTGTCGTGCCAGTGACCTTCACGAATGCACTCTGTTATGTTGTAATGCCTGTGGTTCGTATTACGTATTTCTGGAATACGTGTACGTATTTATTCTTGTATTGCATGATTTTCTTGCTTAATTTCCTCCCTGGGCTTGGTTTATTCTTGGTTTGGGTTGGCTTGGTTCGGTTTGGGATTGCTCTTGGTCCATCATGAACCAAGGGGTGAACCCCTTACCTACCACCACCACTCATATTTATTACCTATTCTTCTTCTATCTCTTCATTAATCTCTTCTTCTTCCATTTACTCCCTTCACCTACCAGAGAGAGAGAAGAGAGAGGTCTAGGCAAGTGCAACTTGCTTTATGGAGGAACTCTGATTTTATTGCTCCATTCTCTTCTTTACTACATTCTAAAATACTTTAGTACTTGGCATATCTAATTTCCATGGCTAGATTCTTGTAGATCTAAGTTTACTTTATTTTCAGAATTCTTGGGTTTTGATCTATTTAATCTTGTTATTTCCGAGTTTTGATGGTTCCATGTTGTAGAGAATTTTATCCTACCCAATTTTTGACCTTTGAAAAGTTGGATTTGGACTTATTTTGACCAAGTTATGGACTTTTGAAGCTTTGGGTTCAACCATGGAGTTCTTGCTGATTTGGAGAAGACAGTGAGCAGTGCGCGAGCTTTTTAGCTTGCGCCACTGAGTTGCGCGCGCTCTTTAGTGCAGCGCAGTCCCCATACGCTGCCTTTTGGAAGCGTATGGATCTCATACGCTGCCTTGATGAGGAGTCATATGGACCCCATACGCTGCCTTGATGAGGAGTCGTATGGAGTGCATACGCTGCCTTTTGGAAGCGTATGTCTTGCATACGCTGACTTGGGTGACAAGGAGTCGTATGGAGTGCATACGCTGCCTTTTGTGAGCGTATGACCTGAGCGTATGACCTGAGCGTATGACCTGAGCATATGACCTGAGCGTATGACCTGAGCGTATCTTGACCTGAGCGTAGCCTGACCTGAGCGTAGCCTGATTACCCTGGATCTTCTATAGCCTTGTATATTGATATTTTATTAGATATTTAACGTCCATTTTATATCCTTACGTCTTTTGTCTTGAACTTGATAATCACGAATTTACTTGATATGTTTGGAATTGATAATTGAGCATGACGTGATAGTGACCCGTAGTGGTGCACTCCTGACATAATAACCTGACATGACCTGATAGTGGCCCGTCGTGGCGCACTCTTGACAAGTACACTTGGCATGGTAATCTGACATGATTATCTCGAATAGCTGTTGCGACGGCTACCTGACATGATGTAACGACCCGCTCCGCCCTAGCGGAACGCCGATCCAAACGACAAGTGCAACGACTCAAACGAGCCGTCGACCCGAAGAGTTGGCATCGACCGGATGAAGAATCGATGCAAGGCTTACATTGGCCCGTCAAGATGAATCCAGACTTAGACTTTCAAAGGCGCGATCGGAGTATCGCTCGGCCGATGCGAACATCGCTAAGGTGGGTGGCTCCGATGAACCCGTCTTTGCTTAGCCTAGACACATAACAATGCGGACACTATCACGAGAATCGCTAGGCGATAACCCGCGCATGCTAATAAATGACTCAACGCACCTAGCTAAGGGAATAATCCCATCTTGCATGCTTGTTTAGAACATGGAAAAGAACTCGGCAAATATAGAAACTCTCGCACCGCGCTCTATGCTCGTGCTACGGCACAAGCTTACGTTCAAGTCCCGTACGCGTTCAACAATGAAATAATGAATGGATTACAACAATGAAATGGGAAGACTATCAACATAGTCGTTCCGAGTATAGTATAGCAACATTGAAAGGCTATGGGACCGATGGGTCGTCAAGGCGACTCCCGTACTGGGAGTTGCGTAATGCGTGAATGAATGAATCAACGAATGAATGAACGAATGTATAAATACGTGAAACATGAATGAATGAACGAACAAGTGAAAGAAAGAAATGAAAGAGTGAATACAAGATAAGACATGAAAGACGTTAGCGACAGGTATGACGGGCACGTGCAACGGGGCTCGCTACCCGCGCTGCACGGACACCAACCTGGTCGATAACGCATTATGGCTCAAGACAGCCGATATGTTAAATGACAAGTAAAATACGAAATAGTCGTGGACAAACGGCACGGGCGATGGGGGGAATACCGTGGCCGGCCTAGGCGGAATCAGACATGGGGCTTACGGGCTGCATTGAGTGGGGGCTCGGCCACTCAAAGAGACGTAAGGCCAGGCATTTCAAGAAACTATCAAGGTGTACCAGCCATCACGCTTCGATAGGTGAGAATGCCCACGTGATATGTCCAAAATGGCTTGTAAAGCCAGCGACCCATGCATGTAGATTAAGTGGACTATGCTGGTGGCAATCCACGTGCAAGTTCTTGCATTGAAATAAGTAGTCTAAGTTAACTAAATGAAGTGTCTCATGAACATGCTCGAATTATAACACTCCTGAACATGCCCGAAATGCAACACTCCTGAACATGCTTGCAAAGTAACATCCTGAACATGAACATGCTCGAAATGTAACACTCCTGAACATGCTTGCAAAGTAACATCCTGAATATGAACATGCTCGAAATGTAACATGCCTGAACATGCTTGAAATATAACACCCTGAACATGCTGGAAATGTACCTCCTGAACATGCTCGAAACGTAACACTCTGAACATGCCTGCGACGTGAATGAACATGCCTACGACGTGCTAGAACCCGAAACATGGACACGCCCGTAACATTGAATGTTTACATGAATCACGTTAAGTTACTTCATGTTAAATTGTTGACTAACTTGGTTTACTTTGGACAGGAAAGGCCGGACGGTAAGTATGGATAAGTCGTGCATACATTTTCCATGCGACACTTGAAATCAGCAACACGAGATAGGTCATGATATGTGCCATGAAATTGACCCTAAGGCAAGATTAGAAAAACAATGAATGATAGTCGGTGCACGAAAGTAAATGCAATGTGTTTGGTAATGATAGCATTGTGGGCGAGCTAGCCTCCCCACCAGTGCATAACAATGTACTGATAACCCCACAGTCTGCTTGCAGGAAGCAGAAGACGTCGGCGGGTGCGGAGCTTTCCTCGTACGTGCTAAGGCGCGGAGCTATCTCTTGAGCCTTGGAGCGTTGCAAGGAGCTGGAGCACCATATACAGGACATAATGTATCGAAACATCGCCATGTATCATTCCATCTTGTAAGCCACTTGGCACGCCTTTTATGTTTCAGAGAGAGAGCTCGAACGATTTGTAATATCGGCCTAGCGCCGCCTGTAACCTTCTTGAATATTAATAAAGAGTTCGAATTCGCTTCTACTTGTGTTTATTACTTTCCGCTGCAATGGGGACACTCTGTGCGACTCTGTGGCCTAGCTCAAATCGGCCGTTTCTGGACTTGGCCTTGCACGGGCGCAACCTAGGCCCGTACGGCATCACGCCTTAGCGAGGACGATCGCTCCTACGGGAGCGGGGCGTGACATATTGGTATCAGAGCACGGCTTTACGTCCTTGGACTTCACATCGAATTCTCAGTTTTGAAAGCTCGTTGGAAATAAAAAAGTATACGCTCTCTCTCATGTGCCTCGGGATGTTCCATATAATAAGTCTAATATTTTCAAAAGCTCGTACAAGTACTCGGTTGAACGGGATCGATAGGCAAAGGCCTTTGTGCCAAACCACGACAGACTTGAGTCGAAGGAAAACTAAAATGCTAGAAGTTAGCAAACACAAGGCTTGCTTGAATAACTTTACGCTAACAATATCGAACGATGTTAAACTTGACTCGATAGAGAACATATGCTAAGTTAACATGTCGCGTGCGTGCCTGACTAGTCTTGCGTCGACCTAGCAAGTGAGCGTACAAACTCGAATATAGTCTGCACGAGTTGGTTATGCGGCACAACTTAGTCCGTGTGTCGCGCACCTCGACTTCTGGTGCAATCGAGTTACGAGCGATATCAAGTACCGCTCGGTCGGGAACGGAGATACACTTAGAGTGTATATCGATAGGAATGCTATCAACTAACGCTTAGGCGTGCACGAAAGATTGGCTTGGATTTTGAGGATTAGCCTGAACGACTTAGTACGTCGAGGCAACGTGAGCGATTACGCTAGAGATTCGTCGAACGAATCTGAAGGATGTCTTAGCGTATGACGCGAACATGATTGAGGACTAGATCATATGGCTTGAATTCGAGGGGTGTATGTGATAGGTTTGGAAGAAGAATAAGAATGAGTGACGACGACTAGTCGAGTGGCTCAAACCCTGAGTATGGACGTTATAGAAATTGTTCGAGCGAGACTACAAGATATACGGATGGAACGGGTATGTTGGCGAGGCGATGCGATCGCACAAAGCCTTAGAACGTGTCACGCTTAGTTGATCGTGACTTCGAATGTCCCGGACGAGATATCGTTCAGACAACTTGTGAATAGGCAACGCATGTTAGAAAACGATTCGGAACGATGAATGAAAGTGAATGGTCCTGATCGAGGAAACTTAGAGGATCGCGCGTACGATTTCGGATTGATTCAAATGAATTGTGACTTGAGTTTGAACAACGATCTTGAAACTAGCTTGAGGAATAGCAGTTGAACTTGATCTTGAATATTAAATAAAACTGTGGAATATCCAACTCGGACAAACAGCATCAATGCACGACTCGAAATTGGTTGCAAAGGAAGATCGTCAGGTTACGCATATCGTCGATGGTATTGAGGCGTATCAAAGATCGATATGCGATAACTCGGGGGTACTCTGACTCGGCAAAAGACGATCGTGCAAATGTCATTGTTCCGTTGGAAGCTATACTTGGGATGTTGAAACGTGTCAAGGAAAATATAGACTTGGCTCGAGGATTTTCTAGTTGAACGCATGACGGTCGGACTATCGAGTAGAGATCGCGGCTTGGATGAAGATGAAATGTTTGGATTGCTTCGACGATAACCCCAACGTCGACATTCTTGTCTTATGCGAGCGCAACTCCAGCCTCGCACATGCGTCGCGCCGATAGGACGATCACTCCGCGTGAGCGCTGGTATGGTGATTCATACAGCGGGGGTGATTGAACTAGTATGGCATGGCAATTTGTGTGCTTCGACTTATGGGTTGCTGCGAAGGTGACTTGAGAATGATTCAGTGTGCTTGATGATTAAGCTTAAGGATTGCGTAGGTCCAATCCGCGTATCGAAAATGAGTTAGTCTAAACTCAAACAAGAGTTACGCTCCGATGAGAATGATTATTCCGCGGGTGCGTTGCATGGTGATTCATGAACCACCGTGGATAATCGGACTCGCGTGAGATTGGGGTGCAACGTATTGTCGAGCTAGATGACCTCGTGATCGAATACATGAATTGGTTAGAATTGGTGATTTGAATGGATTCGAATACGCGCAACGAATGCGTTGATGCGAATAGGTAATCGTGCTCGATGTTTAGAAATCTGAGTGACGCGAGCTTGGGTAGAAAATCCCGTACTACCGACTTTGGTTTGACCCTAGGATTGGGGTCAGTATTGGCATTATTGTTGGAGAACTATGATTCCAATCCTGACATTGACTTAGCCTCGAAAAGATGGCCTAGCGGGTAGGCAATATGCCCTGTTTCATGAGTTATCAATCGAAGGATTGATCTTGAGGATTGGCATGGATGGATAGTGTGAATCACAAATATAGGAATACCCCTCACGAGATTCGGCTGACATGCATATATTCAGGGACGCTTGAGTATGTGTACGATGCGACTCGAGTGAGAATGACAAATTTCTAGATCATGCGGCTTGGCTGAATGCATGTATTTTAGGGACGCTTGGAATGCGTGCACGATCCAGCCAAGTGATACATTGAGTTCAAGCAAGACGTGAGGAATGGAAGAGTGTCGAGGATCTTGAAATTGCGTTAAGTAAAAGAATCGATACTAGTACGAGCGTGGCTCGGAATCAAGAAACGTGTGAGCGGAGTGTGCGTGAACGACAACGAGATTGGCCCTAAACAAGTAAAGGATATGGAATCGATATCATGCAAGATATACTCGATGACAATACAATACGTGGTCTTGAATTGAACGAAAATTACTTAGACTTGGTCGACCCCGCTAGGAGGAAATCATACTGATTTCGTGGACACAAACGCTTGAGAAGTGAATCGGGTCATCTCGATGACCGAGATAAATAAAAGTGAGTTTGCCTCAGCCTACGACCCTTGCATTTGACGAATTACAACGTGCCTCGTGAAACCATTTTCGTCCCATGACACGGAGAAATAGCAACCAAGACGAAGAAATACTTGAATTGAATAAGTACAATCAACTATAAAATGAATGAAAGGCTATTCAATAAAATCGACCAAACGCGTGCGACACGGAACTTAGAAAGATATCAAGTATGGTTCGATTCCATCGAACGATAGAACCGTTCGAAGAAATTGTCTAAGAAACACGACGACACGAGTTAAGGAATGATAGGATGACCTGCACTCAAGAAGTCTCGAGGACGAGACTTATTTTGAGTGGTGTATTATGTAACGACCCGCTCCGCCCTAGCGGAACGTCGATCCAAACGGCAAGTGCAACGACTCAAACGAGCCGTCGACCCGAAGAGTTGGCATCGACCGGATGAAGAATCGATGCAAGGCTTACATTGGCCCGTCAAGATGAATCCAGACTTAGACTTTCAAAGACGCGCTCGGAGTATCGCTCGGCCGATGCGAACATCGCTAAGGTGGGTGGCTCCGATGAACCCGTCTTTGCTTAGCCTAGACACATAACAATGCGGACACTATCATGAGAATCGCTAGGCGATAACCCGCGCATGCTAATAAATGACTCAATGCACCTAGCTAAGGGAATAATCCCATCTTGCATGCTTGTTTAGAACATGGAAAAGAACTCGGCAAATATAGAAACTCTCGCACCGCGCTCTACGCTCGTGCTACGGCACAAGCTTACGTTCAAGTCCCGTACGCGTTCAACAATAAAACAATGAATGGATTACAACAATGAAATGGGAAGACTATCAACATAGTCGTTCCGAGTATAGTATAGCAACATTGAAAGGCTATGGGACCGATGGGTCGCCAAGACGACTCCCGCACTGGGAGTTGCATAATACGTGAATGAATGAATCAACGAATGAATGAACGAATGAATAAATACGTGAAACATGAATGAATGTGTAACACCCTGTTTCTGGAAATTGGGGATTTTTGAAAATTTATTATTTTTATTATTTATTAGTGGTATTTTAGTCATGGTGTGATTTTCTGGTGAATTTAGTTAAGTTAAACCATTTCTAAAGTCATGCTAAGTCATGACTTATGACTTTGTGATTTTGGTTAGTATAACTTAGTGTAAACCCTAGTTTTCTCTAACCTAGAAGTTGCCATGACCATGAGAGCTTAGCCATAGGCTTAGAACACCAAATTAGTGATTTTTTGGCCTAAAGGGTATTTTGGTAATTTTCTAGACTTAATTTGTGATTATGTGATTTTTAATATTATTTAATCCTTGGTAGGTCTCATGATTAGTCACTAACCTATCCTACCCTAAACTAGAAGTTAGCCACTAACCTAGAGTCATTAGGGTGATGTTTTGGTCATGGGATAAAGTAAGATAATATCTAGATATTAACTTTATTGATATTTTGCACAAAACATGCAAAATATCACACCCTTTACCAAAAGTCCTTGACTTAGCCTAGAAGGAAGGGCAAGGACACCCCCCCCCTTGCTTGGCCGGCCAAGGGCACCCCCCTTGGCAGCCCACCTTTGATAAATACCCCATGGATTAATTCATGAACAAATTACATGAATTTTATTCCACAAAAATCCCCTTTTACTCAAACCTTGATAACTTGATCATTTGTGATCCAAATTGACTCTAGTCTTTTGCATTGGAACCCTACAACATCTAGGGAGCTAAGGGAAGCAAGAAATCTAGAATTTGGGAGCTTGGGCATCATCGAAGTGGAGATCACACAACCCTCTTTTTATTGATTTTCCTTGAAATTTCACCAATAGGTAAATACATCCAAACCTAGTCTAATTCCTGTTTTTCTTTCATAAATGCATTCATATAGGGATAACAATACTGTGGGTCAAGTTTGGTAGGATTTTGAGTTGATTTGGTGTCCGTATCGGACACGTATCCTAAACTAGGAAACCATGTTTGTCGAAATGCCACAAAGACTTTGTTTTTGTGTTTTTGTAAAACAAATTACATTTTCTGATAGCCCTAGACACCTAGGTCACAACCATAACCTACTGAGCACATTATTGTGTCGTGTCCGTGTCCAAAACGGACACGAACTCACTGCACTGTACTGCACACTGTCACATTTTGTGTCCTGCTACCCGACACTAATAACTCACTGGACACGCCACGTGGACACGCCAAATTTGGCATAGAGCACGGGGCACTGACTGACAGGTCATCCCCAAAGTTTGGGATGACCTCGTGTCGTGTCGGACACGGAATCGTCCCCGCAAGGGTCGCGCACTGCACTGCACAGCCGAGTTTTTGGCTCTGACACGGGTCTCGTGTCCCACGTACACGAGTCGTGGACACGTGTCAGAGTGACACGTGTGTAGTAGACCCTAGGGCGAACCCCAGGACACGAGCACGTGGTGTGTCGTGTCCTGTGTCGCGAACACGAGGTGTTCGACCGCGTGCACGACGCAGTCGTAACACGCGTGTATCAGTCGTGTTTTCACGACTGATACGCTGTTAGTTCTGTGTCCACGCGTATCGTGGACACGTGTCAGGCTGTGGGATGTGTAGCCCTATGTGTGGGCTACACGTATGCACGACCACGAGACGTGTCGTGTCTCGTGGTGTGTCCACGAGCTCGTGGGACGCGTGCACGACGCTATTTTCGTGTGCACGTATCAGTGCTTACCCGAGCTGGGTTTTTGGGAGTTTGGACACACGAAAACGTGTCGTGGTGTCGTGTCAGTGCCTTGGGATCCTAGAGTACCTATGGGGTGTCAGTTACCAACCCTTGGTTGGGAGTCTTAGCTCGTTGGGTTGCGTGAAAATCGAATTACCCTAAATTCCAGTGCACTGTGCACAGTCCCAGTTTTGAGTTTGTTTCCCAGTTTTGAAAATCGAATTTCGATTCGATTTTGTTTATGTTTAATACATTAGACTAGTGTATTTTAGTGTGTAGATGTGAAGTGCATAGGTATTTGTGAGGGTAGGTCGAATTTGGGGAGATTTGGTTGTGTGTGTGTGAAGTTATGTAGTTATGTACATATGTATGTATATGTGTGTGTGTGTGTGTGGTTCTGGAATTGTTCCAGAACCTGGGAACAATCCCCCCCCTGTCCTGACTGTTCACAGTCTCTCTCTCTCCCTCACTGTCTCACTCTCTCTCTTTCCCTTTGTCTTTCTATATATATATGTGTAATATATATAGTTATATATATATATGTGTTGTATATATATATATATATATACATGATATATATGTATATTTATTTTTAGGTCTCCTTAGGTCAAAAACAGTGTATATAAGTATGTGGTTGTATTTATATATGTTATTTATACTTTGGGTATGTGGGTAGTAGGTTAGATAGTGTATATCTATATGTATAGATATATATATATATATATGTATAACCTTTAGTTATAGGTTTATATTAAAACCTAGACTATGGCCTATGGCCAGGATCACTAGCCTATGGTTTGGGGCTAGCCCTAATGGCCCAAAACCCAACTTATTGACCCTTGTTGACTAAGGGTTGACCAAAGTCAACCTTAGGTCAAAGTTGACCTAATTGACCTGGATTTGACTAGGACTAACCTAAAATGACTAGTTTAACTAGTCTGACCTAATTACCTTATTGACTGGTCTTTGTTTGACCTAATTACCTTATTGACTGGTCTTTGTTTGACCCAAAACCTTAGTTGGTCTAAGTTTGACCTAGACTTGATCCAGATTGATCATGTTGACTAGTATTTGACTTGTTTGACCTTGTTTGACTCTATTTGACTTAGTATGACTTCCTGTGACCTAGTTTAACTATTAAAGTTGACCCAGAGTTGACTTTTGACCAGATTGACCTAGAATCATGTAGTATGCATTGTACACTCTATTTTTACCATTGTGGATACATTGTGACTTGTATTGCTCTGATTAGGAGCCATACACCTCTCCTCAGGCAGTATATCTTCTTCAGACATTCAGTTATCAGGCGAGTACATTCTCTGACTGTTTCATATTTGCCAGGATTTATATTCTTGCTCTAGATTACTTTACTTGATGCTGACACGATTGTTATCACGGATTGGTACTATATGGATCTTTTTATGAGATGTTATCCCCCTCGGGAGCATCAGATACGGCATGTTTGTGCTTTTCACGAATCATCATGTATCTCTATGCTTTCATAGATTCACGAATCGCTTGTGACTCATGTACTCTCATGCTCACAGAGCCTCTCATGAATCTCCCATTTATGGGCTTATCACGAATCTTAACATAACTTGAATGGATCCTTGTGTATTGATTGGGGATGGGGGAGTGGAAATAGTCATGTGAATAATATCCAAAGTAGTGTAGTCATGAATCACTCTTAGCTGTAGCCATGAATCTCCTATGCCATTTCACATGTCTATATTTTGCTCTGACTCACTAGACACTGCTAGTTCTCTATATACAGTAGATATTTCATTACAGTTATCTCTTTTGCTACATGTATCTTCTTTCAGCAGTTCCTGTATTTTACTCTATTGCATGCTTTATATCTCCTATCATACTATGCACTGCGTGAGATGTATTGTGCTCGTTCCTGTCCTGATTGGACCTGTTAAAAATATTACAGAGGATGAGGATGAGGCCCTGGTGTCTACCTATTATGGAGAAGGACTAGATGTTACTTATGCTGTGGACCCTCAGCAGGATCCACCTGCAGCTGAGGATGTTGTTCCAGTAGTCTAGACCAGTTTAGACTAGGCAGTCTTTCTATATTTACTTTTTGTCTCACATTCTGTGTTGTATTTTGAGATGTGGAGATATATAGACTCTTAGACTTTTGTATTATGAGTTGACAGTTCTGGATATTATGTTGTACTAGATACTTAGACTTATTCATCTATGATACTGTTCTCTTGAGTTACTATCTACCTATCTGTCTCTCGTTCTTCTACCCTAGATGTGATTGAGATGTATATTGTTATGTCACCTCCATTCGGAGAGTATAAACTGTACAGGTACTTTGGTATTGATAGATGATTGACCTAGGACAGCGTTCTACCGCCGACACTGCGGCGTAGGCTGGGCGTTGTTACGTTCTCGTACCCTAACAGTGGGTGCGGGTCGTGACACGTTTTTAGTGGTGGCCCATGCAGGTCTCGAGTTTATGTAGTGGTATTCGAACTAGAGTATCACTACAGCCTGTGATAGGATTTAAGGAATAGGCTTAGAGAGAGTGGATGCTCAATCACAATTAGGAAAATTTCTATGGATTTGAATCTACTGACTTTTGTTCAAATCTATATAATCTATTTCATATTGTCCTTTGATACTATCATCCTTGTACCGTTATTGACTTCCTTGTTGATCTGTCTTCAGGATGGTGGAGACACGATCGCAGCGTCTCGGTCCAGGTGACACCACTGAGAGGTCTGCCACCTCTCGTCCAGTTCACCAGGACCCGGAGACTGCAGCTCCCCTTACTCCAGCTCATGTGGGAGCTTCTGCCACGTTTGGGGGTGCACCTCTACTTATTCGGGGGACCATCCCAGCTACCCCAGACATGCCTCCCCCGCAGTTTCGTCAGCCTCAGTTTGAGCAGCACCAGCAGCACCAGCAGTACCAGCAGCAGATGCCATCTGGATTTGTGGATGCTGCACAGATGTTTACATATTTCCAGCAGTTCCTAGAGTCGCAGCAGACCCTGCAGCAGCGTCAGACGACGGCATTTACCAGAGGCATTGATGATGTCCATCAGCTGGCTACAGCGACGATAGAGAGGTGGGCAGCCCAGCCGCATGGAGGAGCAGGACCGCCGCGACAGCAGAGGATTCCTGGCATCCAGGAGTTCAAGAAGATGAACCCCAGGGACTTCTTGGGTACTGAGGGGATTCTTTTTGCGGATGACTGGATAGAGCACATCGAGGAGATCTTCCGATTGGCGGAGATACCAGCCGGACTCCAGGTGGAGGCAGCAGCTAGCCAGATGCGGGATCTTGCCCGTACCTGGTATCAGACGGATCCGAGAGTAGGTACTCCAGGGCAGGCATGGGGAGCTTTCAAGGAGCTCTTCAAGGGAAAGTTTTTTCCAGATCAGGCAGTCGGCGCCTTGGAGACGCAGTTCGAGAACCTGGTTCAGGGGAACCAGACCGTAGAGGAGTACGCCGGTGAGTTTTGCCGGTTGAGCAGATTCGTGGAGGGCCTTAGCGAGGCAGCGAAGGCGAGGAGGTTCAGGAAAGGCTTGGTCAAGGAAGTCAAGTCCTTGACCAAGAGTGAGAGGAGTGCCACCTTTGAGGATATTCTAGCAGGAGCGATGGCGGCTGAGGATGATCTTGAGCTGAAGCTCAAGAGGGGCCGTGATACACAGGGAGCAGGCAGCAGTGGAGGTCAGGCCAAGAGGCCTCATTATCAGCAGCAGCAGAGGCAGCCACAGCAGTATCAGCAGCCGAGGCAGCAGCAGCAGTCCCCGAGACAGCAGACTACCAGTTGTCCCTACTGTAAGAAATCGGGACATGGATGGGGAGAGTGCAGGAAGAGGTTGGGCTGGTGCCTACTATGTGGGGCAGCAGACCACCAGCTGAGGGAGTGTTCCAAGTACACAGGCAGAGTAGCACAGGGAGCAGCACCAGGAACAGGAGCCAAGGCTCCGGTAGGACAGCAGCAGAGAGGACCATTACAGCCACAGCAGCAGAGATTTATGCAGTTTCAGCAGCAGGCTGGAAGAGGTCAGCAGGGGCGTGCTTACGCCATGACAGTTGAGGATGCTCAGGCAGTTGGCGATGTGCTTGCAGGTTCTGTTCTTCTAAATTCTATTCCCACCTTGCTTCATTATATCTATCTTAAAATCCAATTCCATCTGCTCCTACCTGTTCTTTATTAGTGATCAGTTTTGACCTGTTAGTTCTTTTGATTTTGTCGATTGTTGTTGTTTCTTCATCTCTTACTTAGGAGTAGGAGTAGGAGTAGGAGTAGTTTAGTTGTTAATATAATTCTTGACTAGACTCTTTTGTCAAGAATTTTTCCCTTAAATAAATTAGTGTATGTATATGCTATGCCTTTTTGATAGAGTAGCTCTGACCATAAGATGGTAGCCTTTTTGCCCTGTGATTCATTATTTCCCTATCTTCCTAGTCTATACCTATGACCAGGACTGTCCCACCTAACCTGTCTTTTACACTACTATTTCATCATGATTTCTGGCTCTATTTAGGCCATAGACCTTCCCACTCTAAATTATGATCACCGTAGACACATTATCGTGACTTTTAAATTTGGAGCACAAGATTAGTTGTTTTCCCAAAACTGACTTCACATACATGACCTAGACATGACATACTACACCCATGACCTTAGTGTCCCACTTAGGCATACCATCATATGCTTCATTTGCTTAGTACGATTTTCCTGATCCAAGACTCCATCCTGATTTATCCCATGGAGTTACTTTTGGCTTCGATTTGAATTCAGGACACCTTATGACCTGAAACTGCCAGCCAATTTTTGGACATGACCCAGTATAGGTCTACTACCCCTACTTTGCTTATTGACCTTGTATGTTGCCTAGGTAGTGGTTTCGTCCTTGATTGTTGGAGGTTTGACCTAGAAGGAGTACGACCATCTAAATTTCGAGGACAAAATTATTTTAAGGTGGGTAGACTTGTAACACCCTGTTTCTGGAAATTGGGGATTTTTGAAAATTTATTATTTTTATTATTTATTAGTGGTATTTTAGTCATGGTGTGATTTTCTGGTGAATTTAGTTAAGTTAAACCATTTCTAAAGTCATGCTAAGTCATGACTTATGACTTTGTGATTTTGGTTAGTATAACTTAGTGTAAACCCTAGTTTTCTATAACCTAGAAGTTGCCATGACCATGAGAGCTTAGCCATAGGCTTAGAACACCAAATTAGTGATTTTTTGGCCTAAAGGGTATTTTGGTAATTTTCTAGACTTAATTTGTGATTATGTGATTTTTAATATTATTTAATCCTTGGTAGGTCTCATGATTAGTCACTAACCTATCCTACCCTAAACTAGAAGTTAGCCACTAACCTAGAGTCATTAGGGTGATGTTTTGGTCATGGGATAAAGTAAGATAATATCTAGATATTAACTTTATTGATATTTTGCACAAAACATGCAAAATATCACACCCTTTACCAAAAGTCCTTGACTTAGCCTAGAAGGAAGGGCAAGGACACCCCCCCTTGCTTGGCCGGCCAAGGGCACCCCCCTTGGCAGCCCACCTTTGATAAATACCCCATGGATTAATTCATGAACAAATTACATGAATTTTATTCCACAAAAATCCCCTTTTACTCAAACCTTGATAACTTGATCATTTGTGATCCAAATTGACTCTAGTCTTTTGCATTGGAACCCTACAACATCTAGGGAGCTAAGGGAAGCAAGAAATCTAGAATTTGGGAGCTTGGGCATCATCGAAGTGGAGATCACACAACCCTCTTTTCATTGATTTTCCTTAAAATTTCACCAATAGGTAAATACATCCAAACCTAGTCTAATTCCTGTTTTTCTTTCATAAATGCATTCATATAGGGATAACAATACTGTGGGTCAAGTTTGGTAGGATTTTGAGTTGATTTGGTGTCCGTATCGGACACGTATCCTAAACTAGGAAACCATGTTTGTCGAAATGCCACAAAGACTTTGTTTTTGTGTTTTTGTAAAATAAATTACATTTTCTGATAGCCCTAGACACCTAGGTCACAACCATAACCTACTGAGCACATTATTGTGTCGTGTCCGTGTCCAAAACGGACACAAACTCACTGCACTGTACTGCACACTGTCACATTTTGTGTCCTGCTACCCGACACTAATAACTCACTGGACACGCCACGTGGACACGCCAAATTTGGCATAGAGCACGGGGCACTGACTGACAGGTCATCCCCAAAGTTTGGGATGACCTCGTGTCATGTCGGACACGGAATCGTCCTCGCAAGGGTCGCGCACTGCACTGCACAGCCGAGTTTTTGGCTCTGACACGGGTCTCGTGTCCCACGTACACGAGTCGTGGACACGTGTCAGAGTGACACGTGTGTAGTAGACCCTAGGGCGAACCCCAGGACACGAGCACGTGGTGTGTCGTGTCCTGTGTCGCGAACACGAGGTGTTCGACCGCGTGCACGACGCAGTCGTAACACGCGTGTATCAGTCGTATTTTCACGACTGATACGCTGTTAGTTCTGTGTCCACGCGTATCGTGGACACGTGTCAGGCTGTGGGATGTGTAGCCCTATGTGTGGGCTACACGTATGCACGACCACGAGACGTGTCGTGTCTCGTGGTGTGTCCACGAGCTCGTGGGACGCGTGCACGACGCTGTTTTCGTGTGCACGTATCAGTGCTTACCCGAGCTGGGTTTTTGGGAGTTTGGACACACGAAAACGTGTCGTGGTGTCGTGTCAGTGCCTTGGGATCCTAGAGTACCTATGGGGTGTCAGTTACCAACCCTTGGTTGGGAGTCTTAGCTCGTTGGGTTGCATGAAAATCGAATTACCCTAAATTCCAGTGCACTGTGCACAGTCCCAGTTTTGAGTTTGTTTCCCAGTTTTGAAAATCGAATTTCGATTCGATTTTGTTTATGTTTAATACATTAGACTAGTGTATTTTAGTGTGTAGATGTGAAGTGCATAGGTATTTGTGAGGGTAGGTCGAATTTAGGGAGATTTGGTTGTGTGTGTGTGAAGTTATGTAGTTATGTACATATGTATGTATATGTGTGTGTGTGTGTGTGGTTCTGGAATTGTTCCAGAACCTGGGAACAATCCCCCCCCCCTGTCCTGACTGTTCACAGTCTCTCTCTCTCCCTCACTGTCTCACACTCTCTCTCTTTCCCTTTGTCTTTCTATATATATATATGTGTAATATATATAGTTATATATATATATGTGTTGTATATATATATATATACATGATATATATGTATATTTATTTTTAGGTCTCCTTAGGTCAAAAACAGTGTATATAAGTATGTGGTTGTATTTATATATGTTATTTATACTTTGGGTATGTGGGTAGTAGGTTAGATAGTGTATATCTATATGTATAGATATATATATATATATGTATAACCTTTAGTTATAGGTTTATATTAAAACCTAGACTATGGCCTATGGCCAGGATCACTAGCCTATGGTTTGGGGCTAGCCCTAATGGCCCAAAACCCAACTTATTGACCCTTGTTGACTAAGGGTTGACCAAAGTCAACCTTAGGTCAAAGTTGACCTAATTGACCTGGATTTGACTAGGACTAACCTAAAATGACTAGTTTAACTAGTCTGACCTAATTACCTTATTGACTGGTCTTTGTTTGACCTAATTACCTTATTGACTGGTCTTTGTTTGACCCAAAACCTTAGTTGGTCTAAGTTTGACCTAGACTTGACCCAGATTGATCATGTTGACTAGTATTTGACTTGTTTGACCTTGTTTGACTCTATTTGACTTAGTATGACTTCCTGTGACCTAGTTTAACTATTAGAGTTGACCCAGAGTTGACTTTTGACCAGATTGACCTAGAATCATGTAGTATGCATTGTACACTCTATTTTTACCATTGTGGATACATTGTGACTTGTATTGCTCTGATTAGGAGCCATACACCTCTCCTCAGGCAGTATATCTTCTTCAGACATTCAGTTATCAGGCGAGTACATTCTCTGACCGTTTCCTATTTGCCAGGATTTATATTCTTGCTCTAGATTACTTTACTTGATGCTGACACGATTGTTATCACGGATTGGTACTATATGGATATTTTCATGAGATGTTATCCCCCTCGGGAGCATCAGATACGGCATGTTTGTGCTTTTCACGAATCATCATGTATCTCTATGCTTTCATAGATTCACGAATCGCTTGTGACTCATGTACTCTCATGCTCACAGAGCCTCTCATGAATCTCCCATTTATGGGCTTATCACGAATCTTAACATAACTTGAATGGATCCTTGTGTATTGATTGGGGATGGGGGAGTGGAAATAGTCATGTGAATAATATCCAAAGTAGTGTAGTCATGAATCACTCTTAGCTGTAGCCATGAATCTCCTATGCCATTTCACATGTCTATATTTTGCTCTGACTCACTAGACACTGCTAGTTCTCTATATACAGTAGATATTTTATTACAGTTATCTCTTTTGCTACATGTATCTTCTTTCAGCAGTTCCTGTATTTTACTCTATTGCATGCTTTATATCTCCTATCATACTATGCACTGCGTGAGATGTATTGTGCTCGTTCCTGTCCTGATTGGACCTGTTGAAAATATTACAGAGGATGAGGATGAGGCCCTGGTGTCTACCTATTATGGAGAAGGACTAGATGTTACTTATGCTGTGGACCCTCAGCAGGATCCACCTGCAGCTGAGGATGTTGTTCCAGTATTCTAGACCAGTTTAGACTAGGCAGTCTTTCTATATTTACTTTTTGTCTCACATTCTGTGTTGTATTTTGAGATGTGGAGATGTATAGACTCTTAGACTTTTGTATTATGAGTTGACAGTTCTGGATATTATGTTGTACTAGACACTTAGACTTATTCATCTATGATACTGTTCTCTTGAGTTACTATCTACCTATCTGTCTTTCGTTCTTCTACCCTAGATGTGATTGAGATGTATATTGTTATGTCACCTCCATTCGGAGAGTATAAACTGTACAGGTACTTTGGTATTGATAGATGATTGACCTAGGACAGCGTTCTACCGCCGACACTGCGGCGTAGGCTGGGCGTTGTTACGTTCTCGTACCCTAACAGTGGGTGCGGGTCGTGACAGAATGAATGAACAAGTGAAATAAAGAAATGAAAGAGTGAATACAAGATAAGACATGAAAGACGTTAGCGACAGGTATGACGGGCACGTGCAACGGGGCTCGCTACCCGCGCTGCACGGACGCCAACCTGGTCGATAACGCATTATGGCTTAAGACAGCCGATATGTTAAATGACAAGTAAAATATGAAATGGTCGTGGACAAACGGCACGGGCGATGGGGGGAATACCGCGGCCGTCTTGAGGAAGGATTCTGCGGCACGGGCGATGGGGGGAATACCGTGGCCGGCCTAGGCGTAATCAGACATGGGGCTTACGGGCTGCTTTGAGTGGGGGCTCGGCCACTCAAAGAGACGTAAGGCCAGGCATTTCAAGAAACTATCAAGGTGTACCAGCCATCACGCTTCGATAGGTGAGAATGCCCACGTGATATGTCCAAAATGGCTTGTAAAGTGTCACGCCCCAGAACCAGAATACTGGACGGAGGCGGACACAGCCAGCTACGCAATCCCAAAGTACGTTAATACTCTGAAATCACGTATAAGCTGTCAAGACATGGGGGTTACTTTACAAGCCATCAGTCAATCATATGGTTTAACAATCCTAGGTATCTCAATCACAGGCAATTATACAAGAGCAAGGAGTACGATCATCATACATACAATAGTAAGGCGTCCCGAACCATATATACATGACTGATCATGAAGCCAGTACCACAGAACTGAGGAGTAGCTAGAGTTTTAGTCGTACATGATAAGGACTAGCTATAGTCTAGAATACACATATCATGTTTATGCCCGTAGGCTACAATATCAAGAAAATACCAAACACGAGCTAAACACGTGCTCGGGGCTAAACGTTACAAGAGGAGAATTTACATATCAGTGGGAGAATGAAGAAGAAACCCACTGAGGCACTCTGGTGCTCCGGCTGGTCACCGTCGAGTAGATGTTGCGGTAGATCCTTCGGGCTCTTCTATTAGAACCTGGCCATGCAAAACCAGTGGGGTCAGACCCCAAATAGCAAGTACCACAAAGGAGGCTGAACTATGAACTTAAAACCAGCAATCATAGGCAATCAACCAGGGAGAGAAAGCAATAAGTAAAGGAGAATCGAGATTCGTGCTGTACCAATGCACTTAACCCGAACACAGGAAAACAGTAAGTAAATCATCATTTGACATAAAGTAAACTGGAGAACATGTTAAATAAATAGAACTGGGCAGGTGATATACGATGAGATAACCATGGGACTATTCAGATAACCAGGTTACAACCCGTAAACCAAACAAGGACCGGGTTGTAACCCTTCGTCTGAACAGAACTTGGTTTCTTCCACCATTTATCGGCAGGATAAAATAAGAAATTAGGACATGTAACAATCATGTACAAGATCAAGACAAGACTAGACAGATTGAACTCCATACAACATTCACGGCCAAGCAATAAGTACGGCTTGATACTTTAACTAACTAGGGTTATCACAGGCCTAGTTACTAGTAAGATGCAGCGAGATTCTTCCAAGTCCGGTTACCCGTTTGTTACTACCTGAATGACCCCAGCAAAGAAAAGGAAAAGATAGCATGATATAGCAGACACACTGTAGTAAGATACATGTGTCCTAAGGTACCACACTCGACGGCGGGCTGGAAGTGCGCTCATCTCGACGGATAGCAACAAATCCCATGTATATATATATATATATATATATATATATATATATATATATATATATATATATATATATATAAGGCCGGGATCAAAGGGGCAACAGGTAACTGGGAAAGTCTCTCCATGAACTACTTGATCAATCTAGTCATTAATCCTAGCCATATTCAGTATGAATCCCTGACCGTGGGAAACCAGAGATTCATGTCCTAGACATGATGCAAGACAAGACGGATTCATTTGTACAAACACAATCACCCACGGTGTCCAGGCCATTTATACAGGTCATGTCATGTCAGGTAGCCGTCGCAACAGCTTATCAAGATATATCATGTCAGGTTTATCATGTCAAGAGTGCGCCACGGCGGGCCACTATCATGTCATTATCATGTCAAGTTTACTGGTCAAGAGTGCGCCACGACGGGCCACCATCAGGTCATGTCAGGTCATTAATCAGGAGTGCACCACTACGGGTCACTGTCGTGTCATGTATAGCAAGTCAAGTTATTAGGTCAAGTTATCATGTCAGGAGTGCACCACGGCGGGTCACTGTCGTGTTCAGGGGACAAGTGTAGGACAGTATAGTGCAAGCATTCAATCAGGGGACTCAAGTTATGCTGAGGTTACAAGGCACAAGTCCTCATTAAGATCAAATAACAATAGAGAAATAATAACAATAATTTAAATAGCTGGACAAGGCATAGAAAGGAGCCCTGCGGCTCAGGGTCACTATCAAGTCATGCTAGTTCCTTGGTCACACCATGCCAGGTACAATTGTCATTTCAATCATGTCAATCAAATCGGGATTATCAAGTTCGGGACAAAAGACGTAAGGATATAAAATGGGCGTAAAAAAATACTCAATAAATCACTTGCCTAGTTATCATACTAATAATAATAGAGTAATAATAATAATAATATAACAAGGTAAGGGAAGTCCATGCGGCTCAGGGGATGAATTCATGCGGCTCAGGACAGGTCAGGGTGTATGCGGCTGAAAGTAGAAACTCATGCGGCTCGAGATTGCTGGATTCATGCGGTCAGGAGGATAGGCGCTATGCGGTTACAAGGGATACAACGCCATGCGGCTCACGGGGAAAAGGTTCTCATGCGGCTGGAACAGACTTGGGTTCATGCGGCTCGCAGAGCAAGAGCTACGCGGCAGAATCGAGTCGAGTCCCATGCGGCCAGGGAATAAAGGGATCTTATGCGGCTGCGCTCAGTGAGTCTTATGCGGTTGGAAAAAAGTTCTCATGTGGCTGGGTTAAGTAAAGTCTTATGCGGCTGGTCATAAGTCCTATGCCATGCGGCTCGATCTAATCAGGGTCATACGGCCCGGGAATCAAAAGTCCATGCGGCTGGATGGATCAAATCTTCATACGGCTGGGAGTAAGTTCCTGCAGCATAGGCCATGCGGCCAAATCATGCAGTAAGCTTATGCGGCTAGGAAGGATAACTGGCCGCATAAGAGCTATGCAGCTCAGTTCTTGCGGCTGTGAACTGTTCTTCTTCTCCATTCTTCCGAGAAGAAGAACCACTCAAGCCATGGCTCCCAAGCTCCATGAATCTTTCATCCAGAGTCCAAATCCGAACTTCCTTGGGTCAAAACGGGGCAGAATGAAATGCTCTACAACATGGAACCATCAAAACTCAGAAATAACAAGATTAAATAGATCAAAACCCATGAAAACTAAAGTTACTTCAAAGCTAGATCTACAACAATCGAACCATCAAAATGAAAAACTCCAAGTTCTAAACAAGCTTAGAATATAACAAGGAAAAGAATGGAACGAACGAAATTAAGATCGTCCAACATTCGGCAAGGTGTACTTGCCTCTCTCTAATGGCTAGGGTTTGGTGGAAAAGAAATGAATGATGGTGAATGAGGAGGGAGAGAGAAAAGTGGCTTATATAACAAGCCCAAGCAATCTCCACCATTCATTCCTCTCCACTCAATCTAAACCATACACCTCTCTCATAAAGAACCAAACTAAACCAAACCAAGTCAAAGTGGAACTGAACCAAATAAAACCAAATCCAAGTTAAACCAAGTCGTGAAATCCTACACTTAGAAAATTTTAAAATATCACACGAATCGAGAAATACGAAATACGGCTCAAATAAATACGTATCTGTATAAAATACCGATACAGTGAGACGGGTCTCACAACTCTCCACACCTTAGAAAAATTCCGTCCTCGGAATTTCCTGAGGCTATTCGAGCAAGATAACAAAACAAAAGCTCCAGAAAACTCAACAATCTCAATAAATCAAGCACGACATATAAGTAAGTAAAACAATCAGTAATGTAAATAAATGCTTAAGCGGTAAATAAATGCACAAGAACAAATACAATCATGATCAAGAAGGGCTGGAGGCATATGGATAAATGTCTCCTGAGACAGTTGAGTAGAAACCAACGTCCTCGCTGGCCTAAGCTGACTCCCAAAATGGATAAAAGTCAAGCCTCAAGGTAAGTCGGTACCAATGACTTAGTTCAAGACATGACTCTACCCAGAACGTGTCATCATAGTTGAAACAGATGCATGAACTTTACCACCTGTCTCAAGATGCGAAGACAGAAGCGACTGGCTGATCGAGATGGACTGATATCTCTGCCTGCATGCTGAGACTGATCCTCCATAACTGGCCTGGCAGAAGAATGCTGAGCTGCCCTCGGCAAAACACGAACAAGATAATCTGAAGGATCAAGAACAATACCCTTGAAAGTTAAAGGACACAAGATCAAATTATGGGAACAGGAATGATCAATGATCAAAACAGATATCAAGTCAAGTATCAGAGGTAGAGAATAATTCGAAGGAGATAAATAAGGATAATCGTGATTGAGATATCTAAACATGGTAACCCCCACAAATCTGAAAATCGAGATTCAGACCTGCATGGTGCCACCACTTAAAGCCAGCGACCCATGCATGTAGATTAAGTGGACTATGCTGGTGGCAATCCACGTGCAAGTTCTTGCATTGAAACAAGTAGTCTAAGTTAACTAAATAAAGTGTCTCCTGAACATGCTCGAATTATAACACTCCTGAACATGCCCGAAATGTAACACTCCTGAACATGCTTGCAAAGTAACATCCTGAACATGAACATGCTCGAAATGTAACACTCCTGAACATGCTTGCAAAGTAACATCCTGAACATGAACATGCTCGAAATGTAACATGCCTGAACATGCTTGAAATATAACACCCTGAACATGCTGGAAATGTGCCTCCTGAACATGCTCGAAATGTAACACTCTGAACATGCCTGCGACGTGAATGAACATGCCTACGACGTGCTAGAACCCGAGACATGGACACGCCCGTAACATTGAATGTTTACATGAATCACGTTAAGTTACTTCATGTTAAATTATTGACTAACTTGGTTTACTTTGGACAGGGAAGGCCGGACGGTAAGTATGGATAAGTCGTGCATGCATTTTCCATGCGACACTTGAAATCAGCAACACGAGATAGGTCATGATATGTGCCATGAAATTGACCCTAAGGCAAGATTAGAAAGACAATGAATGATAGTCGGTGCACGAAAGTAAATACAACGTGTTTGGTAATGATAGCATTGTGGACGAGCTAGCCTCCCCACCAGTGCATAACAATGTACTGATAACCCCACAGTCTGCTTGCAGGAAGCAGGAGACGTCGGCGGGTGCGGAGCTTTCCTCGTACGTGCTAAGGCACGGAGCTATCTCTTGAGCCTTGGAGCATTGCAAGGAGCTGGAGCACCATATACAGGACATAATGTATCGGAACATCGCCATGTATCATTCCATCTTGTAAGCCACTTGGCACGCCTTTTATGTTTCAGAGAGAGAGCTCGAACGATTTGTAATATCGGCCTAGCGCCGCCTGTAACCTTCTTGAATATTAATAAAGAGTTCGAATTCGCTTCTACTTGTGTTTATTACTTTCCGCTGCAATGGGGACACTCTGTGCGACTCTGTGGCCTAGCTTAAATCGGCCGTTTCTGGACTTGGCCTTGCACGGGCGCAACCTAGGCCCGTGCGGCATCACGCCTTAGCGAGAGGCCTCTTTTGTAATCGAGTCTGTAACCTAACTTATTATCAATAAAAATGCAAGTTTTATTTTCTATATGAATGTGTTCAATTTCTCTGCGTACTCTTACACATGCTGTTGTTTCGAATAACCTTATAAACCGCCTTGTGCAAGCGCAACTTAGGTTTGTACGGCATCACGTCCGGGGGATGACTATCGATTCTACCGAATCGGGGCATGACATAATGGTATCAGAGCACGACTTTACGTCCTTGGCCTCCAGTGTCGAGTTTTTAGTCTCAAAACCGTTGGTCTCGTGTCGATGAGATATGTCGTTCCATACGAGTAAGCCCGCAATAAGTTTTGTGACTAATGTATTTTTGCCTTCAAAAATCCCAGAAGGCACGTCAATGAACGTGGCGGCGAATGAAGAAAGTGCTTCGAGCGGCTCGAGTAGCTCGAGACCCGGACCCTCTAACGATGCCATGGAGCGGATGTTGTTGTCACGCCCCGCTCCCGTAGGAGCGATCGTCCTCGCTAAGGCGTGATACCGCACGAGACTAGATTACGCTCGTGCAAGGCAATTCCATAACGGCCGATTACATCGGCGGCGACGGGGTCGTCGCACAAAAGTCCTAAGCAGAAACATTGAATACATTGCAGCAGAATTTAAGAAGAACACATGAACACAAGTCATTCAAAAGAATCTCTTTTATTGATATTGAATACAAGATTACATCTGTGGGCACAAGGCTAAATTACAATGTCTCTCGTGCACACTTTTCTCTCATTTACAAGTCACTCTGCTCTCTCTCATCTCTCGATACAATACTTGAATCCAGCGGAAGCTTCGGAAGGCGATGTCCATACATTATGTCTTGTATAAGTCTTCAATCCACACGGCCGCACGCTTCGAATCGCCAAGGGACTCCGTGCCTCGACACATCCAAGCGAGCCCTGCGCCACGAGCTTCTACCCGTGCCTGCACATGAAACACTGTGTGGGTGTCAGTACCACTGTACTGGTGGAGTGAGCTCCTCGCCCACCCATATAAAACCTACACGTTCAAATACTTTGTGCAGCTTAAATCCCTTTCGATTGTCTTTCTAGTCTTGCCTTAGAATCAGTTTTAGGACCGGCGCCTTGGCGCAACTTGTGTATCAGACCCGTCCCGTGCTTGTAATGTCAACGTTAACTCATTCTTTGCCTCTAGACCCCTTCTTGTGCCAATCACGTAACCTATCAAGTCGTGTTTGCCTTACGGCCAAAATCAGGGACGCAACTACACGATAGACTTCATTTCCGTGTGACCGTGCTATCGTACTGATAACATCCTTATCCTCAAGTCTTGAAACCTTGTCGTTTTCTTACAATGTAAACATATCGACTCAGACTTGTCTTGTGGCAACGCAGCCGTGCCTCATATTTTGAGGTCGTGCCCAGCAACTCGACATAACTTTCAACCAACTTGCCCTACGGCCCTTCTCGACTTTACACTCGACGCCACAACTCGTGCCGAAGCATAACGCCTACGTTGATACCCAATCTTAGGCCCAACATTATGCCTTTAACTTGTACACTCACCTTTAACTCGACTCCTTGATATAGCGCACTCAATACTCGACTAAATCTAAAGGCACACTCGCGGATTATCGCCGCCATGCCAACATCTATATGAACTTGGTCACTAGCACGACAAGCTATATTGGACCTCCATTGGATATTAGGGTACGTTCGTAAATAACGAGGCGCGAACTCGCCGAATTTCCCCTAATACCCGCTCTACGACGCACCCCTTGGGTAGGTCGTACCCCGTCCAAGGGTTCCGTAGGCACGTGTTCCTCCTAGGCCAGATCAGTCCCGTGGCCGCGGCAACTGTCTGAGGAACAAAATCAAAACCCTTGTGCACCGGTACACAAGTTGTCCAATGACCATACAGACTCGACCCACTTCCTCATTTCTGGACCGTTTCATACTTCTCAACGTGGATAGGAACGCGAGACTCCCGACCGAGGGACCGCCTCGAACTACTTAACGTGGATAGGGACGCGAGACTCCCGACCGAGGGACCGCCTCGAACTACTTAACGTGGATAGGGACGCGAGACTCCCAACCGAGGGGCCGCCTCGAACTTCTTTGAACTCGAGGGAACGACTACTACGTAGCCTTCCAACTTAACTTAAACCAAACGTGTTCCTTGAATGCCATAGACCGTGGCTAACTTTCCAATAAACCAACCGTGGCTCGTGCCTCTAAACCGACTCGTATTCTATGCAACGCTATCGCCCAAGTCATACTTCATATGATGGGCCTTGGGGTCGTGGGACTATTTATCTTGACAACCGCAAAATGAGCGGGACAGCATGTAGAATAACTTAGGTCGACCGACATAACTTTGCCTAACTCACTCAAGCCTACAACATAACCCAAGGGACGAGCAAAGGCTATACCAAGCCTTGCGGGACAGGACCGTGCATGCTTTAGCAAGCATTTGTGCGGGCGACGCCTATGACTTAGGCTAACTCTCAGCTTTTACACCGAAGACCAACTTTCCTTCTCCCAAGCCATGGGACGAAGGACCGAGTGTCATTTTCAAAGCACGCCGTGCACCAACTCTAAGCCGACCGTGGAACGTTTTCCATGTTCTAACTCATTTTGACCCGCCGGGATTATTCCCTTAGCTATGTGGATTCATCTCTTTTATTATTAAGCCTACTTATGCAAGTTGAAAATACGATTTATTATGTGAAGGCAAAGATGAGGCAAGTTCACCGAAACTACCCCACCTGAGTGATGTCTCCGAGCAAGCCATTGCAAGGCTAAGGCCGAACGCCGTCGGCGTTTCGATTCCTCCGATTGACTTTGCGGGACGGGGCACTACAACATACACCACTCAGAACAAGTCTCGTCCTCGAGACTTTCCTGAAGGCAAGTCATCCTACCATTTCTATGGCGAAGACTTAATCGTACGCACACACCTACGCGTTCCTTCGATTCCGAGCCACGCTCGCACTATTATTAATCTTTCCTTTAACACGATTTCAAGATCTCGACACTCTCGTTCCCCAAGTCGTACTCGAACTCAACGTATCACTTGGTTGGATCGTGCACGCATTCCAAGCGTCCCCAAAATACATGTATTCAGCCAAGCCGTATGATAGAGAATTTGTCATTCTCACTCGAGTCGCATCGTGCACATACCCAAGCGTCCCTAAAATATATACATGTCAGCCGAATCTCGTGAGCAAGATTTCCTATATTCAGGATTCAGGCTATCCATGTATGCCAATCCTCAAGATCAATCCTTTGATTGTAACATTTGTAACAGGGGCGTCTCGCCTAACCGATAGGCCAATCTTTGCGAGGCTAAGTCAATGTCAGGATTGGAATCATAGTTCCCCAACAATAATGCCAACACTGACCCCAATCCTAGGGTCAAACCAAAGTCGATCATACGGGGTTTTCTGCCCAAGCTCGCGTCACTCAGATTTCTAAACATCGAACACGATCACCTATTCGCATTATGGCACGCGTTGCGTATATTCGAATCCCTTCAATTCACCAATTCTAACCAATTCATGTATTCGATCACGAGGTCATCTCGCTCGACAATACGTTGCGCCCCAATCTCACGCGAGTCCGATAATCCGTGGTGGTTCATGAATCACCATGCAACGCTCCCGCGAAATAATCATTCTTATCGGAGCGTAACTCTTGTTTGAGTTTAGACTCATTCATTCTCGATACGCGGATTGGACCTACTCAATCCTCAAGTTCAATCGATAAGCACACCAATTCAATCTCGAGTCTATCCTCGCGTCAAACCACAAGTCGAAGCACAATTTGTCGCCCGTGCAAGTTCGACCACTCCCGCTGTATGAATCACCATACCAGCGCTCACGCAGAGGGATCGCCCTATTCGGCGTGACGCATGTGCGAGGCTGGAGTAGCGCTTGCATAAGACAAGAACGTCAATGTTGTGGTTATCGACGAAGCAAATCCATACATTCCATTTTTCATCTAAGCCAAGTTCGATAGTTCGATCGTCATTCGTTCAACTTAGAAAATCCTCGAGCCAAGTCTATCTTTTCCTCGACACATTTTAACATCCCGATTATAGCATCCATCGAAACAATGACATTTGTACGATCGTTATTTGCCGAGTCAGAGTACCCCCGAGTTATCGCATATTGATCTTTGATACGCCTCAATACCATCGACGATATGCGTAACCTGACGATCTTCCTTTGCAACCAATTTCGAGCCGTGCGTTGATGTTGTTGTTCAAATTGGATATTCCACAATTTTCTCAATACTCAAGATCAAGTTCAGTCGCTTTTCCTCAAGCTCATTTCAAGATCGTTGTTCAAAACTCAAGTCACATTTCATTTGCATCAATCCAAAGTCGTACGCGCGATCCTCTAAGTTTCCTCGATCAAGACCATTCATTCTCATTCATCGTTCCGAATCATTTTCTAACACGTATTGCCCATCGACGAGTTGTCCGAACGAGATGTTCGTTCGGGACATTCGAAGTCACGACCAACTAAGCGTGACGCGTTCTAAGGCTTTGCACGATCGCATCGCCTCGCCGACATACTCGTAATCCTCAATATTCACTCGAACAATTTCCAAGACGAACCATACACCACTCGGATTCGAGCCACTCGACTAGTCGTCGACCCTCATTCTTATTCTTCTCCGAACCTATCACATATACCACTCGGATTCAAGCCATACGATCTAGTCCTCAATCACGTTTACGTCATGCGCTAAGACATCCTTCAGATTCGTTCGACGAATCACTAGCGTAGTCGCTCGCATCGTATCGACGCACTAAGTCATTCGCACTATTTCCTCAAAATCCAAATCAATCTTTCGTGTACACCTAAGCGTTAGTTCGATACCGTTCCTATCGATAGACACTCTAAGTATATCTCTGTTCCCGACCGAGCGGTACTTGATATCGCTCACAACTCGTTTACACCAAGGGTCGAGGTGCGCGACGCGAAACACAACTTAGCCCAAAGGCCGTGTGCATAGCCATCCCATGCGGACTATATTCCGAGTTTGCACGCTCAATTGCTAGGATCGACGTTGGACTAATTAGGCATGCATGCGACTTGCTAAGGTCGACGTAGGACTATTCGGGCATACGCAGGACTTGCTAACATTAGCACATGTTTTCTATCGAGTCAAGTTTGCAACGTTCGGCACAAAGGCCCTATCGACGCATTTGGCAACGGCCTACCGATACGTTAGATTGAACGCTTGTATGAGCTTTCGAAAATATTTAGACTTATTTTATGGACATGCTGAGGGACATTTGAGAGAGAGCGCACCAACGATAACAACTTGCAGAAGCAACAGAGTTTTACGGAAACATCAAAGTTAAAGAATTCAATCGACGGTCCAAGGACGTAAAGCCGTGCTTTGATACCATTATGTCACGCTCCGCTCCCGTAGGAGCGATCGTCCTCGCTAAGGCGTGATGCCGCACGAGACTAGATTGCGCTCGTGCAAGGCAATTCCATAACGGCCGATTACATCGGCGGCGACGAGGTCGTCGCACAAAAGTCCTAAGCAGAAACATTGAATACATTGCAGCGGAATTTAAGAAGAACACATGAACACAAGTCATTCAAAAGAATCTCTTTTATTGATATTGACTACAAGATTACATCTGTGGGCGCAAGGCCAAATTACAATATCTCTCGTGCTCACTTTTCTCTCATTTACAAGTCACTCTGCTCTCTCTCATCTCTCGATACAATACTTGAATCCAGCGGAAGCTTCGGAAGGCGATGTCCATACATTATGTCCTGTATAAGTCTTCAATCCATACGGCCGCACGCTTCGAATCGCCAAGGGACTCCGTGCCTCGACGCATCCAAGCAAGCTCTGCGCCACGAGCTTCTACCTGTGCCTGCACATGAAACACTGTGTGGGTGTCAGTACCACTATACTGGTGGAGTGAGCTCCTCGCCCACCCATACAAAACCTACACGTTCAAATACTTTGTGCAGCTTAAATCTCTTTCGATTGTCTTTCTAGTCTTGCCTTAGAATCAGTTTTAGGACAGACGCCTTGGCGCAACTTGTGTATCAGACCCGTCCCATGCTTGTAATGTCAACGTTAACTCATTCTTTGCCTCTAGACCCCTTTTTGTGCCAATAACGTAACCTATCAAGTCGTGTTTGCCTTACGGCCAGAATCAGGGACGCAACTACACGATAGACTTCATTTCCGTGTGACCGTGCTATCGTACTGATAACATCCTTATCCTCAAGTCTCGAAACCTTGTCATTTTCTTACAATGTCAACATATCGACTCAGACTTATCTTGTGGCAACGCGGCCGTGCCTCATATTTTGAGGTCGTGCCCAGCAACTCGACATAACTTTCAACCAACTTGCCCTACGGCCCTTCTCGACTTTACACTCGATGCCACAACTCGTGCCGAAGCACAACGACTACGTTGATACCCAATCTTAGGCCCAACATTATGCCTTTAACTTGTACACTCACCTTCAACTCGACTCCTTGATATAGCGCACTCAATACTCGACTAAATCTAAAGGCACACTCGCGGATTGTCACCGCCATGCCAACATCTATATGAACTTGGTCACTAGCACGACAAGCTATATTGGACCTCCATTGGATATTAGGGTACGTTCGTAAATAACGAGGCACGAACTCGCCGAATTTCCCCTAATACCCGCTCTACGGCGCACCCCTTGGGTAGGTCGCACCCCGTCCAAGGGTCCCGTAGGCACGTGTTCCTCCTAGGCCAGATCAGTCCCGTGGCCGCGGCAACTGTCTAAGGAACAAAATCAAAACCCTTGTGCACCGGTACACAAGTTGTCCAATGACCATACAGACTCGACCCACTTCCTCATTTCTGGACCGTTTCATACTTCTCAACGTGGATAGGAATGCGAGACTCCCGACCGAGGGACCGCCTCGAACTACTTAACGTGGATAGGGACGTGAGACTCCCGACCGAGGGACCGCCTTGAACTACTTAACGTGGATAGGGACGCGAGACTCCCAACCGAGGGGCCGCCTCGAACTTCTTTGAACTCGAGGGAACGACTACTACGTAGCCTTCCAACTTAACTTAAACCAAACGTGTTCCTTGAATGCCATAGACCGTGGCTAACTTTCCAATAAACCAACCGTGGCTCGTGCCTCTAAACCGACTCGTGTTCTATGCAACGCTATCGCCCAAGTCATACTTCATATGATGGGCCTTGGGGTCGTGGGACTATTTATCTTGACAACCGCAGAATGAGCGGAACAGCACGTAGAATAACTTAGGTCGACCGACATAACTTTGCCTAACTCACTCAAGCCTACAACATAACCCAAGGGACGAGCAAAGGCTATGCCAAGCCTTGCGGGACAGGACCGTGCATGCTTTAGCAAGCATTTGTGCGGGCGACGCCTATGACTTAGGCTAACTCTCAGCTTTTGCACCAAAGACCAACTTTCCTTCTCCCAAGCCATGGGACGAAGGACCGAGTGTCATTTTCAAAGCACGCCGTGCACCAACTCTAAGCCGACCGTGGGACGTTTTTCATGTTCTAACTCATTTTGACCCGTCGGGATTATTCCCTTAGCTATGTGGATTCATCTCTTTTATTATTAAGCCTACTTGTGCAAGTTGAAAACACGATTTATTATGTGAAGGCAAAGATGAGGCAAGTTCACCGAAACTACCCCACCTGAGTGATGTCTCCGAGCAAGCCATTGCAAGGCTAAGGCAACGCCGTCGGCGTTTCGATTCCTCCGATTGACTTTGCGGGACGGGACACTACAGTTGTGCATGCTGGAAGCGCAACAACGACAAGCTGAGGAGAGTCAACGCCAGAATGAGCAACATCGATGACAGACGGAGGCACGCCAGACTCAATTCGAGGCCCGATTCGGTGCACAATTCAAGCTGCAGCAGAAGCAGGTCGACACTCTTCAGCAGATCGTTCAAACAGTAGTGGCCAACAACAATAACTCCGTGACAACCCATGCCATAATCGAGCCTGCGGCCAGACAAAGTGAAGTCGAACCGGAGGTACCCGAGCCTATGTCTGCAGCACCGAGAAGTTCCAACTTCGACGTATCAAAATTCACGAAAAGCTGCCATACTTTCTTCAACGGCATGAAAGATTCCTCCGTGGCGATCGACTGGTTGGAGGAACTGGAAGATAAATTCGAGCTTCTGGGTGTCGAAGAGTCCAAAAAAGTCGCATGCGCTCAACTTCTACTTCGATTGAACGCGCACGACTGGTGGGCCGTCCAAAAGCGAGCGATCAGACGTGGCGACGAGACTTCTACCTTGATCGTATTTAGCTTCTCATGCTTGTCACCCCATAGATAGAATTACTTGATATCGTAGATTGTTAAATATAGATATGTTATTTGCTATGGATATTGTAAAATGATTGCTTTCTTAAATTGCTTGTACTAGTTTGGCCTTGATATTCCTATCCTGCTTGGATTTGAAATTTCGAGGACGAAATTTTTCTAAGGAGGGTAGAGATGTCACTCCCCGTTCCCAGTACACGTATTTTTAATACATGTACTGCTTAAATGTATTTATTTAATATTTATCATGTATTGTTTTGTATTTAAATCTCTTTAAATTCATGTTAATTAATTTCCTGCAATTAATTATCTGCATTTTACTTTCTGCTTTTATTTCTCTGCTTTAGCTAGACTTGGGTTCGGCTTGGTTTGGTTTAGTTAGTTGGTTCATCATGAACCAAACCTAACACCCCTACCTACCACCACCTTTTCATTTAAAGCCAACCCCCCTTTTTCTCTCTTCATTATTTTTCCTTCACCATCACTCTTCTTCTTCTTTCTCATTACTCTCTCCACCTACCAAACCCATAGGCAAGTACATCTTGCTTCTTTATGAGGACCCATTTTTATGGTTCCATTCTCTTTCCCTTGTGATTCTAAGAGAGTTTAGAACTTGGCATTTTTCGTTTAAAGTTTTATTTTTAGTAGATCTAGAAATTAGTTATTTTCGGATTTTGGTGGTTTTGATCTATCAAACTTTTTTGTTTTCAAGTTTTGATGGTTCCATGTTGTAAAGAATTTTATCTACCCAATTTTGACCATTATAAAGTTGGATTTGGACTTATTTTGACCAAGTTATGGACTCTTGAAGCTTTGGGTTCAAACCATGGAGTTCTTGCTGTTTTGGAGAAGACAGTGAGCAGTGCGTGAGCTTTTTAGCTTGTGCCATTGAGTTGCACGCGCTCTTTAGTGCAGCGCAGGCCCCATACGCTGCCTTTTGAAAGTGTAGGGTCTTGCATACGCTGCCTTGACAAAGGAGTCGTATGGATCTCATACGCTGCCTTGACAAGGAGTCGTATGGATTTCATACGCTAGCCTAACTTGAGCGTAGGCGAGTCCATACGCTAGCCTGACTTGAGCGTAGGCGAGTCCATACGCTAGCCTGACTTGAGCGTAGGCTGACCCATACGCTGGCTTAGATGGTACGGAGTCGTATGGAGTTCATACGCTGCCTTTTAGAAGCATATGACTCGCGTACGCTGGCTTGGATGGTAAGGAGTCGTATGGAGTCCATACGCTAGCTTGACCTGAGCGTACGCTGACTTGAGCGTAGCTTGACTTGAGCGTAGCTTGACCTGAGCGTACGTTGACCTGAGCGTAGCTTGACCTGAGCCTACGCTGATTGACTTGAGCGTAGCCTGGCATGAGCGTATCCTGCTTACCCTGGATCTTCTATAGCCCTGTGCATTGATATCTTATTAGATATTTAACGTCTATTTTATATCCTTACGCCTTTTTGCATTAACTTGATATAATCATGATATGCTAATATTTCTGTTAAATATAGATTGTTACGTGGGATGTACCATGTGTCGTGAATTGAGTTATAGATACCCCGATTGACTGGAATTAAATCCTGAGAGTTGTAGACTCGACCCCACTGAATATTTGTTGACTTTCATGCCTTGTCACCATTGATAATGATTGTGACCTTGACTAATAATTGATCATGCGTTCCTAGCTGGAACTAAGAGACTGGCTAGTCGTCTTATTGAATGAAATGAATGAGACACGTTCATGTAATGCACTATTGTACTCGATTAGCCAATCCCGAATATCGGCATACAGGCACATGCAGGCTTCAAATTATTTATTTATTTAGTTATTTATCTATCTTACAAAAACAGCATGTGTACTTTATGGTCAAGGCATGATTACTCCGTGGTCAGATTTGATTGTTGCATCACGCTATGTAAAACCTACAACCTAGCCGCACGGGTATCGTTGTAGAGTTGCGCATATCGTACCCCGTACGAAAGTACTCATTTGAATGACCATGATCCATGGCATGGAACTTCACTCAACGTAGAGACTATTAAGTTAAATAAAATAATGATGGCATGGAGAGAATGGATTCCCGAGTTCTTACATGGCAGCCCTCTTGGGACTATTAAGTGCCCGACAGGCCGGCTGGTTCCCACAGATACTGTAAATCTGTCACACGGGCAGGAAACAGTATCTGCTTATATTATTGTACATGCTATATTAACGACGGGCGTCCCGCTGGGACTCGTCTAATTACATGATTGGCGCAATTGATTGATTGGATAGACTAGCCTTGCTTGTACATAGTAAGAACTGAGGAATCCCTATTTGCATAATTCCAGGATAACTTGGGACTCACAATAGCAAGCCGTAGTAGTTGATTGGCCGTTTAAAGTGATTTATTTGTGTACTGTACCTACTCTGTTACTTAACTGAGATGATCAGAACGTCAGGACATGACGGGCCAACTTATGTCCTTGTTTGGTTGGGAGGTTGGTTCGAAGTGTCGTGATGTTAGGTGAATCCTAGTGGAAAGCAGAGATCTATTATTATATTCTCTTACTTACTGGTTTAGTCCTTCATATCGTGCTTCATTGTGGTACTTGCTATTAGAGGTCTAACCTCTCTGGTTTTGCATGGCCAGATTTAGAGCCAATCCCCGAGGATCCAGCTTACTTCTACCTCCAAGATGGTCAACACTAGAGGGATGATCGCAGGAGGACTCGAGTGGATTTCTTACTTCCCCGCTCGTTTTGTTATCTACTTTATACCTTGCCGTTTGGTACCGACATGTTAGTCGGATTGTCTTGTACTTACTTTTGCATAATTGTAATTAAGTCAGACTGCAGCTGATAACAATTGTG
The DNA here is from genome assembly GCA_029216955.1 of Iris pallida. Taxonomy (NCBI): domain Eukaryota; kingdom Viridiplantae; phylum Streptophyta; class Magnoliopsida; order Asparagales; family Iridaceae; genus Iris; species Iris pallida. The sequence goes on from JANAVB010027997.1 coordinate 5,746,638, forward strand.
CACACTTTGCTATATCATCTGGCTATGTTTTGCAAAACCAGATACCAAGAATATTTTGACCGAGCGTTTGGGACGCCTTACTGCTTTATCTTACATGTTCTCTATTTCTGTTTCTTATTTGAATGATTGAGACAATAGATGTGAAGTGACCATAGCGAGACTTTCATGTAGTATGCACCCCCTTGTCTTTTAGACAGCATTGATCGTATTATACGGTATTCATCTACCCGTAATACGTAGCTGGCTGAGTCATTCCCCCGCTCTCCAGTATTCTGGTTCTGGGACGTGACAAGGTTTTAGTGGTGGCCCATGCAGGTCTGATTTCAGACTTGTAGGGTGTTTAATAGGATGTCTCAATCACACATGTTTCTCCTTGATCTCATGATTCGTTACTCTCAACTCTAGCTTGACATTCCAGTATCCTTTGACTTCGTTGATCCTTCATGTCCGGTCGTTTGATTGTTCTCTTGTCCCTTCTCTTAGGGGCACTTCGTCCGCATCGGTCAGAGCTGGACGATAGCAGGAGCAACATGGACAACCTGACCAGGATGGTCAGCAACAAGGGTCGGTACTAACTCAGGAGACTACCCAGGAAGAAGTAATAGTGGAAGCAGCAGCTGGATCGCAGTATCCAGATGTTCCACCCCCACCAACAGTTCTACCTACCCCTGTGGAAGTGGACACACAAGCCCTTCTGGAGATCATGAGAGGAATGATGGCTACTCAGCAACACCAGATGTTAGCCCAACAGCGCATGCACGTTCAGTTGCAAGAGCAGAACGTACTACTCAACCAAGGATTGCAGACAACATTGGAAAGAGGGGCGAGGCCAGATTCAGGAGCATCAACCAGATTTTGCAAGTACAATCCCCATCGTTTCGAGGGCACGGAGGATGCTATTTCAGCAGATGCATGGCTTAAGGATATTGAGGCTATTTTGACGGCGGCTAAGGTACCGGCAGAAGAACGTGTGGATCAGGTGAAGTTGTTACTTCAGGATCTCGCACGTGATTGGTGGGAATCAGAGGAAGTAGGTATCAGACGTCCCGTTGCTTGGGACGATTTCACAGCAAGATTCAAGACGAAGTACTATGGAGTTATGGCGCAGTTTGAGCTACAACAGAAGTTTATCAACCTCAAGCAGGCCGACAAGACGGTAGATGCTTATGCAGCGGAGTTCTGCAGATTGAGTAGGTTTGCCCCAGAGATGGTAGCAACGGAATGCCAGAGGGCGATGAGGTTCCAGCAAGGGTTTCATCTTGAGCTCTTACAATTAATAGAGGGGCACAATTACCAGACTTTTGATGAGATATTGACGGCAATTCGGAGGCATGAGATCACCATTCAGAGGATCACAGTAAGGACTGGAGGTCAGAAGAGATCTCACAGTCAGATTGAAGGAGGAGGGGGAGCAGCGCCCCGAACAACAGCACCATCCACTGTCATTCGTATCCACGATGTGGCGATACGAGGACCAGCACCACCACCCAGGCAGCTACAACAGCAACAGAGGAAGAACCAGCAACCCCCGGCAGGCTGCACTTATTGTGGGAAGATGGGGCACACTAGAGATATGTGTCGAACATTGAATAGACTGTGTCTGATATATAGAAATCCAGACCATCGGGTTACCATATGTCCCATGAATTTGAGGTCAGGAGGACCAGGGCAGCAGTTTCCTGCTCTGCCAGCACCACGGACAGGGCAGTTTTGAGGACCAGTAGTGGCAGTAAGGCCGTTGGCACAGCGTCCGCAGGCTCAGATGTATCGACAGCAGGGACCGTCGATGCAGCAACACCAGCATAGACCACTCCAGTATCATCAAGGAAGGGGCCAGCAGCAGCACCAGGCTAGGCCGCAACATGGGAACCAGCAAGGAGGTCGAGGGCAGGCATTCACACTGTCCTTGGAAGAGGCATTAGCATCGGGAGATGTTGTGGCAGGTAACATTCTCGTCGCCTCATATTCCGTAGTAGCATTATTTGATTCAGGAGCATCACACTCATTTATATCTGCACAATTTGTGACACGGCTAGGAATGGAGTTCGAGGCATTGCCAGGGAGGTTGAATATACTCACCGACAATGGGCTCGTAGGAGTTAGTAGAGTTATTCTAGCGTGTAGTGTTGTAGTTTGCGGGCATTCCTTACCCGCCCAGTTGATAGAATTTTCTGTTGGAAATTTCGACGTTATCTTAGGCATGGACTGGCTGAAAGACAGTCATGCGACAATAGATTATCGTAGTGGAAGTGTATCTTTTGATATTCCAGGCATGAAGAGGTTCACCTTAGTCAGGTCAGAGGCAACTCAGCAAGAGCAGAGAGTAGTAACAGCAATGGAAGAAGTTCAAGTTCCGAAGGTAGTTGAAAAATTTCTAGACGTGTTTCCCGAAGAACTTCCAGGTCTACCACCGGTTAGGGATATTGAGTTCAGCATAGAATTGGCACCTGGAACTAAACCAATATCAGATCGGGTTTACAGAATGGCGGATTCGGAGCAGGCCAAGGTGTATCAGCACATAGAGAAATTGAAGGAGAAGAAGTTTATCCAAGCTAGCATATCACCATGGACAGCACCAGTGGTACTTGTGGGAAAGAAGGATGGGTCTTCCAGATTGTGCATCGATTACAGGAAGCTTAACGCGGCAACAGTGAAGAAGAAGTACCCGCTACCAAGGATCGACGACTTGTTTGATCAGTTGAGCAGGGCTAGAGTTTTCTCCAAGATAGATCTTCGTTCAGGGTACCATCAGGTGAGGGTTCGAAAGGAAGACATTCCCAAGACAACATTCAGTTCGAAGTATGGACATTATGAATTCTTAGTAATGCCGTTTGGTTTGACCAATGCTCCAGCTATATTCAGGAATTTGATGAACCACATCTTTATGCCATATTTAGATCAGTTTGTCGTGGTGTTTCTCGACGACATTCTCATATATTCTGCTAGTGAAGAGGAGCATGAAGACCACCTCAGGAAAGTGTTGCAGGTTTTGAGAGAGAACCAGTTGTATGCCAAGCTCAGCAAGTGTGAGTTCTGGACGAATCACATTTCATTTCTGGGTCACATCATATCAGGAGCTGGAGTAGCAGTGGATCCCAAGAAGGTAGAAGCAGTAGAGAGTTGGCCAGTACCCAAGACCGTAGCAGATGTGCAGAATTTTTTGGGATTGGCAGGATATTACAGAAGATTTGTATCAGATTTTGCGAGGCTTTTAGCACCTATGACCCGCTTGACACGAAAGGATGTACCATTCGTCTGGTCGGCAGAATGCCAAACATCATTTAAAAATCTGAAGCAGAAGTTGATATCAGCGCCTATCCTTACATTACCAGTTGGGCCCGGAGGTTTTACGGTATATTGTGATGCGTCAGGTAAAGGACTTGGATGTGTCCTTATGCAACATGGGAAGGTGATAGCGTATGCATCTAGGCAACTTCGAGACCACGAAAAGAATTATCCAACTCATGATTTGGAGTTGGCGGCAGTAGTATTCGCTTTGAAGCTATGGAGGCATTATTTATATGGTGACCGAGTGGACATGTACACAGACCACAAAAGTCTGAAGTACATCTTTACTCAGAAGAAGCTGAACATGAGGCAGAGAAGATGGTTAGAGCTGATCAAGGATTATGACGTAGAGCTTCAGTATCATCCAAGCAAGGCTAATGTGATAGCAGACGCTCTCAGCAGAAGAGACGGCACATTTATATTGACAACGCAGAAGCACATCTTAGAAGACCTTCAGGAGATGGGCATCGAAGTTATACTTCCTAATGATGTAGGAGTTCTGGCAAGTCTACAAGTTCAATCCGACTTGGTAGGCAGGATCAAGGCAGCCCAGGCACAGGACCCAAGGATTCAGAAGCTTAGGGTAGAATGTGAGTCAGGACTCAGAAAGAAGATGCAAATTCGTAAAGATGGTACCCTTAGGTTTGGATCGCGCCTATGTGTGCCTAGTGGAGATATTAGACAGGAAGTTATGACAGAAGCTCATAGTTCCCAGTATTCTATACATCCTGGAGGGACCAAGATGTACCAAGATATCAAGCAGCACTTCTGGTGGAACGGGATGAAGAGGGAGATAGCTAGGTTTGTTTCCCGTTGCTTGATATGTCAGCAAGTAAAGGCAGAACAGCAGAGGCCAGCTGGATTATTACAACCGCTTCCTATCCCAGAATGGAAATGGAAGCATATTACAATGGACTTTGTGACCGGTTTACCGAGATCACCAAGTGGTAAAGATGCTATTTGGGTGATAGTGGACCGGCTTACAAAGGTATCACACTTTCTTCCTTTTAGAGTAGGGAAATCTACAGAAAAATTGGCGGAGTTATACATGCAGCAGATAGTCAGGTAGCATGGAGTCCCTGTCAGTATTGTGTCAGACAAGATACCCGTTTCACGTCACACTTCTGGAAGAGCTTACATCATAGTCTGGGTACCAAGTTAAGATTTAGCACGACTTATCATCCACAGACGGACGGCCAATCAGAAAGGACAATTCAGACTTTAGAAGATATGTTGCGAGCTTGCATCCTATATTTTGGAGGATCTTGGAAAGGCCACCTGCACTTAGTCGAATTTTAATACAACAACAGTTATCAAGCCAGTATCCAGATGGCGCTATTTGAAGCACTATATGGTAAGAAGTGTAGGTCGCCACTAGCATGGGATGATATCGGGGAGAGGAAGATGCTAGGTCCAGAAATGATTGTCCAGACAGTTGAATTGGTTAAAGGAATTAGAGAGCGACTTCGAGTTGCGCAGGATCGACATCGTCATTGGGCGGACCAGCATCGTAGGCCGCTAGAGTTTTCTGTTGGAGACCACGTATTCTTACGGATCTCACCTACCCGTGGGGTCATTAGATTTGGCGTTCGCGGGAAGTTGAGTCCGCGATACGTAGGACCATTCGGTATTCTTGATAGGGTAGGCGATGTTGCTTATCGTTTGTCCCTTCCACCTTCGTTACGAGAGGTGCATGACGTGTTTCATGTATCTCAGTTACGAAGGTATGTATCGGACCCAAGCCATATCCTCGATCATTCTGAATTGGTTGTTGGTACCAACTTGTCTTACGAGGAGCAGCCTGTGTCCATCTTGGACCAAAGAGAGAAGATACTCAAGAACCGAATAATTAACCTTGTCCGGGTTGCTTGGGGTCATCACTCTTTAGGAGAGTCAACGTGGGAACGTGAGGATGATATCCGATCACGATATCCGCACTTGTTTGACTCACAAGGTATATCTCTTTCTGTATACCTTGATCGTATTTAGCTTCTCATGCTTGTCACCCCATAGATAGAATTACTTGATATCATAGATTGTTAAATATAGATATGTTACTTGCTATGGATATTGTAAAATGATTGCTTGCTTAAATTGCTTGTACTAGTTCGGCCTTGATATTCCTATCCTGCTTGGATTTGAAATTTCGAGGACGAAATTTTTCTAAGGAGGGTAGAGATGTCACTCCTCGTTCCCAGTACACGTATTTTTAATACATGTACTGCTTAAATGTATTTATTTAATATTTATCATGTATTGTTTTGTATTTAAATCTCTTTAAATTCATGTTAATTAATTTCCTGCAATTAATTATCTGCATTTTACTTTCTGCTTTTATTTCTCTGCTTTAGCTAGACTTGGGTTCGGCTTGGTTTGGTTTAGTTAGTTGGTTCATCATGAACCAAACCTAACACCCCCACCTACCACCACCTTTTCATTTAAAGCCAACCCCCCTTTCTCTCTCTTCATTATTTTTCCTTCACCATCACTCTTCTTCTTCTTTCTCATTACTCTCTCCACCTACCAAACCCATAGGCAAGTACATCTTGCTTCTTCATGAGGACCCATTTTTATGGTTCCATTTTCTTTCCCTTGTGATTCTAAGAGAGTTTAGAACTTGGCATTTTTCGTTTTGAAGTTTTATTTTTAGTAGATCTAGAAATTAGTTATTTTCGGATTTTGGTGGTTTTGATCTATCAAACTTCTTTGTTTTCAAGTTTTGATGGTTCCATGTTGTAGAGAATTTTATTCTACCCAATTTTAATCTTTGTAAAGTTGGATTCGGACATATTTTGACCAAGTTATGGACTCTTGAAGCTTTGGATTCAAACCATGGAGTTCTTGCTGTTTTGGAGAAGACAGTGAGCAGTGCGCGAGCTTTTTCGCTTGTGCCATTGAGTTACGCACGCTCTTTAGTGCAGCGCAGTCCCCATACGCTGCCTTTTGGAAGCGTAGGGTCTTGCATACGCTGCCTTGACAAAGAAGTCGTATGGATCTCATATGCTGCCTTGACAAGGAGTCGTATGGATTCCATACGCTAGCCTGACTTGAGCGTAGACGAGTCCATACGCTAGCCTGACTTGAGCGTAGGCGAGTCCATGCGCTAGCCTGACTTGAGCGTAGGCTGACCCATACGCTGGCTTAGATGGTAAGGAGTCGTATGGAGTTCATACGCTGCCTTTTGGAAGCGTATGACTTGCGTACGCTGGCTTGGATGGTAAGGAGTCGTATGGAGTCCATACGCTAGCTTGACCTAAGCTTACGCTGACTTGAGCGTAGCTTGACTTGAGTGTAGCTTGACCTGAGCGTACGTTGACCTGAGCCTAGCTTGACCTGAGCGTACGCTGATTGACTTGAGCGTAGCCTGGCATGAGCGTAGCCTGCTTACCCTGGATCTTCTATAGCCCTGTGCATTGATATCTTATTAGATATTTAACGTCTATTTTATATCCTTACGCCTTTTTGTATTAACTTGATATAATCATGATATGCTAATATTTCTGTTAAATATAGATTGTTACGTGGGATGTACCATGTGTCGTGAATTGAGTTATAGATACCCCGATCGACTGGAATTAAACCCTGAGAGTTGTAGACTCGACCCCACTGAATATTTGTTGACTTTCATGCCTTGTCACCATTGATAATGATTGTGACCTTGACTAATAATTGATCATGCGTTCCTAGCTGGAACTAAGAGACTGGCTAGTCGTCTTATTGAATGAAATAAATGAGACACGTTCATGTAATAAACTATTGTACTCGATTAGCCAATCCCGAATATTGGCATACAGGCACATGCAGGCTTCAAATTATTTATTTATTTAGTTATTTATCTATCTTACAAAAATAGCATGTGTACTTTATGGTCAAGGCATGATTACTCCGTGGTCAGATTTGATTGTTGCATCACGCTATATAAAACCTACAACCTAGCCGCACAGATATCGTTGTAGAGTTGCGCATATCGTACCCCGTACGAAAGTACTCATTTGAATGACCATGATCCACGGCATGGAACTTCACTCAACATAGAGACTATTAAGTTAAATAAAATAATGATGGCATTGAGAGAATGGATTCCCGAGTTCTTACATGGCAGCCCTCTTGGGACTATTAAGTGCCCGACAGGCCGGCTGGTTCCCACAGATACTGTAAATCTGTCACACGGGCAGGAAACAGTATCTGCTTATATTATTGTACATGCTATATTAACGACGGGCGTCCCGCTGGGACTCGTCTAATTACATGATTGGCGCAATTGATTGATTGGATAGACTAGCCTTGCTTGCACATAGTAAGAACTGAGGAATTCCTATTTGCATTATTTCAGGATAACTTGGGACTCACAATAGCAAGCCGTAGTAGTTGATTGGCCGTTTAAAGTGATTTGTTTGTGTACTGTACCTACTCTGTTACTTAACTGAGATGATCAGAACGTCAGGACATGACGGGCCAACTTCTGTCCTTGTTTGGTTGGGAGGTTGGTTCGAAGTGTCATGATGTTAGGTGAATCCTAGTGGAAAGTAGAGATATATTATTATATTCTCTTACTTACTGGTTTAGTCCTTCATATCGTGCTTCCTTGTGGTACTTGCTATTAGAGGTCTAACCTCTCTGGTTTTGCATGGCTAGATTTAGAGCCAGTCCTCGAGGATCCAGCTTACTTCTTCCTCCAAGATGGTCAACACTAGAGGGATGATCGCAGGAGGACTCGAGTGGGTTTCTTACTTCCCCGCCCGTTTTGTTATCTACTTTATAACTTGCCGTTTGGCACCGACATGTTAGTCGGATTGTCTTATACTTACTTTTGCATAATTGTAATTAAGTCAGACTGCAGCTGATAACAATTGTGCATACTTTGCTACATCATCTGGCTATGTTTTGTAAAGCCAGATACCAAGAACATTTTGACCGAGCGTTTGGGACGCCTTATTGCTTTATCATACATGTTCTCTATTTCTGTTTCTTATTTGAATGATTGAGACAATAGATGTGAAGTGACCATAGCGAGACTTTCATGTAGTATGTACCCCCTTGTCTTTTAGACAGCATTGATCGTATTATACGGTATTCATCTACCCGTAATACGTAGCTGGCTGAGTCATTCCCCCGCTCTCCAGTATTCTGGTTCTGGGGCGTGACAATTGTGCTTGGTTTGTGGTTCGCCGGACCACATGATAGGATCTTGTCCGTTCAGAAATAGATCATCGTCGACAGTAACTAGTCCCTCGGTTATGGGACCAGCACCAGAACCAGCTCCAGTTCACCAACCACAGCAGCTTCCGTTCCCAGGTCCATTGCCGTCTCAGGCCCAGGCCTTCCAGCAACAAAGGCCTCAGCAGTTCGCCCTGGCCCAGGCCCAGATCCAGAATCGGCAGAGAGGTATCTGTGTCCTATTGTCTTGCTTTCCGACCGTCGTTATGCGGGATACATGTCATGTTTCATGTATCCTAATTACCACGGTATATCCCGGGCCCGAGCCATGTCCTAGATTATTCGAAAATGGTTATTGGTACCAACCTTTTCGTATGAGGAGAGGCCCGTGTCCCTGTTTGACCAAAGAGAGAGACCTCAAGCGCAAGACTATCAGTTTAGTTCGTGTTGCTTGAGTTCATCGCTCTTTGGGTGAGTCAACGTGGGAGCGTGAGGATGATATCCGATCGCGATATCCCGACTTGTTTGACTCGTGAGGTATAATGTCTTCTTATGCCTCATGCCTTCGATTCCTTGCTTGAATGAGTGATTGTCTGCCTAGTTATAGCTTGCATGTGATTAATGTAGCTTGTCATTGCTCCTCTAGCCTCTTGATTAAATTTCGAGGACGGAATTCTTTTAAGGTGGGTAGAGTTGTAATGCCTGTGGTTCGTATTACGTATTTCTGGAATACGTGTACGTATTTATTCTTGTATTGCATGATTTTCTTGCTTAATTTCCTTCCTGGGCTTGGTTTATTCTTGGTTTGGGTTGGCTTGGTTCGGTTTGGGATTGCTCTTGGTTCATCATGAACCAAGGGGTGAACCCCCTACCTACCACCACCACTCATATTTATTACCTATTCTTCTTCTCTCTCTTCATTAATCTCTTCTTCTTCTTCCATTTACTCCCTTCACCTACCAGAAAGAGAAAAGAGAGGTCTAGGCAAGTGCAACTTGCTTCATGGAGGAACTCTGATTTTATTACTCCATTATCTTCTTTACTACATTCTAAAACACTTTAGTACTTGGCATATCTAATTTTCATGGCTAGATTCTTGTAGATCTAAGTTTACTTTATTTTCAGAATTCTTGGGTTTTGATCTATTTAATCTTGTTATTTTCGAGTTCTAATGGTTCCATGTTGTAGAGAATTTTTATCCTACCCAATTTTTGACCTTTGAAAAGTTAGATTTGGACTTATTTTGACCAAGTTATGGACTTTTGAAGCTTTGGGTTCAACCATGGAGTTCTTGCTGATTTGGAGAAGACAGTGAGCAGTGTGCGAGCTTTTTAGCTTGCGCCACTGAGTTGCGCGCGCTCTTTAGTGCAGCGCAGTCCCCATACGCTGCCTTTTGGAAGCGTATGGATCTCATACGTTGCCTTGATGAGGAGTCGTATGGACCCCATACGCTGCCTTGATGAGGAGTCGTATGGAGTGCATACGCTGCCTTTTGGAAACGTATGTCTTGCATACGCTGACTTGGGTGACAAGGAGTCGTATGGAGTGCATACGCTGCCTTTTGTGAGCGTATGACCTGAGCGTATGACCTGAGCGTATCTTGACCTGAGCGTAGCCTGACCTGAGCGTAGCCTGATTATCCTGGATCTTCTATAGCCTTATATATTGATATTTTATTAGATATTTAACATCCATTTTATATCCTTACGCCTTTTGTCTTGAACTTGATAATCACGAATTTACTTGATATGTTTGGAATTGATAATTGAGCATGACGTGATAGTGACCCATAGTGGTGCACTCCTGACATAATAACCTGACATGACCTGATAGTGGCCCGTCGTGGCGCACTCTTGACAAGTACACTTGGCATGGTAACCTGACATGATTATCTCGAATAGCTGTTGCGACGGCTACCTGACATGACATAATCTGTATAATTAATTCAGTGGCCTGGACACCGTGGTTGTTTGTATGGATTGTATTTGTATAAACTACTGGTCCGATTGTGTCTTGCATCATGTCTAGGACATGATCCCTGAGCGCCACGGTCAAGGATTCATACTGAATCTGGCTAGGTTAATGACTAGATTGATCAAATAGTTCATGGAGAATTTTCCAGTTACCTGTTGCCCCTTTGGTCCCGGCCTTATATATATATACATGGGATTTGTTGCTATCCGTCGAGATGAGCGCACTTCCAGCCCATCGTCGAGTGTGGTACCTTAGGACACATGTATCTTACTACAGTGTGTCTGCTATATCCTGCTATCTTTTTCTTTTCTTGCTGGAATCACTCAGGTAGTAGCGAACAGGTAACCGAACTTGGAATTCTCATTGCATCTTGCTAGTAACTAGGCCTGTGATAACCCTAGTTAGTTAAAGTATCAAGCCGTACTTATTGCTTGGCCTTGATTGTTGGATGGGGTTCAATCTGTCTAGTCTTGTCTTGATCCTGTACAAGATTGTTACATGTCTCGATTTCTTATATTTACCTTGCCGATAAATGGTGGGAGAAGCCAAGTTCCGTTCAGACGAAGGGTTACAACCCCGGTCCTTGTTTAGTTTACGGGTTGTAACCTGGTTATCTGAATAGTCCCATGGTTATCTCATCGTATATCATACTATCATGCTTTATCATAGGTTCTGTCTTTTATTGATTATGTACAAGATTGTCTTTTATAATCACCTGTCATGCTTTTCTTAATTACTGTCTCTTATTAAGTAATTATATTCTTGTGCTAATTGCTGGTTTTAGTTCCTAAGTGAAGCCTCCTTTGTGGCACTTGCTCTTTCTGGGGTTTAACCCAGCTGGTTTTGTATGGCCAGATACCGGAGCAGCAGCAAAGGATCTACCTGCTTTCTAGCCAGATGGTGACCACTAGAGGGAATTCTGGCAACGAGTGGGTTTCTTTTGTTCTCCTACTGTAATTGTACATTATTCTTTTGAGGCGTTTAGCCGCCGAGCAAGTGTTAGCTCGTGTATATTTTACTTACTGTCTGCCTACGGGCTGTAACATGATTGGCAACTCGAGGTTGATCATGTATAACTTAACTCTTGCTAGTCCTTATATTTTGTACGACTAGCTTCATGATCATCTGGATATGTAATGTTTGGAACGCCTTACAATTGTATATTTGATGGTCTGATATCTTGTAACTATTACTAGTTGGTTGAGATTGAGACAATAGGATAATTTATGACCTTAAGAGACTGATGGCTTGTAGATAAACCCTCACATATCTAGACAGCCGTGATCGTATGGTGAGATGGATTCCATTTCATTATACGTAGCTGGCTATGTCTGCCCCCGCTCTCCAGTATTCTGGTTCTGGGGCGTGACATATGTCTTATTATTATCAACATGACAGGGAAGAACATGGTAACTTTACGCTACAACGGCGCGCTCTGCCGGGGGTAAGATCTATCGTCGTTATACGATTGTGCCTACAAATATAAGTTTGAATTGAGTATGATGGCTAGAAACTTCACTAATCAAATGCATGCACGCTCACTTAACTTCTTCAACAAATGAGAGCACGGGATTTGAACTGCCACGCACCAGCACAAAGTGTAATGTGCTGACCCTCGCTCTCAACGGGTACTCGGAACCAGGATAGCGTGCCAAGGAATTGAAGGCGACGCTCCTTTCTTTTGAAGCCTTGCTAGCGCGAAGGCTAACTTTGCAACTTTTGAAGACTCCAACCCAACTGCATCATGAGTCGCAAACTCTCGCCGATCCCAGGTCTTAGAGAGTCATTTTGATGTTTGTAAAAAGGGATATAAATGTATGGAATGACTATCTCATTGATGTCGGTTGTAAGACCGAGAGGCCTCTTTTGTAATCGAGTCTGTAACCTAACTTATTATCATTAAAAATGCAAGTTTCCTTTTCTATATGAATGTGTTTAATTTCTCTGCGTACTCTTACACATGCTGTTGTTTCGAATAACCTTATGAACCGCCTTGTGCAAGCACAACTTAGGTTTGTACGGCATCACGTCCGGGGGACGACTATCGATTCTACCAAATCGGGGCGTGACATAATGGTATCAGAGCACGACTTTACGTCCTTGGCCTCCAGTGTCGAGTTTTTAGTCTCAAAACCGTTGGTCTCGTGTCGATGAGATATGTCGTTCCATACGAGTGAGCCCGCAATAAGTTTTGTGACTAATGTATTTTTGCCTTCAAAAATCCCAGAAGGCACGTCAATGAACGTGGCGGCGAACGAAGAAAGTGCTTCAAGCGGCTCGAGACCCGGACCCTCTAACGATGCCATGGAGCGGATGTTGTGCATGCTGGAAGCGCAACAACGACAAGCTGAGGAGAGTCAACGCCAGAATGAGCAACATCGACGGCAGACGAAGGCACGCCAGACTCAATTCGAGGCCCGATTCGGTGCACAATTCAAGCTGCAGCAGAAGCAGCTCGACCCTCTTCGGCAGATCGTTCAATCAGTAGTGGCCTACAACAATAACTCCGTGACAACCCATGCCGTAACCGAGCCTGCGGCCAGACAAAGTGAAGTCGAACCGGAGGTACCCGAGCCTATGTCTGCAGCACGGAGAAGTTCCAACTTCGACGTGTCAAAATTCACGAAAAGCTGCCGTACTTTCTTCAACGGCACGGAAGATTCCTCCGTGGCGATCGACTGGTTGGAGGAACTGGAAGATAAATTCGAGCTTCTGGGTGTCGAAGAGTCCAAGAAAGTCGCATGCGCTCAACTTCTACTCCGATTGAACGCGTACGACTGGTGGGCCGTCCAAAAGTGAGCGACCAGACGCGGTGACGAGACAGCGACAATTTCCTGGGCCACCTTCCGAGAGGCATTCGAGATTGAGTACCTCCCCAAAGCCGTTCGACAAGAGAAGAAAAATGAATTTATGCAGCTAAGGCAAGGGAATATGACGGTGCGGCAGTATGCAGCAGAGTTCAACAAGTTAGTCAAGTTTGCTGGAGAATTCCTGCCCTCCCTGGCGAGTCGTGCTCGACGGTTCGAAGTGGGTCTACGACCATCCATCTACGCCCATGTGTCTGTTTCGCAATACAAAACGATGGGGGAGTCTCTCAACCACGCCCTCCGTCTTTGTAAGCCCCTGAATTTAGGGCTTATTTTCTTCAATTTTATAATTCAATTATTTGGAAAAAATATTATTATTTGATTATTATTTGATTTAATGCCCTTTACCGTGACTTGGATTTCTAGAGCATCAGGGATGCCAGTCTCTGAAAACTTCCTTCTTGGAGTTTGTAGTAAACGAGATTATTTTCACATTGACATTTCGTGTCCCACTCGAACTCGTTCCCTTGTGCTCTTTTGCTTCGCGCAAGTTCGGGTCAATATTAGACCATTTAATTATTAATTGAATTCCCACTCTTTTTCTTGATCATCATATGCGCGTTACCATGACTTTTAATTTAGGAGTACCAGACTAGTCATTTTCTCGAAACCAACTTGTCATGTTTGATCTACTCGAGACGTTCTTCACCCATGACCTTCGTGTCCCACTCAGACACTCTATTTTGTGCTTTATTTTCTTCGCACAACTTTCGGTTCAATTTAGGCCAATTAATTATCTAACGTGAAACCTGATTTAATTTTCAATTTAATTTCGGGACCCGATATCGACCCAATCTAGTCGACCCCAAATAGGAACATGACCCACACGAAGCCTACTACCCGCCTGACACTTGTGTCCCATTTATTTGAGCCCCCGTATGCTACATATTGGCCCATGATTTTAAATACCCATTTTAATTCAATTATTGCCCCCTGTCCGATTTTGGCCCGACCCGGCTCGACCGAACCCGAACCCAAGCTCCATATTGTTCTCTCGTGACTGCCCAAATATCCCACATAATTTTCCTATTTTTTTCTATTTTGAAAATATCTATTTTTCTCTCTCTCTCCATGTCTATATATACATATATATATACATATAATATATATATTACACTCACCCTCTCTTTCCATATTTAAAACCCTCACTCTCTCTCCTAACTCCGCCTATACACAGCCGACCTTCCCCACCCTCTCTCTAAAAATATCTCTCTCTCTCAATATCTTTCTCTCTCTCTCAATATCTATTTATATATTATACACACATACATACTCATCTCTCTCTCTCTCCCAAACAAATATCAACTCTCTCTCCTTACTAACACAAACACACCACACCCCCCCCACTTGCTGTACGAGCAACACCCCCATCTCTATCTCACTATTCTCTCTCTCCCTTTTAAACTACACACACACACACTTATATTTCTCTCTCTTCCTAAAAACCACCAACACCATCACCATCTCCATTACAATTTTATTCTCCTCCCATGCTCGACCTCCTCCTCCTCCTCCCTGGAGGAGCGCCACCACCAGCAACCCGAGCCTCCACTCCTCCTCTTCTCCTCATCTTCTTTATCACATCATTCACCACCACCTCCACCATCAATACACCACCTCACCACCACCACAAGCCACCCCCGAACCACCTTCTCCTCCTCCTCCTTCCACCCATGGGCTCGGGCTCGGCCAGCCATGGCAGAACAGCAGCAGCGCAGCGCAGCGCGCAGCACAGTGCGCGCGTTGCCGCGGCCAGCCGCGCGCGAGCGCCGGCCAACCGCGCGCTGCCGCCGGCCGCCGCCGCCGTGGCCGGCCACCCCCTGGCCGGGCGACCCCCAGGCACCACCCGGTGGCGGCCAACGACCTCCGGGACGCGCCGTCTAGGCGATTTCAACGTTTTTCTCGGAGTTCCGTCGACGCGCGCGCGGAGAAGTTTCAGAATTCGCGTTTCGGGATAGCGACTTCGCGCACATGTTCTGGAGAATCCGACCGTTGGATCGGCGATTTCTTTGCTCCGTCGCAATCTCGGTATATAGCACTTCACTCCCCTCAATTTTTGTCCGTTAATTTCGTCGTTTGATACCTCAAAACTGGCCACCAAGTTGACGTTTTAAATTGAACTATTTTTGGACAATTTTGTGACGCCAACTTCGCGGGTTCGTATCTTCGTCATCGCAGCTTCGTTTGGTGCGCTGTTGGTTCCGGTGCACAACTGGTATAACCCTCTTCCGGCCTCCTTTAGATTTCATTTCAGTTTGAGCTTGTTAGGTCGGTCGAATTCGACGCCAAAGTTGGCCGTTCGAATTCTTAGTGTTGCACTTGTAAAATTCCATTTTTGAACCCGGGACTCCAGATTCAATTTCTGACACCACTAGTAGATTCGTGGCGTCGTTCTGGTATGTTTTCATATAAAGTTTGTTAGATTTGGAGGACGTGGGCCCTGGCATGTATTTCGGTGCAAAGTGGGCCCCACAGTCTGGGTCAACGGGACTTTTTGACGCCGGCTCATCGAAATCCAATTCTGGACATAACGTTGAGTTCGTATCGTCATTCTGGACTCGTTGACATATAATTTGCTGAGTTTTGAAGACATTTGCTTCGGCACGCATTTTCGTGCAAACCGGATTCCAAATGTCCGCATCAACGTATCATTTTGAGATCGGCACATCGGAATCCTATTTTGGACATACCGTTGGGTTCGTATCATCATTCTGGATTCGTGACATATAATTTGCTAGATTTTGTAGACTTCTATCCTGACACGTTTTTCGGTACAAAGTGTGTCCAGCGGCGGACATCATTTTGATCCAAAATTACCGTTTTGCCCCTGTATCCAAATTGGACTTTTGGACAGGCTATTCTAGCTATTTTGACCATTCTGAACACGTTGGTGATGTTAGTTTCATCATCCGACAATATCTGTAGATTTCTTCCCTTTTTGTGTCACCCTATTATTATAATATTTTCTTCTTTTGGTTGTTTTAGAGACCCGTCGATTTCAGTGATTTCTAAATCACTGAAATTCATAAGTTGACCTTGTAGATGTTTATAGAGACTAGCTTGACCATTATTGACCATGGTTGACTACTTTGACGAGACGTCGAAGTAGAGTCAACATTTGACCTAGGTTTGACCAGATTTGACCAACGTTGACTTTTTGACCAAGTCAACTGTAGATCAACCATTGACCTATTTAACCTAGATTAGACTTAGAGTTGACCAGAGTTGACCAGTTGACCAAAGTCAATTATACGTCAACCTTGACCCAGTTTGTCTTAGTTTGACTTAGATTGACCTAGTTTGATTGCTTTGACTTGTCTTGACCTAGTTTGACTTAGTATGACCTGATTTTACTTCCAAACCCTTATATTGATACAGTATTTCCACCTATAGGTCCTCGAGGCACTGTTCTTGAACCAGTTGACATATTCCACCAGATCTCAGGCGAGTACATTCTCTGATAATATTTTTGTTTTATGATATCATCTTTGTTTCTTGTATTTAGGGTAGATATCCTTGTTCTCTTGACACATTGTTCACACGGATTGGTATTTGTCTGGATCCCGTCATAAGATATTATTCCTTTTATTTATGGTATGCCTTGTGCAAGTCTTCCTAGTTCCTTGTGCATTGTATAGACAGGATTCCTGCGAAGGCTAGCTACCTTCTCAGAGAATCACGTATCATGACGTGTCATGACTGGATCCACTATATTAGTCAGAGATGGGGGTGTTAGCGTAGATATGTGATCAATACCCCACAAATTATTGTATCATCATTATATAGTGTTAATCATACACTCACGTATGATTAGCCAGGCCAAACATTGTATCAAGTTCTAAGCCGATCACATGTTGAAACTAATACTAAACTCACATAGATATAGTTCCAGATTTTTGTGCATGATATATACTATTTTCTTGTTTTTACATTCAGTTACAGTCTTGACATGCCTTACCATGATTCATGTACACATTATTTTACCTCGTATATTCTCTCTATTTACTGCTACATTTTCAATATCGTCTAACTAGAACTATTATTTGAGATTTGTGCTCATTCCATCCTGACTGGATATGTTGATAAAATTTTAGGAGTAGTTGTGCCCTCAGTATTGGACTTCATGATGTTGCTAGCTGAGGTGGATTTCACTATTCTTCTATGTGAGTTGCCTGGTAGTTATCCTTAGTTAGTCTTGTTGTTCCTTCTTTATTTTCTGTCTTATCTTTCTTAGTTTTCGTGATGTGACATGAGTACATTTCTAGTTATGGATCTTTAGATGTTGTAGTTAGTATAGTATACATGACAGCGTTCTACCACCGATACCGTGGCGTAGGCTGGGCGTGGCCCGCGTATTCGTACCCGTATATCCGGGTGCTGGTCGTGACACGTTTTTAGTGGTGGCCCATGCAGGCCAGTCTTTGCTATTAATGCGAAGTCGTGGTAGTACTTGAGCTTATCTATACTACTGCGAGCCTGTCCTAGGATTAAGGTTGGGTCATGGAATATTTTAGGATTTTGGTACTCAGTCACATATTAGGAACTCTTGGTAGATTCCAGGGATGACCCCTGGGAATCTTATTTCAAACTTTTCGAAACTTTTCCCATTCATTCCTGTCCATCCTGATTTCTAAAATATTTGTCCTTATCAAACTTTATTCTTTCTTGGAATGAGTTTGTGGACCCCAGAGGGAGGTATAAGTTGGACTTGTATATCATCTAGGATGGGAAGAGAATATGATTTACCAACCTCGTATCATGGTCGAGGTTTGTTTTAGATTATATTCCACCATTTTCTATCTTGACCTAGGTAGTACCCTCGGGACTTTCCCTGAGATTTTCCTCTGAACCCTATCTCGGAAGTTGTTTCCGTTGTTTCTATTAACTTACCCTTGACTTGTTGTTGAATTTTAAATCTGAATATTCGTTGTTGTCCTTTGATTTTGTTTTGGATAATTCTTTTAAGAATTGAGTTAAGATATCCTGATAAACATATGTTAGACGAGGACGATGAGAACAGTAAGTGTCTACTTTACTTATAGAGTTTGGAATTTATCGCAGTCATATTAGCTAGCCTAACAGGGACATGGAGCCTGATTTTGGATATACTATCATAGTTATGGAATTTAGATTCTCTTACAGCCATACCGGTTGGCGTGGTAAGGAATCTAGATGACATGATTATAGGGTGTATACCTTGGTTATGGACTCTATCATTTATTGTAGCTATGTTTACTGGCGTGGCGTAAATTCTGGCAACATAATTTTGGATAGACGTGTACGGTTATCAGGTCATATCTTAAGTTGATTCACTTCTTTTACCAATTGAGCAAGATAATTCTTACCATTATTTCTTGTTTATCATTATTTTCTCTCCCATCGCATGATGATTTCCTCATCTCGCCATCATTTCCTTTGACTTGTTTAGCTATGTCTTGATTACACAAATCACCTATCTCGTATCTACATCTGTCATCTACACTTGAAAACTTTGAAAATTTTAAAATTTTCATATCTAAATTGTTTCTTAAATTTCGATATTGTTAAGATTTTGATTCCCTTCTGTCCATAACCAATCAATTTTGGTCGTCTTGTTTATCGTGCCAAAGAGTCTTGGTTGCTGACTAGACTCTAGATGACTTCAAATTTCTTTGTGACTTGGGTCCCTCCTAATTGTGCTTTTAGGACCTTGATTTCGAATTTATGATTTTATCGTCTTTCATAACTGAACTTGGATCTTGATCGTGCTTATGTGACCTATAATTCGATTTCTATCAAATCTATCTCTCAATCGTGCTATTCTCAAATTTTTCCCTCCATTTTATTCTCTTAGCCCTGTTTTAGATCATGACTATCCAACTTTGATTTTCATGATCTTGATAATCTTAACCCTCAAATCGTGCCAAGTGAACTTAGACTATTTCCAATTTTAATCACGTTCGAACTTGGATCGTATTTTATGATTTTATTAATCATACTCCTAAATCTTTGATCGGGCCTATAAGACCTTGACTTTGATTTTTTTTGTTGTGTCTGAAATTTTATCTCAACCATGCCAAACCTTGTTTTTGTCATGGTTAGCTTTTCATCTTGATCGGACCTGTACGACTTTCGGGTTGATTTCCATCAACCTAAGTCCTACAAATCACCCCGTACTTGAACTTCATTATATCTTCGATTATCCTCATCGTCTCTAAAATCGTGCCCCAATGACTTGACTTATTTCTGAAATCATGCATATATAATTTTATTCATATCATGATTCTATCGTGCCAAATTTCTCATCGTGCCTGAACAATTGTAAATCAATTTTTTTGATCGTGCAAACTCATCATTCTTGGATCGTGCCTAAAATATTGCCTAAATCTTCTATCCTGTTTTAACCCCCACTACCAACCTTTAAATTTCGAGGACGAAATTTTATAAGGTGGGTAGGATTGTAAGCCCCTGAATTTAGGGCTTATTTTCTTTAATTTTATAATTCAATTATTTGGAAAAAATATTATTATTTGATTATTATTTGATTTAATGCTCTTTACCGTGACTTGGATTTATAGAGCATCAGGGATGCCAGTCTCTGGAAACTTCCTTCTTGGAGTTTGTAGCAGACGAGATTATCTTCACATTGATATTTCGTGTCCCACTCGAACTCGTTCCCTTGTGCTCTTTTTGCTTCGCGCAAGTTCGGGTCAATATTAGACCATTTAATTATTAATTGAATTCTCACTCTTTTCTTTGATCATCATATGCGCGTTACCATGACTTTTAATTTAGGAGTACCAGACTAGTCATTTTCTCGAAACCAACTTGTCGTGTTTGATCTACTCGAGACGCTCTTTACCCATGACCTTCGTGTCCCACTCAGACACTCCATTTTGTGCTTTATTTTCTTCGCACAACTTTCGGGTCAATTTAGGCCAATTAATTATCTACCATGAAACCTGATTTAATTTTCAATTTAATTTCGGGACCCGACATCGACCCAACCTAGTCGACCCCAAATAGGAACATGGCCCACACGAAGCCTACTACCCGCCTGACACTTGTGTCCCATTTATTTGAGCCCCCGTATGCTACTTATTTGTCCATAATTTTAAATATCCATTTTAATTCAATTATTGCCCCCTGTCCGATTTTGGCCCAACCCGGCTCGACCGAACCCGAACCCAAGCTCCATATTGTTCTCTCGTGACTGCCCAAATATCCCACATAATTTTCCTATTTTTTTTTATTTTGAAAATTTCTATTTTTCTCTCTCTCTCTCCATGTGTATATATACATATAATATATATATTACACTCACCCTCTCTCTCCATATTTAAAACCCTCACTCTCTCTCCTAACTCCCCCTATACACAGCCGACCTTCCCCACCCTCTCTCTAAAAATATCTCTCTCTCTCAATATCTTTCTCTCTCTCTCTCAATATCTATTTATATATTATACACACATACATACTCATCTCTCTCTCTCTCAAACAAATATCAAATCTCTCTCCTTACTAACACAAACACACCACACCCCCCCACTTGCTGTACGAGCAACACCCTCCCCATCTCTATCTCACTATTCTCTCTCCCTTTTAAACTACACACACACACACACACACACTTATATTTCTCTCTCTCTCTTCCTAAAACCACCAACACCATCACCATCTCCATTACAATTTTCTTCTCCTCCCATGCTCGACCTACTCCTCCTCCTCCCTGGCGGAGCGCCACCACCAGCAACCCGAGCCTCCACTCCTCATCTTCTCTTCATCTTCTTCATCACATCATTCACCACCACCTCCACCATCAACACACCACCTCACCACCACCACAAGCCACCCCCGAACCACCTTCTCCTCCTCCTCCTTCCACCCTCGGGCTCGGGCTCGGCCAGCCATGGCCGAACAGCAGCAGCGCTGCAGCACAGCGCAGCGCAGCGCGCAGCACAGTGCGCGCGTTGCCGCGGTCAGCCGCGCGCGAGCGCCGGCCAACCGCGCGCTGCCGCCGGCCGTCGCCGCCGTGGCCGGCCACCCCCTGGACGGGCGACCCCCAGGCACCACCCTGTGGCGGCCAACGCCCTCCGGGACGCGCCGTCTAGACGATTTCAACGTTTTTCTCGGAGTTCCGTCGAGACGCGCGCGAAGAAGTTTCAGAATTCGCATTTCGTGACAGCGACTTCGTGCACGTTTTTTGGAGAATCCGACTGTTGGATCGACGATTTCTTCACTCCGCCACAATCTCGGTATATAGCACTTCACTCTTCTCAATTTTTGTCCGTTAATTTCGTCGTTTGATACCTCAAAACTGGCCACCAAGTTGACGTTTTAAATTAAACTATTTTTGGACAGTTTCGTGACGCCAACTTCGCGGGTTCGTATCTTCGTCGTCGTAGCTTCGTTTGGTGCGCCGTCGGTTCCGGTGCACAGCTGGTATAACCCTCTTCCTGCCCCCTTTAGATTTCATTTCAGTTTGAGCTTGTTAGGTCGGTCGAATTCGACGTCAAAGTTGGCCGTTCGAATTCTTAGTG
The DNA here is from genome assembly GCA_029216955.1 of Iris pallida. Lineage (NCBI taxonomy): Eukaryota > Viridiplantae > Streptophyta > Magnoliopsida > Asparagales > Iridaceae > Iris > Iris pallida. The sequence goes on from JANAVB010027997.1 coordinate 5,768,443, forward strand.
TTGTACTTGTAAAATTCTATTTTTGAACCCGGGACTCCGGATTTAATTTCTGACACCCCCAGTAGACTAGTGGCGTTGTTCTGGTATGTTTTCAAATAAAGTTTGTTAGATTTGGAGGATGTGGGCCCTGGCACGCATTTCGGTGCAAAGCGGGCCCCATAGTCCGGGTCAACGGAACTTTTTGACGTCAGCTCATCGAAATCTAATTCTGGACATACCGTTGAGTTCGTATCGTCATTCTGGACTCGTTGACATATAATTTGCTGAGTTTTGAAGACATTTGCTCCGGCACGCATTTCCGTGCAAACCGGATTCCAAATGTCCGCATCAACGTATCATTTTGAGATCGGCACATCGGAATCCTATTTTGGACATACCGTTGGGTTCGTATCATCATTCTGAATTTGTGAACATATAATTTTCTAGGTTTTGTAGGCTTCTATCCTGACACATTTTTCGGTGCAAAGTGTGTCCAACGGCGGACATCATTTTGAACCGAAATTATCGTTTTGCCCCTGTGTCCAAATTGGACTTTTGGACAGGCTATTCCAGCTATTTTGACCATTCTGGACATGTTGGTGATGTTAGTTTCATCATCCGACAACATCTGTAGATTTTTTCCCTTTTTGTGTCACCCTATTATTATAATATTTTCTCCTTTTGGTTGTTTTAGAGGCCCGTCGATTTCAGTGATTTCTAAATCACTGAAATTCATAAGTTGACCTTGTAGATGTTTATAGAGACTAGCTTGACCTTTATTGACCATGGTTGACTACTTTGACTAGACGTCGAAGTAAAGTCAACATTTGACCTAGGTTTGACCAGATTTGACCAACGTTGACTTTTTGACCAAGTCAACTGTAGATCAACCATTGACCTATTTAACCTAGATTAGACTTAGAGTTGACCAGAGTTGACCAGTTGACCAAAGTCAACTGTACGTCAACCTTGACCCAGTTTGTCTTAGTTTGACTTAGATTGACCTAGTTTGATTGCTTTGACTTGTCTTGACCTAGTTTGACTTAGTATGGCCTGATTTTACTTCCAAACCCTTATATTGATACAGTATTTCCACCTATAGGTCCTCGAGGCACTGTTCTTGGACCAGTTGACATATTCCACCAGATCTCAGACGAGTACATTCTCTGATAATATTTTTGTTTTATGATATCGTCTTTGTTTCTTGTATTTAGTGTAGATATCCTTGTTCTCTTGACACATTGTTCACACAGATTGGTATTTGTCTGGATCCCATCATAAGATGTTATTCCTCTTATATATGGTATGCCTTGTGCAATTCTTCCTAGTTCCTTGTGCATTGTATAGACAGGATTCCTGCGAAGGCTAGCTACCTTCTCAGAGAATCACATGTCATGACGTGTCATGACTGGATCCACTATATTAGTCAGGGATGGGGGTGTTAGCGTAGATATGTGATCAATACCCCACAGATTATTGTATCATCATTGTATAGTGTTAATCATACACTCACGTATGATTAGCCAGGCCAAACATTGTATCAAGTTCTAAGCCGATCACATGTCGAAACTAATACTAAACTCACATAGATATAGTTCCAGATTTTTGTACATAATATATACTATTTCTTGTTTTACATTCAGTTACAGTCTTGACATGCCTTACCATGATTTATGTATACATTATTTTATCTCGTATATTCTCTCTATTTACTGCTACATTTTCAATATCGTCTAACTAGAACTGTTATTTGAGATTTGTGCTCGTTCCATCCTGACTGGATATGTTGATAAAGTTTTAGGAGTAGTTGTGCCCTCAGTATTGGACTTCATGATGTTGCTAGCTGAGGTGGATTTCACTATTCTTCTATGTGAGTTGCCTGGTAGTTATCCTTAGTTAGTCTTGTTGTTCCTTCTTTATTTCCTGTCTTATGTTCCTTAGTTTTCGTGATGTGACATGAGTACATTTCTAGTTATGGATCTTTAGATGTTGTAGTTAGTATTGTATACTTGACAGCGTTCTACCGTCGATACCGCGGCGTAGGCTGCGCGTGGCCCGCGTATTCGTACCCGTATATCCGGGTGCGGGTCATGACAGTCTTGAACGCCAATATCCTCCAGGTGCTGCCGGCGCTGTGCATACCTACAATCACAAACGCCCTAGCTATACGGCATAAAACAACGTGACCAAGCGTCCGAACAACGGACACCAGGGCGGACATCAGGCGCGGAACCAGGGACCTCACTGCACAAAATGCAACCGGAACGGACACCTTGTTTTCGACTGTGAAGTTCAAAATGGCGGGTGTTTCATCTGCAGAAAAAGTGGTCACTTTCATAGAGACTGCTCGAACCGTAGAAGAAACAACTTGAACATGCCTCAGCATCAACAGCACCGTCCGGGGAATCAAGTTCCGGCGCCTCGAGCACCTTAACCCGCACCGCCAAATAGCCAAGACTGTCGCCCAAATGCCCAGGGCCGCGTCTACGTCATGAACCGAGATGAAGTGCTTGCATCAGATACGGTCGTGACAGGTATACTAAATTTAATAATGTGCCTGCTCGTGTACTATTTGATTCAGGTGCTTCGCATAGTTTTACATCGGCGGACTTTGCCGCCAAGCATAAATTTTTGATAATATCGTTAGATCTCGACCTTAGCGTAAGTACACCTTCGGACACACCAATACTCACTAATTTAGCCTGCATCGACGGGATTATCTGTATCGGCGGTCAAAAGATCGATCTTGATGTGATAGTTCTAGACATGAAGGACTTTGATATCATTCTGGGAATGGATTGGCTCGGGCCGTGCAACGCAACCATAGACTGCGCCAGAAAGACAGTCACCTTACGCATACCAGCAGTGCCTAAATTTTGCTTTTTGTGTGGGGAGGCGTCGTCGACCTGCATGCTAATCTCGATAATTTTTGCTCGGAGGATGCTACATTCTGGGTGCGAAGGCTTTTTGGCGTTCGTCCGAGACATGCGACAGGATGGTGCAAATGCGGGTCAGACCGACATTGTGGCAGAATTCCCCCGATGTGTTCCTGGACGAGCTACCCGGCATGCCCTCCGACCGAGAAAATCGAGTTCAGCATCGATACATTCCCGATACTCGACCGATTTCCAAGACCCCGTACAGAATGGCCCCCGCCGAGCTGAAGGAACTCAAGGTCCAGTTACAAGAGTTACTCGACAGAGGATTTATTCGGCCTAGTGTTTCACCGTGGGGAGCGCCCGTGTTGTCGTGAAGAAGAAGGATGGGTCCATACGTCAGCGTCGATTACCGAGAGCTGAACAAGGCCACCATTCGGAACAAGTATCCATTGCCCCCGTATAGATGACTTATTCGATCAACTACAAGGCGTCTCGGTATTTTCGAAGATTGATCTCCGCTCGGGCTACCATCAACTCAAGATCAAGTCAGACGACGTACAAAGTCAGCCTTTTCCACTCGGTACAGCCACTACGAGTTCCTGGTGATGCAATTCGGCCAGACGAATGCCCCTGCCACCTTCATGGATCTAATGAATCGGGTATTTCGATCCTTTTTTGATAAATTTGTGGTAGTCTTTATTGACGATATTCTCGTCTACTCGAAGGACAGGGCGCAGCATGTAGAACATCTATGGGCCGTGCTGCAGACACTTCGAGAGAATGAGTTGTATGCAAAGCAGAGTAAGTGCAAATTTTGGCTAAGCAGCATATCCTTTCTTGGTCACATTATTTCGTCCGAAGGCATTGCAGTCGATCTGAAGAAAGTGGAAACTGTTGCTGATTGGAAGCGGCCTGCGTCTGCTAGTGAGATTCGAAGCTTTCTTGGTTTGGCGGGATATTATCGACGCTTCGTGAAAGACTTCGTGAAGATTGCATCGCCATTGACTCGCCTCACTCAGAAGGGAGTCGTGTATGAGTGGTCGGATGACTGTGAAGCTTCTTTCCAGGAGCTAAAATAGCGACTAATTTTGGCCCCTATACTCGCACTTCCGGATGGCCAGAGGGTTTTCAAATATTCAGCGATGCTTCAGGCCAGGACTTGGGATGTTATCTCATGCAGCGAAACAAGGTGATATCCTTCGCCTCCAGACAGTTAAAGTCGCACGAGAAAAACTATCCTACGTACGACTTGGAGTTAGCGGCGATTATGTTCGCATTAAAATTGTGGCGTCACTATCTATATGGCGTGACATGTACGATCTATACCGACCATAAGAGCCTCAAGTATCTCTTCACCCAGAAGGAATTGAACTTGCGACAGAGGCGCTGGCTCGAACTGATCAAAGACTATGACTTGACGATCGACTACACTCCGGGCAAGGGAAATATGGTTGCGGATGCTCTGAGTCAAAAATATCTTGCCTCGCTATCCATCAACCGCAGACTACTACAAGATCTAGAAGAAATGAGAATCGATCTCCGGTTCGATTCAGGGATGTACGTTGGCGCAGCTGCAGTTAGAGCCGAGTTTGCTGGAAAAGATCACGGCCGCTCAGAAGGATGATCCGTACCTAAAAAAATGCGAGCAAATTTTGACAGGTAGTACAACCGACTTTGCAGAAGATAAGACCCGTGCTGAGATTGAATGGCCGACTATGTGTTCCATATGATTTAGAACTACGAAAGAGATAATGTCGGAGCGCATTATGCAAATATACCTTGCATCCAGAGTACCAAGATGTATAAGGACCTCACGACCTTCTGGTGGCACGGGATGAGAGATGTGGCGCTCTTCGTGTCGCAATGCATGGCCTGTCAGCAGGTGAAAGCTGAACATCAGCGACCGGGCGGGAAGATGCAGAACCTCGCTATTCCAGAGTAGAAATGGGATCACGTCACTATGGACTTCATTATTGGCCTGCCAAAGACACCACGGGGGAACGACGCCATCTGGGTCATCGTCGATCGATTAACCAAGTCAGCGCACTTTATTGCCATCAAAGTTACTTGGAGCGTTGATCGTCTGGCGCAGATTTATCTTGACGAGATAGTACGGCTGCACGGAGTTCCAGTATCCATCGTCTCTGATCGGGATTCACGATTCATGTCGCAATTCTGGAGTAGCCTTCAGTCGGCGCTGGTACCAAGTTACAGTTCAGCTCAGCTTACCATCCTCAGACCGACGGCCAAACGAAGCACGTTAATCAGATTCTCGAAGACATGCTACGACTCTGCGCAATGGACTTCAAATCAAGCTGGAACGTACACCTACCGCTGGCAGAATTTGCATACAACAATATCTATCAGTCCAGCATCCAAATGGCGTCGTATGAAGCTTTATACGGCCGGAAGTGCAGATCGCCTATTTGCTGGATGAAGTCGGGAACGACAGATACTCGGCCCGGAGCTGGTAGAACAGACTGTGGAAAAGGTCAAGCTAATTCGGGAAAGACTGAAGATTGCACCGATCGGCAAAAGAGCTACGTCGACACCCATCGAAGACCGCTTACGTTCCAGGTGGGCGATTACGTGTTCCTGAAGGTGTCCCCATATGCGAGGAGTTACTCGTTTCGACACGAAGGGAAAGCTGAGTCCGAGATTCGTTGGGTCGTTCGAAATACTCGAGCGGCTCGCCCCAATAGCCTATAAAATTGCTCTACCGCCGACGCTTGAAGGTGTGCACAATGTCTTCCACGTCTCTCAGCTGCGGAAGTACGTGCACGACCCTAGCCACGTGGATTTTGGCCAGCTGAGCTGAAGTCTGACTTATCCTACGTTGAGAGCCAGTTCAAATCTTAGAATGCAAGGATAAGTGCTTCAAAATCGGCAATCCCTCTCGTTCGCGTACTCTGGAGGAGCCATGCGCGGAAAAATCGACATGGGAACTCGAGAAGGAAAAGTTTCCTTCATTATTTTTAGAGGTAGATCTGTTCTTAAGTTTCGAGGATGAACTTTTTTAGTTAGTTATGGTGTAGTGCCTCGTCCCTACATTGCCCCGTTCTCCGTCAACGGGTGCGCGAGAAAGGAACACTGTCGCTATCGACTCGGTCGGGACCGATAGGTCGGGATCGATCGAATCGATCGAACGGGAACGGTTGAATTAAGATCCATTCCCCGTTATGGAATGGCTTCTTCGGAACCAAGTCCCATATTCAGCGGGTTTGCGCCTCAAGGATTGACTCTGCGGCTGAGTCGGAGAGACCTCCCGTTGCTCTGCTTTTTATGCCACTTGCGTTGGTTTTGGCTTTATTTTCTGAATTTTTTGTGAATGTTTTCGATGTTTTCATGGCTTACGTTTCGAACTTTGCATTCGTATCGAATTTCCTTGAATAACACAGTGTTCTAATCGGTTTCTTGTGCGATTTCAGGTGATCACGTAGGCAACGTCTAGCGCGGCCAACCAGTTTCTCGCCTCAAGTAAATACTAAGGTGAGTGGCTGACCCTTCTTCCCTCGACCCTCTTTTCTAATATTATCGATACTAGACATGTGCTATTCTAGATGTAATGCAACGACATGAATGATATTCCGATGATCGGTCACACGACGTCCCACGAACACGAACTATACAAATGCTTGTCATATAACCTTATCGTGCTTGCAATTACCGTATTATATAGAATCATGCTAAGAAAGATTTATCGATCAAATGAATGTCGCAACGATACTATAAATGTGCCTTGAAATAACAATTAACTTAGCACGGTCATGGACAACTTCGACAAGGGCAATTGTTTCTTCGGACGATATCCCGAGGCCACGGGACCGTTCCGGCCTAGGAAGAAACACGATAGCTATGCCGGATGCATGCCACGGTAGGCAGTAGCTTTCAACGGGGTCGCTACCTGCGCTGAAGGACCACTGTCTACCAAGCTATATTCCAGGATGGCTTGTCGTGCCAGTGACCTTCACGAATGCACTCTATTATGTCTTATTATTATCAACATGACAGAAGAACATGGTAAGTTTACGCTACAAACGCGCTCTGTCGGGGTTAAGATCTATCGTCGTTATACGATTGTGCCTACAAATATAAGTTTGAATTGAGTAGAATGGCTAGAAACTTCACTAATCAAATGCATGCACGCTCACTTAACTTCTTCAACAATGAGAGCACAGGATTTAAACTGCCATGCACCAGCACAAAGTGTAATGTGCTGACCCCGCTCTCAGCAGGTACTCGAACCAGGATAGCGTGCCAAGGAACTGAAGGCGACGCTCCTTTCTTTTGAAGCCTTGCTAGCGCGAAGGCTAACTTTGCAACTTTTGAAACTCCAACCCAACTGCATCATGAGTCGCCTCTCGCCGATCCCAGGTCTTAGAGAGTCATTTTGATGTTTGTAAAAAAGGATGTAAATGTATGAATGACTATCTCATCGATGTCGGTTGTAAGCCCGAGGGCCTTTTGTAATCGAGCCTGTAACCTAACTTATTATCAATAAAAATGCAAGTTTTTTTTCTATATGAATGTGTTCAATTTCTCTGCGTACTCTTACACATGCTTTGTTTCGGATAACCTTATGAACCGCTTGTGCAAGCGCAACTTAGGTTTGTACGGCATCACGCCCGGGGGACGACTATCGATTCTACCGAATCGGGGCGTGACAGTATTGTCTTTGTACACCCGCATTGTTTTCGATATTTGTGGAGGAGGGTGTTAATTAGTACATTAGGAAATGCACCGGTGAGTGTTATCAATCCAACTAACATAAACTAACACACTAATCATGTGAAGTATAAAATTTATTAAGTGATATTACTATTAAGTATTATGGTCTATTGACACTTCATAATAAAAATATAATGTAAAAGATGAAATCATAAGCGTACCACTTAGCATGATTTCTTACTCACAATCCATTTGTCTGTCCCTGCATAAAACAAGAATCAGCACTTATCATTCCTACATAAATATTCGTTAACATGCAATCTGTCTATATTACGGTCATTGGTGAATTCGACATAAACTACTATATAGGGTATTATGACATCATAAACGAGCTTCCAGTCCGGGTAGCTATTCCCACTAAAGATCCCATAATACTTCGTGGTTGAATCACGTTCCACACGGTGCGGATACCATTTAAAAAAGTCAAACATTATGAAAAATTGTCATCACATATAAATATGTGAACAATTTAACTATAAATATATAACGTATGGTACATAAACTGAAATAAAACAATATAATTATCTACTTGTAACAATTCAGTTCTCGCGATATCTCAATTCTTAGTAGGATATTCCGATTGGCGACACATTGGTCCGAATCATTCCAACTATTTTGTGGTACCAATCAATCCACATCCATATTGCTTCCCATACTATGCGATCTTACTAAATTAATCTCGTGCATCGACATATTTAATGATTATAGTTTCAGTGTCCTAATTCTTAGCATTAATAACATATACAAACTTCTTTTATTTGTTACTTCTACTAGGCATATCATCAATCTAAGGACATTGTAAGAAAATAAATATTTTTTTATTAAGCCATTAAGGAAAGGAAAGAAGGGCCATACTCATCCACCAATTAGAGAATTTGCCAAGAGAAAGAAAATCGTTTCGCAAAGGATATATAAAGCCTCAGTTACGTGTCCTTCTACTATGACACCAACATCGGATCAGTTCACTTCTTTTGTCCTTTCTTTCTCTCAGAATTCTCAGAATGAATGCAAAATTCGATGAAAGCAGACAATAGAAACAATTATAAAAATAACATCAAAACACATTCATCAGAACCAATGTCCAATGAAAATGTATGAGAATTTGAGGCTCTTATATATATAGTTTATTCACCAAGACAATCTATGCATTTAGAACTTATTTCAACAAAGTCAATCCATGAATAAGAAGGTTCTCTATGCATTCATTCTGATCGATTAGATGCCAATTTTTTTTTTTTTTTTTTTTCCAATTGACCTAGTTTTGACTGAGTCCTATTAACCATAAACTCACGCAGTGCACAACCATTAAGTGAGACATACATTGCCTACTAGCATGATGTTGCATCCTTGACCTACTTGGTATTGTTGGACCACGCCACATTTCTATATCAGATGAGGTTTATTGAGTGGCCATTAAGAAATACAGAGAGGTTGAAGGAGAGCTCATTGGAGATCATGTATGAATAAAGTTTTCGTATTACGATTTTTGTGTAATCCTTGTAAGATTTTGACTCAATAAAGTTAGTTCATCTCTTGTCCCGTAGAGTAGATCGAATTTGACGGAATCACGTTAAAGATATTGTGTTCTTGTGTGCTACTAGTTCGGTTGATTATGTTTTGTTATTTTATTCATTGTTGTTAAAGTTATTGTTGCCGTTTGGATCGCTTCCGTATATGCACACGATTCACAATATATATATTATATTATTACTGTAATATTGATGGTGGTTTTGTGGATCAACAATGTAGATTGTTGTCATCCTTGGTCTAATATATTAGACACAATATTCGTAGATTACGCATGCACCATAAATATCAAGCAAGATTCTCGAACTAGCTATCAACTTGTTTTGGTTAGTATAGGTCCATCCCTCCTACCTACCTACTATTCTTCTTGGACCACTTTTTTGACACTCACTCCTAAGAAAGAAAGAACCGTAGGAATATGTTCTTCCTCAAGAGCTTGGAGGTTTGAACAAATTTGATAATGAAGTAGTAGCTCTCTTTGAAGGGAACGTTGCTTAGTGCATGGCTAATTATAGTTAGTAGCTAGCTATAGAGATGTGTTCATGACCCAACACTACAAAAATATGACAATTTAGCGACTGACCTAGCAACTGACAATAACTAGTCGCTAGACCAGCGACTAAATAGCGACCGAAAATCGACAAATGCGTAATTCAATTCACTGATCAATGTCGATTTTTAGTTGCTAAAGAGTCGGAATTATCTAATAATTTTTATAGTGACTGATTATTTTTCGTCGGTCATTAGTCAATGGTTTGGATTTGTAAATATTTTCTATCCAGCGACTAAAATTTTGTAGGAGCAACCAATTTTTCATTTCCAAATATTTGATCCCTCCAAGTATATTTCTTCCCCCCCCCCCCCCCCCCCCCCCCCCCCCCCCCCCCCCCCCCCCCAAATTTCGGCGGTTCTTTCCTCCTCTTCCCTCCTCCGCCAAACCCTACTCCTATTTATGTGCATGTGGCAAAGTTAATTTGTAACTCTTAGGGTGCGTTTGGTACGCGGTATTTTTTTTTATTCCCGAAAAAATTTAAGATGGGAATCTATTACCACGTTGTTTGGCTTATAAAAAATTTATTCCCGGAAATTATAAATATCCGGACAAATAGTTTACCCACAAAACATGGAAATTCTATCCCTTGAGAATAGGTGGGTATTTTTTTTTGCCCGGGCAAAAAAAAAAATTGTTTAAATTTTTTTCTTCTTTTTGATCAATTTTGATTAGTTTTGAACATTTTTTTTCTTTTTTGTCTTTTTATCGTTTTTTTGTCATTTTTTGTCGTTTTAAGCGATTTTTTTGTCATTTTTACCAATTTTTTGTCTTTTTTTGTCACTTTTTGATTATTCTTTGTCGTTTTTATCGCTTTTTTGTCATTTTTTTTGTCGTTTTTACCATTTTTTTTGTCGTTTTAAACGATTTTTGTCGTTTTTACCCATTTTTGTCTTTTTGTACTTTAGATTATTTTTTTGTCGTTTTTATCAGTTTTTTGTTCATTTTTTTTTCATTTTTACCAATTTTTTGTCGTTTTAAGCATTTTTTTGTCGTTTTAAGCCATTTTTTGTCTGTTTTGTCACTTTTTGATTCTTTTGTCGTTTTTATCGTTTTTTTTGTCATTTTTTGTCGTTTTTACCAATTTTTTTTGTGTTTTAAGCAATTTTTTTCGTTTTTACCATTTTTTTGTCTTTTTTGTCACTTTTTGATTATTTTTTGTCGTGTTTTTATCGCTATTTTTTCGTTTTTTTACCAATTTTTTGTCGTTTTTACCCATTTTTTGTCGTTTTTTACCAATTTTTGTCGTTTTTTTATCATTTTTTGATTATTTTTGTCGTTTTTATCGCTTTTTTGTCATTTTATCCATTTTTGTCGTTTTTAAGCAATTTTTTGTCGTTTTTACCCTTTTTTGTCTTTTTTGTCACTTTTTGATTATTTTTTGTCGTTTTTTATCCAACTTTTGTCCTTTTTGTCGCTTTTTTTTGTCAATTTTTGTCGTTTTAAGCGATTTTTTGTCGTTTTGTAGGTTTTTTTTTGTTGTTTTTACCGATTTTAGTCGTTTTTTGTCGTTTTTTTTTTCTTTTTGGTCATTTTTACTTATTTTATGTCGTTTTTTTATCATTTTTGTCGCTTTTACCGTTTTTGTCGTTTTTGTCGCTTTTTGGTTATTTTTTGTCGTTTTAACCGATATTTTTGTCGTTTTAACCGATTTTGTGTTCTTTTTTGTCGTTTTTTATCGATTATTTGTTGCAACCGATTTTTTTGTCGTTTTAACCGATTATTTTTTTGTCGTTTTTGCCGCATTTTGGTTTTTTTTTTTGTCGTTTTTTTTACGGATTTTATGTCGTTTTTGTCGTGTTTTGGTTATTTTTGTCGTTTTTTATCCTTTTTTTTTTGTTATTTTTTGTCGTTTATTACATTTTTTGTCGCTTTTTGGTCATTTTTGTCGTTTTAATCGATTTTTCGTCGTTTTCCATCGTTTTTGTTATTTTGTCGTTTTTACGATTTTTTTTCGTTTTTACCGATTTTTTGTCCTTTTATCGGTTTTTTTATATTTGTTCATTTTTTTCGTTATTATTATTTTTTATTTTTTTTCCGGGAATATTTATATTGTCACCAAACATGGGAATATAATTTTTTCGGGAATTTAATTCCTTGGAATTTGATTCCCGGAAATATAGAATTCTCGGCTATATAGTATTCCGCGAACCAAACGCCCCCTAAAGCTCACCAATTATTGATCAAATTATATGAGGCTCTCTCAACCCTTGTGCTTGGTAGGCATATCTACTTATTGGCAAACATAAAATTGTACTAAAGTGCAGCTATACAAACAAACACATGCGCATATTATTTTTGAGAGTCAACTATATATATAATTGGTCGATAATGAGCCTGGTCTGTGCAATGCGGAGCATCTACAACATCATAGGACTGACGAAAAATGGTCACAATTTGAACTGGCGTGGGACAGAATGGGACGTCCGTGCATGAAAACTCAACGGATAGGATGCCGTGCGGTAGGTCGAGAACCGGCACCATTCTACCACGGGTATAAATGACAGCCGACCACGCAGCCCGTCGTGTGGCACCGTATAGACGTCGTGAAGACATCGGGGGTGCCTTCGGCGTCGTGGGCGAAGCATGACGTTGAGTTGCCGGCGTCGAAAGACGTCTACCGTCCCGTGAGGCTCTGGAGCGCGCGGAGTGTGCGAGACGCACGTGTGAGACGATGATGAAAAAGTCAGTGCGGACAAGATCCGCACGAAGAGGCCGAAACGACATGACGACTGACTAAAAATCGTGTGCGAAAAGACACATGATTTAACTGAGCCTGCACGTGCTGAATTAAAAAAAAAACTATATATATAATCGGTGGGGTACTCTCTCCAGTCTTGGAAGGGAGGGAGAACGAAAGGCCATCGGCCGACGAATGCCTTACATGGGACGGATGTGTTTGCCGCGCGCGTGCATCCCATCATTGCAGGTGACACTCCAAGATCGACCTGCAATAAGAAATAAGAATCGAGAGAACCAAAACTAGTCCTGATCACAAGTAGTGAAAGATTTTGTTAAGCAGAGGGGCACAATCAAACTGACCTAACATAAGCCCATGCCGATGGCTAATTGTCAATTATAAGATTCTTTATCGATCCTTCGTTTAGCAGTAGAACATGTCACGCAGCTTAGCTGAAATCTTTGATCACCTTTGTCTGATCTCAAAGCCTTGCCTAATTTTATCGAAGAAGCTTAGGGAACAATGGCGACCAAAAAGTCAGGTTTGGCAAATAAGAGCATACACGCAGATTAATAGCCACTCAGCAACAAGAGAATTGATGAATATGCCGATATACATAGGTTTCTTATAAGGGCACTTCATTTTTTGATCAGGACTAGTCCATTATAAAATTTTATATTATTTACAAATTTATCATTGAAGAAATTGATCAGGACTATCCCACTCTTTGGTATAAGTCACTAGTGCAAATAAGAACTGACCAATTTTCTGGCAGTCCTACAAACTGAATGGACTGCCAGAAAATTGGACAGTCATAAGTCACAGCATGTGAAACAAAGGACTGCCCATTTTTCTGGCAGTCCTTACTGTATGTAGGGCTGCCAGAAATTTGAGCAGTCCTTGTTTGCACTAGTAACTTATAACAAAGAGTGGGATAGCCCTGATCAATTTTTTCAATGGCAAACTTGTAAATAATACAAAGTTTAAAATGGGTTAGCCCTGATCAAAAAGTGAAGTGCCTTTATAAGTTACCTATACATATTGGGGATAAGTTTGCGTACGTCATGATCCTCCTTTCCATAACCTGTATTAACGGGAGCCTCGTGTCACATATAATAGTCTGATTAATCTGTATATTTGTAAAAAATCATGAAGCAGTATAAAAATTCTCTTTTGCTTGGAAATAGAAAGATACTCCACTAAACTTTGATCCCAAAACATAGGGTCTCATGAAACATCAATATAGTGATAAGGAGATACATAAAACTCACAACTATTTCTACAATATCTATCATGATCCCCACTATGGGGGACTCATATAAATGCTTTATGGACCTATAAAAAAAAAAGTACGGCTATCTGCATCCCACTAGTTACTAAGCATATTCCAATTTTTTTTCCTTCCTATTCTATCCCTCCCCACTTAGCACACCCCCATTCCCCCTCCCGACCCTTCGACTTCGTCGCTGCCTTCACCGGTCCCGCCTCCACCGGCCCCGTCTCCTCCCGCCGACCCCTCCTCCTCCTCCTCCTCCTCCTCTCCCCCCTCCCGACCCTTCGACTTCGCCGCCGCCACCTCCTCCCGCCTCTCCCCTCCTCCTCCCGCCTCTCCCTCCTCTCCCTCCTCCGGCGAGGACGAGGCACCCGCGGAGGAGCAGGACAACCTCGGAGGCGCGTGGGTGGGAGTGGAGGGGACGAGGCCGCGCGGGACGAGGGAGAGGAGGGGTCGGCGGGAGGAGGAGGAGGAGGAGGGGTCGGAGGGAAGAGAGAGGAGGGAGAAGGAGGGGTCGGCAGGAGGAGGAGGAGGGGAGGCGGGGCCGGTGGAGGCGGGAGGGAGACGCGATCGGTGAAGGCGTCGGTGAAGTCGGAGGGGGGAAGGGGGGTGTGCTAAGTGGGGCAGGGTAGAATATAAATTTTTTTTTTTGGGTGTGCTAGTGGGGTACGGATAGCCGCACCCAAAAAAATTTCAAGTGTACAATTGTCTGATAAGCACAGCTCTCTGCTATCAAAGTGGGAGAAGGTGGTACAGAGTGTAACAAAGCGAGTGGGGCTATGAATATATGATGAAGATTGGGCTGAGACCTATGACAAAGGAAAGGTATAAGAAAGAAAAGGTTGGCATCCATCTATCTATCCAAATCTAATCTCAGAGCTGCTTTAGCTTACAGCCACTCCTAAACTTCCATTGCTCCCTTTTTCCCATGTCCTCCTTAGTAGGAGGACCGTCGAAAGTGAGGCATTGCCAGAAAACCCCACCTTCTTTGTGAGTGTCTGAAATTCACCACCTGCAACGATATCGTGGGGTTCACCAAATTGGTAGGTGGTGATCAATTGTTGGCAAACGCTTCCGTGCTGACTCAAGTCACTGTCATATACTTGTCTTTAACTAGATTTAAGTTTCATAAATATGTTATTACCAAATCAGAGAAAACTCAAATCTTTCGTAAGACTAGGGATGACCCTCACCTAAACTAGAGTTTTGGTAATGGATCTATTAATGCATATATAGTCCAGAGAGAACCTCCAGCAATATATGTAACTGGACTGGCAGAACCAGGCTTCCAAGAAAATACATACAGAATAGGATACTAAGGTCCTCCTAGCTACCTTATATAGACAGACAAACAAACAAGAGTCTGTCAGTAATTATTCATTTCAAAGTTACAGATTTTCTTAAATAAAATTATTTTGGAACTTGCGGTCCCACTCTCTCATTGAAGAAGGTTGGAAGAGAGAAAATTCACTCAACAGAGGAACTATGTGACAGTTGCGGGCCTATGCGCCTACCCAGGAGGCCTATGCGCGTCAGTGACTGAGCTTCGGCTAATATGAGTTCCAAGTCTTTCCGAAAGTGACCCAGAGCGTTCCAGAAGTCCTTGTTTGAACTTGCTGGTTCCTGGGATCAGATCGTCTATGAGACGAATTTTGTTTTGAGCACCGGTGACCTGTTCACCCCAACAAGGAGTTGATTTATGTTCGTCTCTTGTTGTTTTTAGTGCTATCTCATTGTAGCGCCTCACTACCAAAATAAGTAATATTGGCGACGAATTTAGTGACGCCAGTTATATACGTCGGTAATTTTTGTGTATTTAGCGACGTTATATAAAGACGTCGTTGAACGTCACTATCAGCGACGTTTAGCGACCGTTAGCGACACACATTATGTTTTGGAAAGCTGATGTCACGGTCTAGTCGCAGAACGTCGCTGTTTTGTTTAACTCAGCGACGTTTTGCCACCCCATAATAGGTACGTCGCCAGTTTTTTATTGAACAACGACGTTTAGCGATGTCTTTTGCGGACGTCGATAAAATATTTCATATAGGGTTCCAGCCGATCGATTTTTTATTTTCTTTCACCCAAAATTTTAAATCTCCCGCTCCCCAAATTTTCTCCCCCTTTCTCTCTCCTCTCCGGCAGCCCCCTCCCTCCGGCTACCTGTAACCCCACTTTTTCTAATTTTATGATTTTTGGGTATTTATGGTATTTTAAATTTTTGAAATATTATTTTGAGTTCATCTTGAAAAATAGTAATTTTCAAATTATTAATGTTCCCTTGTAATTTTTTATAAACGCTCGCCTAAGCTTCTTCGCTAACTCGCTCGCTCGTCTACTTCCAAAAAGTAGGCGAGGCTAGGCTAACTCAGCCGCTGACTTCGACTGTACTGTAGTGGGCTTTTATTTCATAACCTTTTTCTTTTTTTTGATAACCCTTTCTCATGTTCTTTCATTCATAAAGTAGGCGAACCTAGAGGTCCTTAGTAGCGTTGACAAAGAAGAACAGCCGGTAAAAAGAAAGCTATAATTGGGAATATATAGGCCAGCTTGACAAGCTACCTTTCCTCTTGATCTGAGGTGCGAAGAGAAACATCTCTTGTTGATGACTTCTACTTCTCGATCCCGGCCCGAAAAAATGAATACTCTAACCTATACTTAGAGTGCTCTCCAAGATTCTAACCACCTTGTAACCACTTCCTAGCCTCCCAACAACCTTGTAACAATTTTCCCACCTTTATAACAAACTCTAACCACCTTTAACAAACTTTTGACCCATTTATGCAATAGGACTAATTGTTTGTAGGTTTTTTTGTAAAATCTTTTCCTTTTTCTAAACTCTATTTAAAGCAATTCCTTGCTCTCTCCCCAATCTATATTTTCCATTCCACAGAGACAGAGACTCTGGTCGAGAGCTCATTTCCATTCTCTCCACTTTCCCTAAATCCCTCCTAACCCTAACCCTAATCTCGGCGAGCCATGGCGATCGGCATCCCTGTCGCTGGCAAGTAGGCACCGTTCTTCTCCAGCGGCAGCGCTCGGCCGTACGATCTCTTCCGACGTCGAGTTCTCCTCGACGACGTGCCATCCTCCTTCCTCGACGATACGCGATTCCTCTACCGCGAACTCACGTTCCATTTTCGACGACCCTTCTCTTCCGGCGCACGGCTTCCTCCTCCCTGACGACGACGTGTAGAGAAAACTCGTCGGCGACCCCTTCCTTCGACGACTTCACCGTTCCAATCTTGTGTTAACAAACTGAGGTGAGTTTCTCTAGAGTCTTCAATGAAATTCATTCTTCTTTCTCTGACCCCTTGATTGATTTTAATTAGAGCTATACACTCAGATCGGGTCGGCGTAACTGATTGATAGAGTTTAACTCGAGGATTTTGCGAGCGTTTGAATCTGACATTATTTGGTAAGAATCAATTCGTAGTCCCTATGTTTTCTGGTCTTTCTTCCTCAAGATTCTTGAAACAAATACATGAAGAATTGTATCTTCCCTTCCCGGAAATTCTTGAAAATATTTTTTTATTGTTTATTTGATTTAAATGGTGATTTTATGATTTTTATAAATAATTATTTAGTTAATTATTACGGTGGATGACTTTAGCCATGATGGAGTTTTGAAGTACAAGACGGCTAGGAATCATGGCACGGATAGTGCAGTAGCGTGCTTTGACTAGTGTTTTGGGATTTTTAATCCTATTCGCAGGCTTGCTTGGTACGGTAAAGTAACCAAACAATTTATCTTGACCTGCATGGGCCACCACAAAAACATGTAACACTCCAGTCCCAAAATATGTAGGACTAGGAACGTAGACATGCCAGCTGTATACATACGAAGTACACTCCAATATATAGAAATCTCGTATGAATACATAAGCTGTAAAATGCAGTAGAACCATAACTAATCTCATCCACACAAATAAATGAATAAAAGATATCATATAATCAACTAAAAATTGTCATTGGTACATGTAGTTGGACAGAGACAAATCCACTACCAACAATGAAAAGAAATACATGATATACAAAAGAATGATTTTGGCGAGCGAAGCGAAGACGATCCAAGTGCAATCATCCTCGAAAAAATAGCGATGATCACGGCTAGATCTAGAACACCTGCGAAAGACAAGAGCACACACCTGGCGTGATAACCAGGTCCTTAGAGGGACGTAACAAGACACATAATATCAGGCCATATAAACTGAATAAATATTGCTCAAATAAATAAGTCAATTGAATTATAACATGGTCCAATACACACCTATTGAACTAGCTTACCATCCCCCCCAACCAAACAAGGACAGAAGATGGTAAACTAATTTACGGTAATGTATCTTTTCATGCTATGAATCCAATATGGTATCCGGACCCCAACAAGGTTCAATACCTTCTCATCGAAGTAGTAAGCCACACCTACAACCAAACAAGGACAAGATGTGACGAACTAATCCGCGAAAAATTATTGTTCCAAGCCACGGTCAGATACAAGTACCCAAACCAAAAGTACACATACCTAACGGATAAGGTAACCTAATCGTTCTAAGTGAAATGTAGTTAAGAACAATCCTTCCTACGCATGGGCCCTGGCTAAATAGGATCGGCATAGTCCCCCTTTGGGGCACCAGAGACCCAATCAGTAAGAGCATAACGTTCCACAGAACGTCAGTGGCCGTCAGTAATCATGGATAATCTGACCCGCGTCTCCGACGGAGCTCACGGGTTACAAAAGGAAAAGTGCATCGAAGCCCATACGCTAAGGAATTGTCCTTCCCGCCCAATGCCTACTATATTGTATCCACAACAGAAAACCTCTATAACTGCTAAGTCAAACTAAGCATGCAACCTCTATTAGCGGTTATTCTTATCGTACGGCTTATACGTACCGGTGGCCAGCCAGTCACGTTTGTCCGTGTTCTACATGCGACACACAACTTCGTGGTACAACGTGTCAAGGCCAATGAATGCAACACACAAGATGGTCCCTTAAATCTAGGTTTAATGTGTAAGAAAAATAATACATAGCAGTAAATATAACTGAACAGAAAGTTCTAACAGGTTATGACATGTATCACAGTTTATTTTGCATAAAAAAATAATGAATAACGCATGAAATATGAGCTAAAATAAATAAACAGTAAATGGCAAGGTGTCTTGCCTGAGGTCCTTACTGGTGAAACCGATAATCCTGTTGGGTACAGAATAGTCACAGGGCTACACAAGATAAACTCAAACAATGTGACAAACTTCTAAAATAAAAACAAAAATAAAATATTCTGGAAATTTTTTGGGAAAAATATATGATGTGTATTTTTTTGTCAGCATTTCGAAACTTTAAACGGTTCGTGATTCTGATTCCTGGTTCTCCCAAAATCTCAAAAACACTAAAATGTGTTAGATTTCGGACAACTGACACTCCACAAAATTTCCAGAAAATTAAGTTCCGAATTTATGAAAATAAAATTTATATTCAGAAAATATACCTCAATACGATTCCAAAAAAAAATTGGAGGTCAAACGGAGTCCGGAGTTGGGAGTTATGGTCATTCGAAGTTGCTACAACCTTTGAAAATTGAGGCTGAATATGACGAAAAAAGAGAAATTTTTTGACAAGGATGGTTTGAAAGATGATTTTATTCATAGAGTCGATAGATATATATAATGGCTAGCAATTAGCAAATTATGATAGGATTAGAACTAAATCAATAAGGATGATTATGATTACCAATTAATTTGGATAGGAATATGATTGGTTTAAATAAGAAACGATCTAATTAATGCTAGATATGATTCCAATAGGATAAGAATTTCTAATGGATAAATCTTCCCATAAATTTAAATCAAATAAATTATTTAAAAACAAATCAATTTGATTGCAATCCTTTAAATGATCACCATAATAACTTTAAGTATTATTCTATATTATCAAATAATTCAAATCATATGAATCCAAATCCAAATCAAACTCAACATAATAACTTTAAAATAATATCTAATATTTATCAAAATAATTTAAATCAAATAATAAATAAATTATTTAATCAAATAATATTTCAAATCTAGATTAGACAAATCGTAATGCTCCAATTAGTCATCGTAAGTATTTTAAACAATATTTAAATTATCAACATAATTTAAAGTATAGTTGATAACCATCAAGATAATTTAAATAAATTCAAATATAATTAAATAATTGATTAACATATCAAAATAATACCCGATGTCATAAAATATTATAAAACTTATAAATCCAAATCTTTATTTAAAAAAATAGACAAAAAAATCTTTTATCGCTCAATTCTTTTTTAAAAAACCAATTTTTAGAAGACCAAAAATAATAAAAAAATATTTTATATTTCAAATAAAAAATTCGAGAACATTTTTTTAGAAACCTTATTTCAAACCATTAATTTAAAACTAGTTTTTGGTAAAAAAAGTAATCACAAAATATCTTTTACAAAATTTCTACGAAAATTACTTTTAAACACGAAATTAAAATATATAGATATAATTTAAAAAATAATAATTTCGGGAAGATGAGTTACAAATCTATCCACATTTGAAAATTTTCGTACTCGAAATTGAAGGACTACTAGGATAGACGGACTTGGTTGATCGGTAAAAGGATAGTAAGAATTTGTGATAAGAGAAAATAGATGGAAGAGAAAAGAAAATTTCTTTAATGAGAACATGAATCAATTTGGATGAAAATAGAAGAAGTGAATGGATATGGCTTGATGTGCACGGACACGATGCACAAACACATTTGTAGGTGGAGAAAATTAATGGAACAGAGAATAATGAGCCTCTCCTTATATAGGAGGTGGAAGCTAATATTTAGATAAGGATTATGATAGTTGCAAACCCCTTTTTGATATCTCACTTTTAAATTTTAATCAATTTAAAATCGATTCAATCCAAATCCAAATCCAATCCAATTTCGAATTAAATCTGTATATATTCAAATCCAAATTTAATATTGATAACTTCCATATTTAAATTAAGCATATTAAAAGTAATAAGAAATTTCAAATTTAAATACCCATAAAAAGTTTAATGAAATAGAGAAATTCAAAATAAATTTTTATAAATAATATAAAAATAATAATAAATAATTTTAAAAAATACAATAAATATTTGACTATTTGAAATACCTTTTTAATAAATTAAAATAATTACTAAAATAATTTTAAAATTTTAAAATATATACATGAATTAAATTTCATGTATTCACATGCAATTAATATTTTACATAAAACATATTTTTCCAGTATAGTACATAAAAAAGAGAAAAATATCATTTCCTAAATCATTACCTATACTTGTATAAATAAAAAGCATTTTTATAGTAATGAAAATAAAATATTTGACTAAATTTTTTATAGTAATGAAAATATATTTGACTAAATTTTTGCGAAAAAAAATATTTATATACAAATTATTTACTCTTTATGTATTTCGAAATCAAAACTATTTACTATATTTATGAAACATAAAATAAACTATTTATGTAAAATAACTAAATAAATAAATATCACGTAAAATTCAATTCATGTATATATTTTAAATTTTCAAAATTATTTAGTAATTATTTTAATTTATTAAAAAGGTATTTCAAATTGTCAAATATTTATTGTAATTTTCAAAATTATTTAGTATTATTTTCAAAATTATTTATAAAAATTTATTTTGAATTTCTCTATTTCATTAAACTTATTATGGGTATTTAAATTTGAAATTTTCTTATTACTTTTAATATGCTTAATTTAAATATGGAAGTTATCAATATTAAATTTGGATTTGAATATATACAGATTTAATTCGAAATTGGATTGGATTTGGATTTGAATTTGGATCGAATCGGTTTTAAATTGATTAAAATTTAAAAGTGAGATATCAAAAAGGGGTTTGCAACTATCATAATCCTTATCTAAATAGTAGCTTCCACCTCCTATATAAGGAGAGGCTCATTATTCTCTGTTCCATTAATTTTCTCCACCTACAAATGTGTTTGTGCATCGTGTCCGTGTACATCAAGCCATATCCATTCACTTCTTCTATTTTTCATCCAAATTGATTAATGTTCTCATTAAAGAAATTCTCTTTTCTCTTCCATCTATTTTTTCTTATCACAAATTCTTACAATCCTTTTGCCGATCAACCAAGTCCGTCTATCCTAGTAGTCCTTAAATTTCGAGTACGAAAATTTTCAAAGGTGGGTAGATTTGTAACTCATCTTCCCGAAATTATTATTTTTTTAAATTATATCTATATATTTTAATTTCGTGTTTAAAAGTAATTTTCGTAGAAATTTTGTAAAAAATATTTTGTGATTACTTTTGTTACCAAAAATTAGTTTTAAATTAATGGTTTGAAATAATGTTTCTAAAAAAATGTTCTCGAATTTATTATTTGAAACATAAAATATGTTTTTATTATTTTGGTCTTCTAAAAATTGGTTTAAAAAAAAAATTGAGCGATAAAAGTTTTTTTTGTCTATTTATTTTTAAATAAAGATTTGGATTTATAAAAGTAAGTTTTATAATATTTTATGACATCGAGTATTATTTTGATATGTTAATCAGTTATTTGATTATATTTGAATCTATTTAAATTATCTTGATGGTTATCAACTATACTTTAAATTATGTTGATAATTTAAATATTGTTTAAAATACTTACGATGACTAATTGGAGCATTACGATTTGTCTAATCTAGATTTGAAATATTATTTGATTAAATAATTTATTTATTATTTGATTTAAATTATTTTGATAAATATTAGATATTATTTTAAAGTTATTATGTTGAGTTTGATTTGGATTTGGATTCATATGATTTGAATTATTTGATAATATAAAATAATACTTAAAGTTATTATGGTGATCATTTAAAGGATTGCAATCAAATTGATTTGGTTTTAAATAATTTATTTGATTTAAATTTATGGGAAGATTTATCCATTAGAAATTCTTATCCTATTGGAATCATATCTAGCATTAATTATATCGTTTCTTATTTAAACCAATCATATTCCTATCCAAATTAGTTGGTAATCATAATCATCCTTATTGATTTAGTTCTAATCCTAATTTGCTAATTGCTAGCTATTATATATATCTATCGAATCTATAAATGAAATCATCTTTCAAACCATCCTTGTCAAAATTTCTCTCTTTTTTCGTCATAAATTCAGCCCCAATTTTCAAAGGTTGTAGCAACTTCGAATGACCATAACTCCCAACTCCGGACTCCGTTTGACCTCTAGTTTTTTTTGTTGGAATTGTATTGAGGTATATTTTCTGAATATAAATTTTATTTTCATAAATTAGGAACTTAATTTTCTGAAAAATTTGTGGAGTGTCAGTTGTCCGAAATCTGACACGTTTTAGTGTTTTTGAGATTCTGGGAGAACCAGGAATCAGAATCACGAACCGTTTGAAGTTTCGGAATGCTGACGGAAAAATACACATCATATATTTTTTCCAAAATTTTTCCAGAATATTTTATTTTTGGTTTTTATTTTAGAAGTTTTTTACATCATCTGAGTTCATCTTGTGTAGTCCTGTGACTATTCTATACCCAACGGGATTGTCGGTTTCACCAACAAGGACCTCAGGTAAGACACCTTGCCATTTGCTGTTTATTTATTTTAGCTCATATTTTATGCATTATTCATTATTTTCTTTATGCAAAATAAATTGTGATACATGGCACAACCTGTTAGAACTTACTGTTCATTTATATTTCCTGCTAGGTATTAGTTTTCTTACACATTAAACCTAGATTTAAGGGACCACCTTTGTGTGTTGCATTCATTGACCTTGATACGTTGTACCACGAGATTGTGTGTCGCATGTAGAACACGGACATGCGTGATTGGCTGGCCACCGGTGCGTATAAGCCGTGCGATAGGAATAACCGCTAATAGAGGTTGCATGCTTAGTTTGACTTAGCGGTTAATAGAGATTTTGTGTTGTGGATACAAAATAGTAGGCATTAGGCGGGGAGGACAATTCCTTAGCGTATGGGCTTCGATGCACTTTTCCTTTTGTAACCCGTGAGCTCCGCCAGAGACGCGGGTCAAATTACCCATGATTACTGACGGCCACTGGCGTTCTGCGGAACGTTATGCTCTTATTGATTGGGCCTCTGGTGCCCCAAGGGGGACTACGCCGATCCTATTTAGCCAGGGCCCATGCGTAGGAAGGATTATTCTTAACTACATTTCACTTAGAACGGTTAGGCACCTTTATCCGTTAGGTACGAGTACTTTTGGTTTTGGTACTTGTATCTGATCGTGGCTTGCAATAATAACTTGTCGCGGATTAGTTCGTCACATCTTGTCCTTGTTTGGTTGTAGGTGTGACTTACTACTTCGATGAGAAGGTATTGAACCTTGTTGGGGGTCCGGATACCATATTGGATTCATAGCATGGAAAGATACGTCACCGTGAATTAGTTTACCATCTCATGTCCTTATTTGGTTGGGGAAATGGTAAGCTAGTTCAATAGGTGTGTATTGGACCATGTTATAATTCAATTGACTTATTTATTTGAACAATATTTATTCAGTTTATATGGCATGATATTATGTATCTTGTTACGTCCCTCTGAGGACATGGTTATCTCGCCAGGTGTGTGCTCTTGTCAGTATTGGACCATGTTATAATTCAATTGACTTATTTATTTGAGTAATATTTATTCAGTTTATATGGCATGATATTATGTGTCTTGTTACGTCCCTCTTAGGACCTGGTTATCTTGCCAGGTGTGTGCTCTTGTCTTTCGCAGGTGCTCTAGCTTTAGCCGTGACCATCTCCATTTCTTCGAGGATGATTGCGCTTGGATCGTCTTCGCTTCGCTCGCCAAATTCATATCTTTTCTTAGGTATTTTTCCTTTACTTGTTGGTAGTGGATTTGTCTCCGCCCAACATATTGTATCAAGACAATTCATTATCATTATATGATATCTTTTATTCATTTATTTTGTGTGGATGAGATTAGATTAGTTATGGTTCTACTACATTTTACAGCTTATGTATCCATACGAGGCCTAGGTACTTCGTATGAATACAGCTGGCATGTCTACGTTCCTAGTCCTACGTATTTTGGGACTGGGGCGTCAGATGTAAAATCCCTAAATTTCTACTTTTTTTAAATTTAATTTGGTACTGATTTAAAATTTTGTATTGTACGTCGCGTAGTCGTATTATACGTCGTGCGCGAAATTTTATTTTTGAATTTGCTCGACGAGTGCGAATATGTGCGAGCGTACTTATTTTTGAAAAATATTTTTTCTTCTATTTTTATGGTTTCAAAATAATATACATAATAATTATTTAGCTATCGTACCAAAATTTCCAAGTTCGTTATTTTATTTATTTTATTTACACAAAGCCTTTCGTTTATACAGTTATTAATAATAAATAATATTTTTAGTGCGTACATATATTTCATAAATATTTTATTAGTGTAATTTTACGAAATTATTAATATTAATATTTTATTATTCAAAAAGATTTATTATTTTCGAAATTATTATTATTAGTATTTTTAGAAAATATATTTGAATTTATTGTGGCCATTTTAAATCTCGATTTGATTTTATGGATTTAATTTAAATAGTTAAAAGATAAAATTTATACTTAAATTGAGTGTAGAGTATCTAGTTTTAAATTGGAAATTTAATTTGAATTTGGATTTGATTATTGATTTAAATTAAATTGGGTTTAAATATCCTAATCCTTATCTTAATGGAAATTTCCACATCCTATAAATAGGCAGGTACTCCTCCATTATTTCTCCACAAGCCATAATTATTTCTCCATAAATTCCTCCACCACAAACGTAAGTGCACCGTGTCCGTGTCTCCATCTCATCCACTATATATTCTCCTCCATTACAGTTACAAATTTTCGTTCAGTCCGACAACCCCGGACTCGACGCCTTCCCGTGTCTCCCAGGACACGTGCCAACACAACTTCTAATCCTAAATTCGAACACCTATTCCACCATCTCCTTCCCCGTCCACAATCCGACCACCTTGCGTCGACAGCCCTCGCTGCCCCACCAGCAACACCGTCCACATCACCAACCTGCCCTTCCGTTTCCGGCCAACACCTCTGTCACCACGCGACTACCACCAGCACAACCACCACCCGTGCCAACAACAGCACCGCCTTCATCCACCTTCTCTGGCAAGCCCGACTCCACGCCCCGACCCCCGTCTGCTCCGGCAAACGTCCCCTACCACCTCTAGCCTCGCCACCAAGTCACAATCCAAATCCTCCGTCCCAACCTGAACCACCACTGTCACCACCAACAGCCACCCACACCACCTCCGACACCATCCCGCCAGACCCCCTTCACCAAACCGCCACCATCCTCACCAGAAAGTAAGAAGAACGCGAAGCCCTAACCTCGACCGCCGGTGGTGCCTCGCCGAGCGCTGCCATGCCGGGGCGAGCGCCGAACTCCTACGGTCGTCGATCGCACCCGGACCCCGCTGCAACCCCTCCGAAGCCCACCAACCGGCCGCCTGCACGCCAGGCGTCCCTATCCGCTCCGGCATGCCACCATCGCAGCTTTCCGACCTCCCGGCGAGCCGCCGCACCACGTCAACTCCGGCGCGCCACAATCGCAGCATCCCGCTGCCTTCCATCGATGTCGCCGCCCTTCCACCCTCACCGCTCCCTCCAGCGCCACCGCCGCCGCCTCACGGACTCCCCTGCTCGCCGACCACACGCCGACCGCCCTCTGTGAGATCTCTCCCGAACCCTTTTCCCTTACTCTTCCTTCTCTTCGTTCCACTCTCTCTCTCTCTCTTAAGATTTAATTGGGAAAGGGGATTAGCTGTATCAATTAAGGATTTTTATTATATTATTATTATTATTATTATCATTTAAAGGGAATTAGTTGTGTTATTTTTAAGGATTTTTGTTGATATTAATTTATTATTATTATTATTTATTAAAGATGAATGAGCTGTTAGAATGTTTATTATTATTATTATGATTATTATTATACATATTATTATGATTATGATTATCATTATGGTTTATCATTATTATTATTATTATTAGTATTGCTATTAGATTATTATTACTGTTAATTATTATTATTGTTTTTATATCATTTGTATTATTTTGAAACTTGTGTTATAATTATGATTTTATTAAGTATATTATTCTGTTTATTAAATAAATTTGATAATTAATATTTTTCAAAATACATCTTGAAAAAATTAGGGTTTAACCCTAAACTGTTTTTAAAGTACCATTTAAAGTATTTTGACAACTTAGAGTTGTGTCTAAAAAGATTTATTATTTTAAGTATTTTCTGGACTAATAAAAATATATTTTTACAATTTACATATATAAAATATTTTCAAGTATTTACGTAGAATTATTTTTCAAGTATATTATGAAATATTTTCTAGAAATAGGACACGTGTCTCTTCGCTCAAACTTTCTTCGAATTATTTCCCTTTACTCATAGCTAATCGTGTTTCTCTATTTTCGTGCAACTTCGGACCATGACACCTCGTACATGGCTATCTCACAATCAAGACTTGTCAAAATATTGTACCACACCAGGCGACACACCAGGCAAGACACCTTGCCATTTGCTGTTTATTTATTTTAGCTCATATTTTATGCATTATTTATTTTCTTTATGTAAAATAAACTGTGATACATGGCATAACCTGTTAGAACTTAATGTTCATTTATATTTCCTGCTATGTATTATTTTTCTTACACATTAAACCTAGATTTAAGGGACCACCTTGTGTGTTGCATTCATTGGCCTTGACACATCGTACCACGAAGTTGTGTCACATGTAGAACACGGACGTGCGTGATTGGCTGGCCACCAGTACGTACAAGCCGTGAGATAGAAATAACCGCTAATAGAATTGTATGTTAGTTTGACTTAGCGGTTATAGAGGTTAATGTTGTGGATACAACATAGTAGGCATTGGGCGGGGAGGACAATTTCTTAGCGTATGGGCTTCGATGCACTTTCCCTTGTGACCTGGAAGCTCCGCTGGAGATACGGGGTTGATGACCCATGATTAATGACGGCCACTGACGATTCTGCGGAACGTCATGCTCTTACTGATGGGGCCTCTCGTGCCCCAAGGGGGGACCATGCCGATCCTATTCAGCCAGGGCCCATGCGTAGGAAGGATTGTTCTTAACTACATTTTACTTAGAACAGTTAGGCACCTTTATCCGTTAGGTACGAGTACTTTTGGTTTGGGTACTTGTATCTGACCGTGGCTTGGAACAATAACTTATCGCAAATTAGTTCGTCACATCTTGTCCTTGTTTGGTTGTAGGTGTGACTTACTACTTCGATGAGAAGGTATTGAACCTTGTTGGGGTCCGGATACCATATTGGATTCATGGCATGGAAAGATACGTCACCGTGAATTAGTTTACCATATCCTGTCCTTGTTTGGTTGGGGGGATGGTACGCTCGTTCAATAGGTGTGTATTGGACCATGTTATAATTCAATTGACTTATTTATTTAAGCAATATTTATTCAGTTTATATGGCATAATATTATGTGTCTTGTTACGTCCCTCTGAGGACCTGGTTATCTCGCCAGGTGTGTACTATTGTCTTTCGCAGGTGTTCTAGCTCTAGCCGTGATCATCGCTATTTCTTCGAGGATGATTGCACTTGGATCGTCTTCGCTCCGCTCGGCAAATTCATATATTTTCTTATGTATTTTTCCTTTTCTTGTTGGTAGTGGATTTGTCTCCGCCCAATATATTGTATCAAGACAATTCATTATCTTTATATGATGTCTTTTATTCATTTATTTTGTGTGGATGAGATTAGTTATGGTTCTACTATATTTTACATCTTATGTATTCATACGAGGTTTCCATATATTGGAGTGTACTTCGTATGAATACAGCTGGCATGTCTACGTATGAATACAACTTAGCCCTACCGAGTCATAGGATTGTTCTAACTAGGAAAACCAGACCAAGTTGCGACTTAACCCTACCGAAAATTTTATTTATTATTTATTATTTAATTATATTATTGAGTTTTCGGGAACCCGGTTGTACCAAACCTGTCCAGATTAGACCCAAGTCAATATCCAAGCCCATGTAGTCATGTAGTTGGACCAAATACAGCCTTGTAGACATGTTTGGTAAGTGCAAAGATTTTGTATATATTTTAGGAATTGACAATTATTTTTTAAATATTTATTATATGTAAATTATAGGTATTATTAATATTAAATAGCATTTTAGAATATTTATACAATTTTCTGGGGCCCAGTAATGGGAGTATATGATATGCCCATCCAGGAGCTACTCTTAAATTATTTTAATTACTAGTGGAATTATTATTATTATTAATATTATTATTATATTTATTGAAAAGAAATTATTTATTATTATTAGTTATTACTAGTTTATTCTTTAACAAAAGAATAAATATAGGTGTGTATGTGTATTTATACAAATATATATATATATATATATATATATATATATATATATATATATATATATATATATATATATATATATATATGTATATGGGTGTAGGTGTATTTATATATAAATACATAAATATATAAATGTGTTTGTATATATATAAAAAATGTGTGTGTGTACATATATACATATATATAGGAGGATATGTGTATGTGTATATATGTAAATATATAAACATATATATGTGTATATATATATGTGTATACGTGTATATATAAATATATATATGTGCATATTTATAAACTATATACAAGGAAATTATTATTAATATTTTTGGTTATGGAATATTTATCCATATTTATCCATATATATATATATATATAAAAAAAATATATATATATATATATATATATATATATATATATATATATATATATATATATATATATATGTCTGGAAATACATATATAAAAAAAATGTCTGGAAATACATGTATATACAAGAGTATACTAGATATAGAGAAACTAAATAAATAAAAAACCCAAGCTCCCTAGATCCCAGCTCGGCTAGGCCCAGCCCCACATCAGCCCAGCCCACCCGGGCTGGGACCATCCCCCAAACCGAGCCCATGTTCATTTTTTCCATCCCCGCTCGGTTTAATCCAGGGGCGAGAAACCGCGCGTATATAAACGGTGAGAGAGTGAATCCTCTCGAAAGCAAAAACCCTAGCAGGCCTCGCCACCACCTGGGCGCACTCCCCAGCGCGCGCGCGCCGTCGAGGGTGGCCGCCGGCCGGTCGGAGGCCGCGCGCGCACGAGCCAACTGACGGAGAGCAACAGCAGCAGTTGCAGCAACGAATGCTACTTCGCGACGAGAATTCTTCCTCCACACTCGACGTCGTCGCGAGCAGTTTTCTCCGGTACAATCCTGACATAACCCCTTCCAAGTTTCTTCAACTACTTTGTTTAGATTCGCAACCTATACGACGAAAACGAGTTCCAAAAATCGTAAATATATCGATTTGGACGATTAGATATACTGTCCTGATCACCTTTGTTTCGAGGCAATTCTCGATCAACCCAGTAGTTATTTGTCAAAACTTTTTGAACAAACCTTTAGACAACATATAGGAGATGAAGACCTTTCTTATATATTTATTTTTCATCTAATATATGAAAAGATATTTGATTTCAAAATCCTAGAAAAACCCGTTTTCGAAAACTGAAAATTTGGAAAAATCCATCCGATACGACGTGTGTCCCGTCATTTCGGGCAACGTGGTCGCGAACCGAAAGCATCGAAAGGTGCGTAACGGCTTCGTGGTCGTGTGGGCTTTGGCGGAATTCAAATTGGTCGCATGTGCGCGACGAATTTGATGCGTATCCGTCAAAATTCACCGTATCGGCCTTTGTGCAAATTCTCCAATTACTTTGTGCACGTTCGTCAGATCGAGACAAAACTTACGCCAACATGACCGTATCATTTTTTTGGTCCTGTATGCCAAGTTTGGTCCAATTCTGAGACAGTCGAATCGGAACACCGTTTTGCGGGCCCCACGGTCCGATTCAACTGGCGATTTTGTGCACGGTCCGCCGAAATCCAACTTTGGACATACGGTTTGGTTCATATCAGAAAACTGGATCCGTAAAAATATAGTTTGACGACTTTAGAGACCATTGACTCTTGCACGCTTTTCGGTGCAAAGTGGGTCCAACGGCGGACATCATTTTGCCCGAAATTATTGTTTTGCCCCTGTGTCCAGAATTGGACTTAAGGACAGGCAACCCTAGCTTATTTGACTATTCTGAGAATGCTGGTAACGTTTATTTCAGCTTTCGGAGACAGTTGTGATGACTTGGACTTTCTAACTTGTTGATTGGCGATACATTGTTGGTTCTCCGTGCAACCTCCAGGCAAGTATACCTTGTCGAACATATACAATATTTACATGGTTTCTCTTCCTTTATTGTATTCCTTTTCATATTGTCACATGATTCCATATTGTGATTGATTCGTCCTTGATTGCCTTACTTGTTCTAGATTACGTGCACGTATAGGGTATTTGACATTGGTAGATTATTGGTCTTATCTTGTTACCTTGCTTTGCGATTGAGTTGTCAGTTTCTGTATCTGTTCTTGACTTAACTAATCTTGATTGGGAGTATCTTGCATTGTACTACAGTTGAGATATACTATAGATTGGGAGTATCTTACATTGTACTACGATCTATAGCCGATTCTTCTACCTTGATATCACTTGATTGACTTGACTTGAGACATGCCATAGATTGGGAGTATCTTACATAGTACTACGACCTATAGCATATATTGATTGATTGATTGACTTGACTTGCGACACTATAAATTTGGATTATCTTGCATTGTACTACGATTTATAGGAGTCTACTTGACTTTGTATCCTTTAGGAGAGGAGATCGATACTAGAATTGGCTAATCTTGACTGGGATTATCTTGCATTGTATTACAGTCAAAACCTACTATAGATTGGGAGTATCTTGCATTGTACTACAAGCTATAGAGGTTAATCGATTGATTGGTAGCCAAGTCTAATATTACATTTCAACATTGTAGAGATCTTTCTTGCACCGTTCTTATCTTCCATACATGTTATTTACTGTCATATTAGTAGGCATGTTTTATGTATCTTGCTAGTCCTCTGAGGACCTGATGATCTCTTCAGGTAGCTGATTGCACGGAGTTAGTTAGCTGAGCATGTGGTAGTTGACTTCATCTGTATGATTCAGGTATTTTGTTAGTGATATTGATTTACTATCCTTCTCGTGCTTTTATAATATATTCTGTTTATTTATAGACTCATATCATCCTTGGAGTCTAATGGAACAATATGCTAATGGGCTGCAGATCACGATCCATACTTGTTCATTCTTGTTTTACAATATCCATGTGGATTGAGATACAGTTTAGATTAGACATGATACCCATGACCTAGACAGCTTATACGTACTCGAATCGGGCTAGAGTCCGCTCGATACGTAGCTGGCTTGCTCACGAGCTCACGTCCGAAAAGCGGGTACGGGTCGTGACAAGAATACTCTCAATTGTGGTTGCCCTGATTTACTTTGAATTTGTTCGACTAAATGATGCAGACGAACTTGGGACCACGGCTGGACACGAGAAGACTGTGTCCGACCTCTTGGAACTGATTCCTCACTCCAGATCGGGTCTTCTCGACTCAGGTAATATTCTACCTTCTTTTTTTGATTAATGAGGATCACATCGTGTATATTTAGGTTGTTGATGGGTTGGCAGGATTGTGATCGGATGCGAAGTATCCGTGTCCAGAGTAGTTTCGTATCTTGTTTAGTTCGTGTCCAGAGAGTGGATTAGTTGTGGCTCGTGACCAGTTTGGTTCGTGTCCTGCTGTAGTGATGTCCAAGCGTGGGTCATGTCCAGGAGTTGGGATCGTTTGCAGGAGATTGGGATTGGCATTATCGAATTTCTCTTCAATTGCTTAATTTTCAATTCAGTTGTATATGTCTCCATTTATTTTGGTTTTGTAAATATTCTTCCAAATCTTGATTTATAACTCGGGAGGAAGTAGCTGTTAGTTTCAGAACCCATGCTTTGAGCTTTTGTTTTGAATGTTAGACATTTGAATTCGAAATGGTGTTATGTAGGAAATGTTGGGTTACATTGTTAATTGTATTTTTGCTAGTACTGTTAGCTTGGATTGATCAAGTTCACCTAAACTCATGAAAGATTAGGTAGTAGACTTAATAGTGTTTGGACTCATGTACAAGATTTATGTTGGACAGTTAAGCTAGACTTTAAGTTATGTGTAGGACTGAATATATTATTAGTTGATTATGTAGGGACCATTATACAGAGAGTCAGATAGAATTGTCTCCATAGCCTTATTATTGACTTACTAATGTGGGATTGCTAGTAGCAAACTTTGTTGGTAGAATTTGAGTCAGGGTTGTTCTATAAAGGTAGGATGTTAGATACTAGAATTAATAGACTAAGATTAACAGTGCTATGTAAGTTAGTAGAAATATAAATTGGTATTAGTAGGTGGATTATTTGAGACTAATCTAAGGTTAGTAGATTTAATAGGAATAAATAAGTTAGACTATTTTCCTTAATAATATTGTATCTTTTGATACAGATTTCTTCGGATTTTGGGACTTTGCCTACTACAAAGCAAGACAAGTACACCGACTCGAACTCTTTACTCCGTATTTCTGTCTTGTTTCATGTTTTCTCATGTATAAGACACATTGTACACACGATTGTTTATTGTTCATTGTTCATCGTTCATTGTTCATTGTTCAGTATTTTTACTTGTACCTTGGGGAGGGAAAATACTACAGATATGTGACCAAACCTAAACGATAGCTAGGCGTTGCTTAATAACTTAGATCTCACATCGTGCACGTGGGATTCTAAGTCGTACCATATTGTTCATTCAGTTCACCCAGCCGGTCACATACTCTGATAGTTATTTCAAATGCATTTTATACTGATAGTCTAGTTCATTGTTTTAGATCTCGTACCACAGTTTCATAGTTTCAGTTCATATTCCTGTTCATGTACCATAGTTCATATTATAGTTCCTTTTTCATGCATTTCAGTTTTTTTTGTTTAGTGCTTCTTGTCGGGGTTGTACTTTGCTCTTTTTCTGACATGATACATTGCAGGTGAGCTTGAGGATATTGTACCTCTTATGGACTAGAGCTTGAGGCCATAGTGAGCATGATGGACATAGAATTGCAGAGTTTTAGCTTAGTCATTTTTTAGATTGTTTGGAGACTTTACTTTTGGATATTGTTTTGAGATTCCAAAGTTGTATATTTTATTCTTGTTACTGAATTTGTCTTCGGATGATATTGTATTGACTTGATGGATTGTGGTGATTTTTGGAACGTTTATAGATGATGTGGTGATTTATGTACCTTGTATCTTGGAGTTTTTCTTAGATTGTACAACTTACTGTGTTGCGTCTTCCAACGTAGGTTGGGCGTGTCCGACTCGTATTCGAATATTCGAGAGCGGGTCGTGACACAACCCCCTCCCCGCGGAGACCCCCTCCCTGGGACGACCCTCTCCCCGCGGCGACCCCTTTCAGTTAGCGGCGACCCCCGTCCCTCCGCCACTACTCCACCGTCGATTCTCCTCGTCGACGTCGACCCGACCAGTCCCCTCTGCCGCTGCTCCATCCCCGACGACTCCGACCAAGGCAGGTAAACCCTAACCCTAGCTCCCTCCTCCTGACGTGCTGACACAGACACGACAAGCTGACACGACACACATACGCTGATACGATACGCACACACGCTGACACGACTCACACACGCTGACATGACACGCTGATTAGGAATGTTAATAATTTATTGATAATTATATTTTCTAAAATGTTAATAATTTATTGATAATTATTTGCTGCCGATACCGTCGATCCCGATACTTATAGGAATGGTCCGATACCGTCGATCCCGATAATTTATTGATACCAAAAAAATCCGATACTCCGATCCGAAATCTCCGACACACACGCTGACACGATACGCACACACGCTGACACGACACGCTGACACGACACACACACACGTTGACACGACACGCTGTTTAAGAATGTTAATAATTTATTGATAATTATATTTTCTAAAATGTTAATAATTTATTGATAATTATTTGCTGCAAATACTGTCGATCCCGATACTTATAGGAATGGTCCGATACCGCCGATCCCGATAATTTATTGATACCAACAAAATTCGATACTCCGATCTGAAACCTCCGATACTACCGATATCGCCGATCCCGATACTTATAGGAATGGTCCGATACCGATTCCGATACCGATAATTTGAATCTTGGTTAGAACATGAGGTATCCTAAGAAGTATATAGAGTATCCTAGTACCTAGAGTGTATATATATAGTATCCTAGTACCTAGAGTGTATAGAGTATCCTAGTACCTATAGAGTATCCTCTAGAGTGTATATAGTATCCTAGAAGTATCCTAATACCTAAAGTGTATAGAGTATCCTAGAAGTGTAGGTATGATTGGTACAGTATTTTGAGCCATTCTCTAGAAATTAAATTTACTTATGCCAAGCCTTTTGGGCCTATCAGAGTTCTAGATTTTTTCGAAAATCTAGTATAACGCTGATTACCTCAAAAGGCCTGCATAAGTAAGAGTGTATAGAGTGAGTATACTAGTGGTACATCGTAGTATCCTAGAGTGTATAGAGTGAGCTTCCCTACTTCCTTTCTTCTCATTCGAGTCATTGAGCCGACTATTCCGCATCATAGGATATCTACCTCAACCTCACCCTAAAGAAGTGTAGAAATATTAATGTTAACCAAGGTTCACAGTATCGATATCGGTATCAAAATCGGTTTCGGTATCCTTTATGGTTGATATCCTGAATCTCATGGCTTCCGCTAGCAGAGCACAATGTAGAGCCAAACGTGAAGCAGAACTTCATATTCAAAATATTAGAAGTAAAAAAATTTCGATTGGTAGTGGGACGAGAAAGGATTCTGACTCGTCATCCTTTCTCGTCCCACCACCAATCAAAATTTTTTTACTTCTAATATTTTGAATGTGAAGTTCTGCTTCACATTTGGCTCTACATTGTGCTCTGCGCGGAAGCTATGAGATTCAGGATATCAACCGTAAATGATACCAAAAATAATTTCGATACCGATACCGATATTGTGAACCTTGATTAACATTAATATTTCTACACTTCTCTAGGCTGAGGTTGAGGAAGATATCATATGATACTGAATAGGATACTGAGAGAGTCGAATGAGAAGTAGGGAAGTAGAGGGGAGGTCAGAGAGGGGGCCTCATTTGATACTCATGTGTCTATATGCATCAATTTGGAATATACTCGAATAATGTTTATCTATCTTTGCAGAATTATTGTCAAATGGATATGAATTACTATCTGCGGGATCATTCGTGGATGTACAATCGTTATCCTGATGACATGTGTGGTGTGCGGGATGAATTTATACATGGGATAGAGCAATTCCTGCAGTTCGCCAAGGCGTTTCCTTAGTATATAGACAGTACCAAAATTAAGTGTCCATGTGTAAGATGTCGCAACATGAAACATCATCCAGCAGTGGATATGACATATCATTTATACTCGAGAGATTTTATGCCGAATTACTATCAGTGGACGTCACACGTAGAACTTGTGCCTTTAGCATCGGAGCTGGAACCTAATTTCCCGTATATGGATGTCCATGACCATGGTGGTTACGACGAAGGGTGCGTGAACATGGTTTTTGACCCTGCGGAGCCTAGTTTCGATCCGGACAATCATGGTGCGACAGTGGAGGCACCGAATGTCGAAGCTACGAAGTTCATGGAGTTGCTGAAGAATGCAAGTACTCATTTGTATCTTGGTTGTGAGGATCATTCACTGTTGGAGGTGGTTACAAGACTGCTGAGCATCAAGTCCGATTTTAACATATCTTAAGAATGCTACAACCGAATCATCGAGTTGATTATAAAGATCTTTCTGGTAGGTGCAAAGTTACCTACAGACTTCTACCTGTCTAAGAGGATGGTGAGATCTCTCTGGATGGGATACGAAAAAATTGATGCATGTCGCAATGGGTGCATATTGTACTACAAAGACGACAAGGATGAATACATGTGCAGATTTTGTGTTGCTGATCGCTACAAGGCAACAAGTTCAAGTAGGACTTCCGGTGCAAGGAAGCCTACCGATTTGATGTACTACTTGCCGTTGATGTCGCGGTTGCAGAGGTTGTTTATGGTGAAGGAGACTGCAAAAAATATGAGCTGGCACAGACGGGAACAGATCAAAGGAGTGTTGGATCACCCATCTTATGGAGAAGCATGGAAGCACTTTAATCGAGAGTATCCAAATTTTGCTTCGGATCCGCGTAATGTCAGATTGGGTCTCTCCTCCGACGATTTTACCCCATTCGAACTTTCGGTCTTCCAGTATTTATGTTGGCCTGTGATCGTCACTCCGTACAATCTACCGTCTTAGATGTGTATGAAGGCTCCGTATATGTTTCTCACCGTTATTATATCGGGTCCGAACAATCCGAAGAGGAACATCGATGTGTATTTACAGCCATTGAAAGATGAGTTAAATCAGCTGTGGAAAGTATGTGCCAACACCTACGATGTTTCTAGAAAGCAGAATTTTCAGATGAGGGCCGCTCTGATGTGGACCATCAACGACTTTCCAGGCTATGGAATATTATCTGGATGGAGCACTCATGGTCGTCTCACATGTCCGTATTGCATGGACCGCACGAAGGCTTT
Source organism: Iris pallida (assembly GCA_029216955.1). Taxonomy (NCBI): domain Eukaryota; kingdom Viridiplantae; phylum Streptophyta; class Magnoliopsida; order Asparagales; family Iridaceae; genus Iris; species Iris pallida. The sequence goes on from JANAVB010027997.1 coordinate 5,805,841, forward strand.
TCGTTTAAAATACGGAGGAAAATCGTGCTTCTTCGATTGTCATCGACAGTTCTTGCCGAAGGACCATCCGTTCCGGAGAAACAGGGATGCATTTCGTACCGGCGTTGTGGTGAAGGCCAATCCACCGCCAAGGTGGACCGGAGACACGATATGGAAGAAGGTCAAGGATTTTTCAAGTGCTATCGAAGAGCCTACAAAGGGATACAAGTGTGGTGAATTTGGCCACACTCATAATTGGACGAAAATAAGTATATTCTGGGACTTGCCTTATTGGAGCACCAATCTGATCAGACATATCCTTGATGTCATGCATAGCGAGAAAAATGTATTTGGCAACATAATCAATACTGTGATTGACGTAAAGGGAAAGACGAAAGACAATCCCAAGGCCAGGTTGGAATTGGAAGATATATGCAGATATCCTGCGTTGTATTTGATAAAAGAAGACAATGGGAACTATAAGCAGCCTAAGGCAATTTTCTCACTAGACATGGAGGATAAAGTGAGACTTTGTAGGTGGATTCAGGGCCTAAAATTTTCTGACGGATACATGTCAAATTTAAGAAGATGCGTCGACCCGAAGGAGAACAAACTGACGAGTATGAAGACCCACGACTGTCATGTATTTATGGAAAGGTTAATTCCGATCGCATTTCGGGAATTATTACCGTCGGCCATTTGGGATCCGTTGACAGAGTTGAGCATATTCTTCAGAGATCTTTGTTCTACTAAGTTGCTTGTCGATCGTCTAGAAAAGCAAGATAAGGACATTGCAGTAACACTGTGCAAGCTTAAGAGGGTGTTCCCTCCTGGGTGCTTCAACTCTATGGAGCATTTGCCAATTCATCTATCCTACGAGGCACGTGTTGGTGGGCCCGTCGGTTATCGGTGGATGTACCCGTTTGAGCGGTATTTGAACCAACTAGAGAGAAAGGTAAAAAATAAGGCTCGGGTCGAGGGTTCTATTTGTGAAGCCTATATTCTCGAGAAGATTACAAACTTCTGCTCGATGTATTTCAAGCCACATGTTGCTACTAATAGAACAAGAGCTCCCAGAAACGACGATGAATATCTTGAATCTAATGATGCAATACTGAAAGTCTTCAATGCTTTCGGAAAGCCTTCCGGAAAAATGAAAAAAATATATATGAATGATGAGGAACTAAGGGCTACTCAGTTATATATATTGCTCAACTGCGATGAGGATGAAGTGGAGAAACTCGAGGGGTAAGTAACTAATACGTCCACATTTACGTTATCTATGCATATGTAATAGTATCCAATATTATTATTACACTAATTGGTATATGTTTTGTTATTTTCAGTACATTTAATGATGAGTGAGGTCGAGTAGACAGTACATAATGGATGAACAACTGGAACAGGAAATAAGACGTCATTTTCCTTCATGGTTGAGTGCATATATAAGATGGCACAGTAATTACTTCTCGTATATGCACTTTGAACAGTAATTAACGAAACACTGAATTTAATTTCTTATCTTATGGTATTTAGGTTGATCGTCCAGACGCAATACTAGAGAATGAGTCTATTAGAACTCTAGCCAAGGGAGCTATTTATTCTGTCAAAATATGGCCAAGCTATTGTATGAATGGGTTTAGGTTCAAGTCAACAAATGCTCCAATCAGAGATAACTTTACAGATCTTGATTCGACCAAAAATAGTTGTTTGTGTATCCGATCTACAAACTACAAAGATGTAGATTCGGGCAATGATTTCTTTGGCGTCTTACGGAAGATTGTGGAGTTGACATATAACTATGGCATAGAGCCGGCTAAGATCATGTTGTTCAGGTGTGATTGGTTCGATCCGATCCAAGATCAAGGTTGGAAAATTGACAAGCATGGTCTTGTGGATATTAACTACCGTCGTCGATATCAAGGATATGAACCATTTGTCCTAGCAAGTCAGGCTCAAGTAGTTTACTTCACTACTTATCCTAGACGGAAAATAACTAGGTTGGACTGGTGGGCAGTATGCAAGACTAAAGCCAGAAATACCTACAATGTTAATGAAATAGCTTATCAGGAGGACGGACTACCTCTCGTAACAAATACAGTTGACGTGGACACAACGGAAGTTCCATATTACACATCTAATCTTGTAGAAGAGGTAAAAATATCCGAAGAGGAAAACAAAGCAGATGAAAGCGAAAATGAGGAGGAAGAGGAAGATGAGGACGCGAAGGACGAAGAAGATAAATTTTCAGAAGATGATTAAAAGTAAAATAAAATGTAAAATATCTTCCACATTACACGTCTAATATTATCATTTTGTTTATTCCTTAATTAATCTCTATGTTTCCATTAATCCTACCAGATGTCACCCATGACCCGAGTACGTCGCTTGAGATAGGTACAGATGGCTGCTGAGGAGGTAGTGGTACCTCCTGCTGCTGAGGAGTTAGTGCTTCCTCCTGCTGCGGAGTCGGTAGTGGTACCTACTGCAGAGATAAAGGTCAAGGAAGAACGTCCTCCTACTATTAAGGAGGAAGTGATTCCTAAAGTCGAGATAGCTGTGAAGGAGGAGGTGGCACCAGAGGGCAGTTGTACCGGGAGTTCCAGTCATCCATCTCCTCTGGATATTAATCTTCCTGGCATGGATCCTACTTATGCGCAGTGGCTGAGGAGGGAGATCTCTTTGCGCCTGCGTAGAGGACAGTAGATATATATATGATATAATTTTTGATCGACTTTGTTTTCGGTAGACTTATTTCTGGGTTAGACGTGGATGTTTCTGGATGTTATTATCTAGACTTGGATGTTTATTTCACTTTTTGGATGTTTATTTTACTTTCTGGATGTTTCTAGATGTTTATGGAGTCTATTATCTAGACTTGGTTATTGTCTAAAAATTCAACAGAGGGTTGCTCCGGGTCAATTTTTATAAACTGTGGTATATTAAATGCATGTTTATTATCTACAAATTCAACGGAGAGTTGTTCCGGGTCTATCTTTATAACCTATGATATATTAAATGCATGATTATTATCTTGTAGATATCTATTTCTATCAGATATGGCAGGACGTAGAGGATCGTACCCTCGTGGCAGTAGAGGAGTATCCCGCAGAGGTAGAGGTTCCATCGGTGGACGGATTGGTACTCCGTTAGTGGATGACGGTGCCGGTCCCTCGTCTTATAGTACTCTAGTGTACCAGCCACTCGGATCTCCGTCTGCGTCGACGGTACGTGGTGTCACGCCCCGATCCGGGAAATCGCTCGTCCTCGCTAGATTTTACCCGAATCATCGTCCTCGCTGGGGCATGATGCCGCACGAGCCTGGAGTTGCGCTCATGCAAGGCAAGATAACGGTTCACATAGTGATCATCTCAAATTCGTAACATAAGCAGCAGAAGGAAATAAAGAATACAACAAGAATCTCTTTTATTCATAATGAACTGAAGGTTACAAAGGCTCTGAATAGCCCAACATATTATGCCAATTGGCTACAACGCTCATGATCTCTCTAGCTCACAAAGGATTATATTATTCCATACATTATGCCTCTTTATAACCACCAAGTTATCTTCGGCCGAACATCTCCTTGTCACAAGTCCGAATGCCTATACGGAAGCTCCTCTTGAACGCCAAGGACTCCATGCCTCGGCACGTCCATGCCAAGCTCCGCCACGTGCCGATCATAACCTGAGCCTGCACATAAACTAGTGGAAGATTAGTGCTTTCGTCCTCGCTTTGCACTGATCAAGACCTGCTCGTACCCAAACCAAACACTAAATCAACTTAGTGAGCATGCATCTTAATTGGTGATCTTTCTATTTAGCCTTAGGATCGATTTCATGGCAATACTTAAACATAGCACCATATCATAAATGTGTCCAATACCGTGTCCCTGCGGCAGACACAGTTAGACATAATATGACATAAACATAGTGATCGTGTTCATCTCCGTCCCATATTCCCTAGCCTGCAATGGTTAGCACTTAGCATAAGAATTCATAAAACTCACGCAACCAACCGATCATAAACTTAGACATATGCATAAGGGTCGCAGGCCCTGCGCCTGCACCCAACTCTTATCTCAGCCCACCGGCCCTATCTATATGAAGGTCACGGTGTTTCGTACCGTAATGGACTTGGCATTGTAGAAGCATGGAATTTCACAACCAGAAAGCCCATGCGCCAGACACTACATGCGCTAGAACTCAGACGAAGAACTTCACAGTAAAGTCAATAAGTATAGACATTTGAAGAAGGACTTTTCATTTTATATATAAAAGTCTATTACATGTCTAGAAAAGGTTGTACAAAGGAGAATTTCTACAAAGAAAGAGCCTAAGTCTACAGCCAGCGGCCATCATGCGCCTTCAGATAAGCGCAGCGGCCACCATGCGTCTCCAGATAGGCGCAGCATCACTATGCGCCACCAGTGAGGCGCAGCAGATATCATGCGCCTCCATCCAGGCGCGTCCCATCATCTCTTCAGCACCTCAGTTATGTGCATCCCTTCAGCCAAATTCTTCCAGCCAGGCTCACCTGGCCGAGCAGAGCCCAGTTATGTGCCGCTCTTCCAACCAGGCTCGCCCGATAAATGCTTCGACACAAAGCATTTAACCCTCTGGCTGGAACCAAGGAAGAGAAGAGCACCGCAAATGCTGTGGCCAGGGGAGGCTTCGAAAGAGCCTCCAAAGCCGAAGGAAGACCGTGATCGAAACCGCGGCTAAAGGAGCAGCTTTCGACACGATCAAAGTGGGGAAACCCCACTTTGCAGGAAGAGAGAGCCTTGCACCGCCATTCCGATCTACGGCTCTTCCGGAATAACGGAGACGAGGCTCGAGCATCCCTATCTTTGGATGCAACAGGCACCTTCCGCCTGCCTCAAAAGCCCTCGACTCCGTCTTTTGGATGTAACAGTCACCTTCAAGTGTATCAAAGACAACACAGCGTCTCATCTTCACCCTCGGGAGCACTTCGTCAGCAGAATGCACCCGTATGTTCAAGTTCATATTGGAAGTACGTGAGGGAATGAGAAGCAAATCTTCTCTCCATGCCACTATTTATAGGCCGGGCAGATCAAACCCACGCGCCAAGTGGATGGCCCTCCGAATTCCGTGCAATGAATTTACATTAAATGGATGAACCGGACGCCTCGAATTCAGCCAAACGGCTATTTATGACACTCGAAGAGCGAGACAGCCGCATCATTGAAAGACATGTCCGATGTGCCAGCCAGACAGCGCATCACACGGACGCGCCCTTCGGCATTAGGCGCATCACACAGACGCGCCCTACAGTACTCGGCGCATTATAGAGGGTGCGCCCCCACACATCTCCATACCGAGTGGAACGCCAACCGACGCGCCCACTCAGCTGTCCATCGAACGTCACCAACATTAAATGCTGAACTGACAGAGTTGGCAGCACGCCTCCCAAAGTCTGAACAGTTGACAGCTTTATTCAGAAAACGAAGCGTCGGCAACGTCAGCATCATCATGACTCTATTCCGACGGCTACTGCCACGTGGCTACCCGCATGCGCCTCTACGGCCATGCGTCCACACCCGCATGCGCCTCTACGGCCATGCGTCCAAACCAGCATGCGCCTCAAAAGCCATGCGCCCCAGACTGATCTCTGATTCCGAAAGACAGAAGGAAAGTCGCCTGCATGCGCCTCAAAAGCCATGCGCCCCAAAGTGGTTTGTAACTCCTAAAGGTTATGAGCCGCAGCCTCCGCCTGCGCCCAATCCAAGGCGCAGTTCACCAGATCACTCCTCTCCACCAAATCCGAGATCTTCGAACCATGAGTCGACGACACGTGTCCTTTGACTCAACTCATCCGAGATTTCAGCAACGAAAAGATCTTCCCTCTGCTACGTGCCGGCTCACGACAGCAGTATGAAGAGTTCTTCCCCTCGATCAGGGCGCAGCATCCATGCGCCTCCATCAGCAACCTCCACGTGGCGTCCCCACACCGGCGCATCCTACATGCGCGCATGAGCAGCCAGCCTGCAAAACTATAAATAGAAGGATCATCCCCTTCACACACAGGGACTCAGAACATAAGACTCACAGAGAATCCACAACAGAGAATCACCGGAGAGGCAGTTCTAGACACTCAACGTCTTCCTCCTCTCGGCAAGCTCCAGCACCCAGAGTAATCAACACCTTCAGAGAACCGATAACCGCCGTCAGCCGGTCAACGGAGTCAATGCATTACCACTCGCTCCATTGGCACTAAGGACCCAGCTTAAACAAAAGTGTACTCCTAGGACTACATCTAAGTCCTATATTGTATCACTGTTCTGTTTGTATTAAGATTTCAATCAAAACAATTTTAATGGCAAACAAGCTGGCGACTCTGCTGGGGACCTCTTTCTCCTCTACCGAGAAAGTCGTATCACATGCCGACGACGTGAAGGTGGGCTCCTCCCACAAGACGCTGGTAGTGCGCCTCAATCAACAGGCGTACGAGGAGTTCATTTCTGAAGGAAGTGCGAGTCCTTCGAAGCGGCTGTCGAAGCCGAAGTAGACCCGCGCAGTCTGGGTGCGCAAAGTCGACGCCTCGGGCACCACCGTTGAAGGGGATGCGCCCGTCCAGCCTTTCCTTCCTGCTGACGTCCTCAGCAGTCAAGGTGCGCCCGCTGATGCAGCGCATCTCTCGGGGAAGCGTGCGGCTGACCACGTTCCCCAGCCATCTTCCTCTCAGGCGAGGAAGATACGTCGACGGAGCAGGGGCGCAGCCAATGCCCCGCGCATTACTTCTGATGCGCCACAACGAGCCTCTGTCTTCGACAGACTCACTCGCTGTAACGGCGAGGAGAATTTGGATGCTGAGTACTATACGCCCCAGCGGGCTGGTACGAAGAAATCCAAGGCGGCACGGGCCACGTGCCACAAACGTGCTATGCCAGCAGCCGGCCAGAGACATGCGCTTACAATCACGCGCGCTGCCGATGGCAAGCTGTACAAGGTTGACTCAAGTGCTCCCGCACCGACAACGAGTCGACCTTCAAAGTCCTCATCTCACTTGGGCGCATTCACTGCGTGCACAACCAAGCCGAGAGGGGCAAACTCAGTGGTCTTGAACTCCCGCGCCTCCTCTGGTTGTGCGTTTGAGGTCCGTTCAAGTCACTTCAAATGCTATGGTTCCCCCACTACTGATCGTGATGCCTGCTTGGTATTAGATCAGGGGGCGCAGCACTCACCCGACCACCCCGGCGCTTGGCCCTGCCATGCGCCTGAGAAGGGTGTGAGGGTAGCACTCTCCTCCAACGACTTGCGCAACGTGATCACTCACAAGTGCCGGTCAGGAGAGTTGACCAACAAGCACGATGCGCCTCTCACGGGGCACACTTGTGCAGTGGTCACCATCAACTGCTGTTACAAGACGGCAGTACCGCCAAAGCAGTCGGTCTTCCAACGGCTACAATCATCGACACCCCTCCGACATCGCCTTGGGACGAAGGTGTCAGCAGAAGAGGAACTAAAGATTGCGTCATGCAACGTGATCTCCAATTCCTCATCTGTCCGGAAGACGACTGCCAATTCCTCGTCTTCATCCAAAAGCCAGCCGAGGAAAACCAAGGCAGCTGTCACGACCTCTGGAGTGTTCGAAGGCACTCGGTCGAGGAAGAAGTCCTTGGAGGAAGCTGGGGGTAGCCAGACCCTTGTCGAGCCTCCTTCCGAAGACGAAGATGTCCAAAGCACAGCTGCGGCGGATCTTCATCAAGGCGAAGATGGCCTCCCTGAAGCCCCTCAAAATGACGATGTCCTCCAGGACACCGCCGGGGGTAGTGCTGAAAACGAAGAGGCCCTTCAAGACAGAGCTGAGGGCAGTCAGGCCCTTGCAGATGCGCCTGTCGAAGACGAACTCCAGAATGTGGCTGGGGGTGGCCAAACACCAGGAGAAGTAACTCCTCCACATGAGAGCGAGGCTGAGAGCGAAGCCTCAACTAATCCATCCACTTCCGGCCGTGTCATGACAGTATACATGACCGGGGGTGATCTTGAGGCTGATGCGCCGCCACAGGACATTGTCCAGCGCATAGACTCGTTAGAGGGAGGACTCAAAACCCTCTCTGCCTCAATGCAAGGACTGACTCAAGCAGTGTTTGAGATGCGGTCGGCCTTGATCAGGACACCTTCAAATGGTCCCGACCCAGGAGCTAATGGAGAGTCGAGTGTGCCCCTCCAGCGGACACCCTCAGACACAGAAGCACCCCGGACATCGGAGCCCTCAAATGCTCCACTCCAGGTGGTACCTCCTTCCCCGGCTCCTAGCTCCACGGAGGACGTGGTCGAAATGATCAAAGATCTGCGGGAGCGCTTCGAGTCCAAGAACAGGCAGGAGGAGCGCCAGAAGATGGGCATTCCCCAGCCTTATCCCCTTGAGTGGAACAAGGTGGTTTATCCCCCAAAGTATAAACCACAAACACTCACGCCGTATGACGGGAAGGACTCTCCACGACGGTACCTGACGTACTTCCAGTCGCAGACAGGGCATCTTCCGAAGGAGGACGCGCTCCTCACCAGCATCTTTATTGGGGCCCTGAAAGGGGTGGCGTATGACTGGTACTGCAGCCTCCCCGATAATTCCATATCGTCCTTCGACGACCTGACACGCCTCTTCCTCGACCGCTTCTACGACGGTGGGAAGGACATGACGATGGCGTCTCTCATTGAGATACGCCAGAAAGACAAGGAAACGGTTCGGGCATTCATCGAACGCTTCCGTCAGGCCTGCTTCAGGCTACCTCCAGGCATGCCAGAACATGCGCTTCTCTCCGCTTGCAGTATGAACATGCTGCCTGCAGTAAAGCTCTGGCTTAACTCTACTCCCCCTCCCGACTGGAGCTCCCTAATCATTGAAGCTGAAGCTGCAGAGAAGAAGGCGGCCAATGCACGTCTTCTGGGTGTTAGCTTCCTCGCCTTTGACGATAAGGGGAAAAAGTCCGCAACCAACAACTCCGGACGAGAAACAAAGGGGAAACAGGCATTGACTGTTAATGCTTCGAAGGGCGCATCTGCGCCTACTCAAAAGCCTCCACTGGCACCAAGACCCAAGGAGGTTTATTCATTCAATGATGACGACACCCTGCAACTCTTTGAGATACTGAAGCAGGGTGACAAGATCAAGCTTCCGGACCCGAAGCGGCCCGATGAAGTCGGGAAAGTGGACAACCCGAGGTACTGTCACTACCATCGATTTGTCGGACACCCGACTAAGGACTGCTACGTCCTCAAAAATTACATCCAGTGCATGATCAATGCGGATGTAATCTCCGTCGACTACGAAGAGAAGACGGTGTCAGCTAATGTGGTGTCACTTCAGTTCGGCACCTTGCCGCCGACTACCACACAAGATGGCGTCGTCCCCATCCCTAAGGCGACAATGGAGGTGGTGAATTTGCCACCCACCCGTGACAATGTGAGTGGACTTGTCCCACTCACCACATCTCGAGGAGAGGTCCTCTGGGTTCACCCCGACCTCGTCTCCGAGATAACTCAACCGGAGGTACGCCCTACCTCCAAAGCAAAAGGCAGGAAGATCAAGTCTTGCCGCACGGTCTCTTCTTCAACGGAAGAGGCGCTTCCTGTGCAGACGCGTGCACAACAGAACTTCCAGCCCGGTGAAGCTGCCGCCGAAGTGGTGCCTCCTGGCACCATCCCTGAGGAGGGTTCATCCAAGCCCTCAGCAGCCAATAAACAAAAGCAAGTGGAGGCCCGTTTCGACAGACCTCTGCGGAAAGAAAATGCTTCGGGGCTAGCCAAGCCCCACAATTTTGACATTCTGGCACAACTGGCCAGTACTCCTGCACGCTTGTCTTTGTTCGAGCTCCTGCGTCTCTCCAAGGACTCCCGAGAAGCTCTCTGCGAAGCTCTGAAGGATGCCGAATCCTTTCTCAGTCAGGTCAAGCAACCTGAAGACCTACCAACTACTTGTGCACACTGTCATTGTGCGGATGAAGTTATCCCAAACATAACCTTCACCCAACAAGACATGCTGCTCAAGCATCACCGACATAACCGACCGTTGTATTACACAGGGTACATCGGTTCGGTAAAGGTGAGCAGGATTCAGATCGATCCGGGGTCTTCCCTAAGCATCATTCCAAAGGCGCTGCTATCAAAGCTGGGGATCCCAATGTACCGGCTAGCGCCCTCCAATACGACCATCAGCGGCTTCAACGCCAGCAAGAGCGAGCCACTGGGCAAGATCCGGCTGAAGTGTCACATCGGCAGCCTCAAAACTGAGGTGACTTGTTATGTGGTGGATGCCGAGGTCAACTACAACATCTTACTCGGACGACCATGGTTACATGAGTACATGGTGGTGCCCTCCACGCTCCACCAATGCATGAAATATGTATCCACCAACGGCGTCATCCGGACGGAGTTTGCAGATATCGATCCCTTCAAAGGGATTGAGGCCTACTTCACCGATTCCGACTTGTACAAGTCACTTGACGAGGAGGAAGCCAACGACGCCGATGATGAAGCAGAGACGGCAACAGAGCCGGACTTGGAGCCCGAAGCGACTCCTGACGCCCCCTTGAAAATCCGTCTGAAAGGGAGACCACCCCAGAAGGCGCCTCCAATGAGCATCAAGCTATCAGGAAAAGCGCCAGCTCGCGAAGCCCCCCTGAAGATACGCCTCAAGGGGAAGCCACCACAAACAGCGGCTCCCCTAGTGGTAAAATTACAAGGGAAGGCGCCACTCATCGAAGGCGCAACCGAGGCACCCCTCAAGGTGCGTCTTAAAGGCAAGCCGCCGCAGTCATCTAAGATGCCGGAGAGGGCTCACATAACCCTCTCAGACCCCAAAGTCAGAGCGGTGGAGGACTCTCCTGATCCGGCCCCAGTGCTTACAGACGAGGAGCTTGGCGAATATATCTCTGCTGATGTAGACGCACCCTCCTTCGACAATGTAATCCCACGGGATAAAATCTCGTACTTTATCAATAATAGAGTATCTTTCAATTATTCTTGTCTTCCACACTGGAATGCCATGTATACATTAGACAACGCTCTACGGTCGTTGCAAACACAAGTAACGACCGTCTACCATAATCAAATAGTCCCGTCTCAAGGAGTCTTCATAGTCCCTCCACGAAGCCGAGACGAAGGCACCATCATCTCGGGCAAAATCGAGCGTCGTCGGAACCTCCCGTCGATCGAGCCCGAACCTGATACCGGCAGAGTACAAGTCTATCGATACACGGATGTGGCTAAGCACATCATCCAAAAGATGGACTACGACCTGAAAAGCAATAAAGGCCTAAACTACGGCAAGGGTCGGCATCTCCCTGTCCGACTTTCGATGCCCAATGGAAAGCCACAAGATTACTATAATCGGACTCGACGGGGGTTAGGCTATGTCACGCCGCCATCAACTCCAGAGAGTTCAGACGCAGAAGACATAGAACATTCCCACTCATCAGAAGCATCGACGTGGGACTCCGATACCAGTATCGGATCAGTCTTCAGGAAAGTGCTGTCAGCTAACATGACATCGGCACAACCTCAGAAAGATGAAGGCGAAGACCAACCGCCGGAACCCTTCGAAGAGGAACCCTAGGCTCAACGCCTAGGAGAACAATGGAGGTCTCGTTTTGAGTTACGAGAACCTCCCACCGAAGACGAAGTCGAGCAAATCGACCTCGGGGATGGGTCTTCTTCTAAACCCATCTTTATCAGCAAAAGCTTGGAAGGAGAAGACCGAGAATCTTTAGTCCAACTCGCTAAGGAGTATATCGACGTCTTCGCCTGGAGCTACGAAGACATGCCGGGTCTCGATCCACAGATCGCGATGCATAGGTTGAACATCTTACCAGATGCCAAACCTATCAAACAACAACAGCGACGCTTCTGCCCGGACATCATGAACGCCATCGATCAGGAGGTGGACAAACTCTTGACCAGTGGCTTCATCCGTGAGGAACAACACCCGGACTGGGTAGCCAACGTCGTCCCTATCACCAAGAAGAACGGGAAGATACGAGTCTGTATCGACTTCAGGGATCTCAACTCTGCTTGCCCGAAGGATGAATTCCCGCTCCCAATCACCGATGTAATGATCGACAACACATGTGGCTTTGAACGCATGTCCTTCATGGACGGGTATTCAGGCTACAATCAAATCAAGATGTTCCCCGATGACGCAAAACACACGGTATTCAGGACTCCAAAGGGTGTTTTCTGCTACACAGTAATGCCCTTCGGCTTGAAGAATGCCGGTGCAACGTACCAGCGAGCTATGAGCACCATCTTCCGTCAACATCTTCGCAAGACAGTTGAGTGCTATGTTAACGACATCGCAGTCAAGAGCCGCCTCAAAAGAGATCACCTACAGGACCTAAAGACGGTCTTCGATCTCATGCGGGCACATCAACTCAAAATGAACCCCGCTAAATCCTTCCTGGGGGTTTCTAGCGGCAAATTCTTGGGCTTTGTCATCACGGCAAAAGGCATTCATGTCGATCCCGAGAAGACTAAAGCCATCCTTAACATGGACCCTCCGTAGAACCTTCGAGAACTTCGGGGCTTACAGGGACGTTTGGCATACATCCGGAGGTTCATAGCAAACCTCTCCGGTAAATATCAATCCTTTACTCAGCTCATGAAGAAGGGAGTCTGTTATGTCTGGACAGAGGAGTGCCAAAAGGCTTTCGACGACATCAAGGCTTACTTAACAAGCCCGCCAGTCCTAGTGGCACCTGTCACCGGCAAACCATTCCTCCTCTACGTCCGTGCCATGGATCATTCCCTCGACGCTTTGCTGGCTCAAAACAGCGATGCAGGCTACGAGCAAGCAATCTACTACCTCAGTCGAACACTCATCGGGGCCGAACACCGGTACAACCCCGTTGAAAAGGAGTGCTTGGCTTTGGTGTTTGCCATTCAGAAGACTCGTCATTACGTCTCGGGCCAGACAATTCACGTCATCTCCCGAGTCAATCCGCTCAGAGTTCTCATGACGAAGCCAGGGTCATTAAACTCCCGGCTGGCTACATGGGCGATCCTACTAACACCATACAACATGGTGTTTGTCCCGCAGAAGGCAGTCAAGGGTCAGGCTCTGGCTGACTTTTTAGCTGCACACCCCATCCCAGAATCTTCAAAACTCTATGAAGACATCCCGGATGAAGTCCAAGAATCAAACGTCACTGAAGGAAGCCCCGTTTGGCAGATGTTCTTCGATGGCGCTTCAAGAACGGGCCCCAATGGCCAAATCATCGCAGGAGTGGGGGTAGTCTTAGTCTCCCCCGATCAGCTGGTCATCCAGCGCGCATACTCCCTTTCGAAGCCGTGCTCCAACAATGTTGCTGAGTACAATGCACTCGTCATGGGACTCCAGCTAGCACAATAGCTGGGGGTGGATCATCTGGAAGCCTACGGCGACTCGAAACTCGTCGTAAACCAGATTCGGGGGCAATACGAGGTTCGCCATGAAGATTTGATCCCTTACCATGAAGTTGCATTGAACATCATTTCAACCTTCACTGGGTTCTTCATCGAACATGTACCCCGCCTATAAAACTTGGAGGCTGACGCTCTAGCTGGCCTCGCAGCCTCATTGGCCGCGCCCCTTGGGACTCAACACTATGTCACGGTAACTGGCCGAGACTTGATTTGTCCCAGAAACAACCTATGTTTGCAAATGGCTCACGCCATACTGACAAATACTGGGGTTAATGTCCGAGACTGGAGGTTCCCGTTCATCGACTTCGCTGTCTACGGAATCCTTCCAGAGGACCCGAAGGAAGCCGTCTCAGTCAGGAGACGCTCTCTTCGATTATACTACGATACAGCCACTAAAACGCTGTACCGACGCTCCTTCGACGGGCTTCTCCTTCGATGCCTGTCTAACAAAGAAGCGGCCGAAGCTCTTCGAGAAGCTCATGACGGAACTTGCGGAGCTCACCAACCAGGGCCTAAGTTGCAAGATCGACTGCGACGTATGGGCTACTACTGGCCAACCATGGTTGCCGACGCAGTGGAATATGCTAAGAAGTGCCATGCATGCCAACTTCATGCAGACTTCATACATACACCATCTGAACCTCTACATCCTACAGTCGCCTCCTGGCCATTCGAAGCCTGGGGCATGGACATTGTAGGGCCAATCACCCCTCCTTCATCGAGAGGACACCGCTTCATCCTGGCCATCACCGATTACTTCTCCAAATGGGCGGAAGCAGTCCCACTAGCAGAAGTAAAAAGCTCCAGGGTGGTCAGCTTTATCAAACACCATGTCATTTACCGTTTCGGGGTACCCCGGCGAATCATCCATGACAATGGTCCTCAGTTTATCAGCCACATTTTCAGCAGGTTCTGTGACAAGAATCGCATTCAAAACGTGGCCTCAACCGCCTACAATCCGGCAACAAACGGATTGGCCGAGGCGTTCAACAAAACTATTGTCAGGCTACTCAAAAAAGTCGTGTCATCCAACAAACGCGACTGGAACGAAAAGCTTGGCGAATGCCTTTGGGCCTACCGCACAACGGTACGGACCCCAACAGGCAACACTCCATTCTCCCTGGTCTACGGGAGCGAAGCAGTACTGCCTCTCGAGATACAGATACCTTCGCTCCGCGTGGCAATCACAAACGATCTCACAGAAGAAGACAATCAACATCGTCGTCTGCGGGAACTGGAGGCACTTGACGAAAAGCGTCTCCTAGCTCAACAACGCATCGAACTTTACCAAGCCCGTATATCACAAGCTTTCAACAAGAAGGTCAAGCAAAGAACTTTCCAAGTTGGCGACCTGGTTTTAGCAGTCAGAAGGCCAATGGTGTTAACTCATAAGACACCAGGGAAGTTTGAGCCCAAATGGGAAGGACCCTTCATCATTGAGACGGTATACTCAAACGGTGCTTACCGGCTCGCCAAACCCAATGGGGACTTGTTCATGATGCCCATCAACGGCAAGTTCCTAAAGAAGTACTACTCTTGACATCCTCCAAGACATATATTTCCCCAAACAACCTCTTTTCACAAAATCAATCGCTTCTGGAACCCAGCTGTTCCGTGGCATCCTTCCGTAGAAAGATAACCACGTCCACATTACCTCTGAGTTGTCTCTCTACATCCTACAAAGCGGAACCTTACACTTCGTGAGCTTACGCTATCCTTCATGTTTACCACGTCCACATTACCTCTGAGTAAACATCCCGTACAAACAACTCCTACGTTGTCGTACATTGATCGCAGAACTTCCACGTCCACATTACCTCTGAGTTGTTCAGCGTATCCCCCAGGATCATTCCTACCACGTCCATAAACACCTCTGAGTAGGAAGATTCTATCATTTGAACCTAATGATTGCCATGTCCACATTACCTCTGAGCAAACATGTTGGTTCCTTTATACTTATTATCTGTACCTAAAAACCAAGGTGCACAAAAGATAATAGGTCCACATAAATCATCAAGTTCATGAAATCAAAAATGAACACATCAAAGAGATAGTGTATTTCTTTATTTTTTAAAAGGAGTACAGAAATACGCTATTTCCCCAGCAAGAGCTGCAAAAAAAAATACATAAAAAAGAAGAGAAGCTACAATCCCCGATCCTCCCCAGGGTGGGATGAGAGTTCTCTGACTCGACGTCTCAGGTCGGCAGTGCGAGTTTCCACAGTCGCCTGGACTCGCAGCTCGGCTTCTTGACGCATTAACCCGACAGCCTCAGCGGAAGTTTTACTCTCATACTTCTCATCAAGCTGTCGTCGCTGCTGAGCCAAAGCAAGGGTCCGCTGAGTAAGAGTCGTTTCCTCCCGTTTGAATGCCACGTGTTCAGCCAGGACGCGCTCAGCCTCTAGTTGAAGTTGGGCCCGCTGGTCTTCAAGACGGCGTATCTGAGCATCAACTTCTGCGATGTTAGCATCCACCGCAGCCCGCTTCTCCGTCGTCTTCTTCATAGATTGAGACAGCTGCTCCGCCGCAGCCTCAGTCCCAGCCACTTCACGCTCCCAACTGCTCACCTCGGCTCGATGGGAAGCCTCGATCTCAGCCATCGACTTTCCTATCTCTGCATCTATCAAGACCGAGAGGTCATTTCGTTGGATGCGCTGCAGTTCCGCGAGCCGCTCGTCCAGCTCCATCACCGAAACCTCCAGAATTTCGGCCATATGGTCATGGCCCTGGTGAATGCGGATCAGCTCGATACAAGGCATTGCCAAAGCTTTTGCCGCCGCAAAGCTCCCCTTGGCATCTACCACTGCAGATACACCTTTCTCCAGCATTTTGTACACTCCCTCGACGAGGAATTTCACATACCCGTCGGCTTCCGCCAGCACATGCGGCGTCATAGCAGGAGTTGAGGGAGCTACTACAGTTTGCGGACCGGAGGAAGATCCGCCAACCTCGATCTGAGAGGTTCGAACCTCGACAGCAATAGGCTCTTCATCAACAGGGCCCAGACTGCTAGCCCGAGGAGTCGAAGAAACAGAAGGAGCCGGCACAAGCGTCGTGATAGTACCCCAAGTGGAAGAAGCAACAGAGGGTTCCACACCCTTACCCTTCTCAAGCTCGGAGAAATCATCGACGCCAACGGCCACCTCTTCTACCCCCGACATTCTATCAGCATCAGCTACCTCCCCCGGCAAAACGGAGAGATCGACATCTATCTCCTGGCCAGCCCCAGGAGACAAGACCGGCAGAAGGGTCTCACTCTTCTCAAATCCCTCTACAGGAACAAAATCTGTCGCTACCGCCTAATCGGTAGCCATCTCTATGTCCATGGTTGAAGCCAAGGTAGGA
This sequence comes from Iris pallida, assembly GCA_029216955.1. Classification (NCBI taxonomy): domain Eukaryota; kingdom Viridiplantae; phylum Streptophyta; class Magnoliopsida; order Asparagales; family Iridaceae; genus Iris; species Iris pallida. Next base: position 5,822,585 of record JANAVB010027997.1, read on the forward strand.
TTCGGCAATGATTCAGCCGACCTCCCTTCATCATGACCAGGAGGGGAATCAACCCTCTTCTCTATCCTCACCGCTTCTGCTGCCCCCGCAACGGACCCTTGCAACGCTGGAGGGACGTCACCAGAAGGCGACGAACTCCAATCCACTTCATCATCAGGATGCCTCGAGTCTGTAGGACCCTCAGCGTCCAAGGCCTCCACGGCAGATGGTACTATCCCAGAAGTTGTTGCGACTTCAAAGTCAGGAGATACTAAAACCTCCGCGGGAACATCTTCGGGACCCTCCTCCACAGGAGACATCATCGTTGGTGGAATGCGCTCCTCAGAAGAGCCTGCCACCTCCTTCGGCTTACTGGTGCCCGATTTCGAAGCACGAGACTTCTTCTTCAATCCCTACAAGAAGAAGAGCATAAGTCGCCACAATGACATAAAAAAAACTGGAATTATGAAGCACTCCTTACCTCAGCGGGAGCTAAGCCCGTTGGCGTTACAAGTGGCGTTTCCGTAATCTTCGGGGTCGACGTCCTTCTCGACCTTTTTGGTACAGAAGAACCAGCTTCTGTGTCAGCCCGTCTTTTCCCGACAGACGGGTCTCTCACTGGTGCCACAGCAGCAGCCCGATACCCCGCTAATTCTGGCGGACGATATGACCGAGCTGCCACCAACATATTCGTGGTTGCTTCCAACTGGGTTCCAATGATGAAACTAGTCTCCCTGTCATAACCAGGAGACATAGTATTCATAGTGCAATACAGCTTGGCGGCCGGATATAAGATCGGCGGCCGAGGATTGCGAACTGGTGTGGTAAACTTAACGCTAGTACATCCAGCGTTATAATACTGCCAGCCCCGGGCTCCATCCAGCAAACTCCCGATGAAGCCTAGACTGCTACTGGGATTCCGCAGCATTAGCTGAGTGTAGCCAAATTGACGAGCAAATCGGCTTGGCAAGTACGGTTCCAGATAACACCTGTTCTGATTACGGTAGACCAGATGCGAAGGCCGGATACTCTGCAACCAACGAAAACTCCATTTCGGCAAAGTAACCGCATCCTCGCCAGAATCAACCAAATCCTGGTCGGCCTCGAAATTCTTGAAGATCGGGCCAACCTTCACGATTTCCCACCCCTGAAGGAAGGACAAAACCCTCCTACAAACGGGGACGCCAGTGTAAGACCACTTCCTCTTGTAGAAGCGGCGAATGAAGGCATCTCCTTCAACATGGTCCTCCTCAGGACCAGGACTCATCACATTCGGATGATGTAAGATCAGCCACCCCATAAGATAATGGAAAGGCAGCTCGGCCCGGGGAAAGTTGTCATTATTACCTTTTTCGTGGATCACATCATCAGCAAAAGACCTCAAACCGCGCAGCAGGTTGCACACCATCGCGGGGAGGAGAGCCAGAGGTCGTCCAAAGGCCAACTTCACTGCAGGCAAAATGAGATTCCGATGTACCCTCTCAACAACACCGGATCCCCCTGCAAATATGCAATCCCGGAGCCATATCATCAAGTAGGCCGTCAACACTGCCTTAGATGACATCCGGTGCCCGCAGTGCCAGAAACAGCTGTACGTGTTCTTGCCGCTCTCATTTGAATGTGGGGTCCTCTCGTCCAGCCGGGTTATTTCAGAACTCACTTCCGCGGGTGTCAAGCCCTGCGGAGTCGCAAACCGGATCCTCGAAGGATCCGCCAAATCCTGTCTAAAAACATAGTCCCTCCAAACAGTCACGTGAGGTTGGGTCTTACCCTTGTCCCTCCGGTGCATCAGATAATGATGGCTCGTCACCTCCTTGAAAACGGCCATCATCTCCGGGTCCTTATCTTCCAAGACCTGGATCTCTTCATTCGATGGAAAATATTCCTCGTACGGTTCCGAGCCCCAAGAAAGCTTGGACACTTCGTACATCTCATGAAGGGCCAATCCCAACTCCCCCACTGGAGTAAAAAAGCTGCCAGTCTGGGCGTTGAAAAGCTCCAACAGCGCAAGGAACATCGGCTTATTGAGGTCCACGCCTGCCTGCGTGGCCCGAATGGCGGCAGTCAGCCCTATCTCTTTAAGCTCAACTTTGAACCTGGAAAGCACCCAGGAGGTCAACTCGTCCCACTTTGGGATGTAGTGACACCAACCTTCGACTCTAAAACCAGCTGTCGGATACGTGACCTTCGACGTCAGCATCCGATTTGCAAAAGTCGGGGCACTGAAGGGAAACGTGTCATTTGGGACTTCACTATAGATGCTCCCGGGACGCAAAGCTCGGTAACTGAACGAAGAACCAGTTCGTGAAGCAGTCAAGGTGTCTCGCTGGTTCGAGGTGGTGTCAATCTAAAGGGAGCCCCCCAAGGCACCTCCTTGAGAAGGAGTAAGTTCCCAACCCATCCTTCTCTTCGAAGCTAGACGATAAAAGGCTGTCAATGGCAACTGGCGATCAACCTGCCGCATGTATAACATCATGCCCTTAGCAGCGAAGAACCAGTCTTCTCTGATCTTCAATATCTTCGCCTCGGAAGAGACTAATCGGTCGCAAAACAGAAACGCAGGCTTTAAGAAGGTCACACCTTCAGAATCAGCAGACTTCAGTTTACCGCTCTCCATCATACTCTGGAGGAAAAGCGGCAACTGGACCTGGATTTGTAGCATCCTCTCACGAGGTTGGTCCTGAAGGATAGCATCCTTTGCAGGGTTGATCACCGCCTCATCAAAATCAACTCCCATCTGGCAAAGAGAAGCGTCCAGAAGGACCTCATTCAACAAAGGCATCGTCATCGACACTGGCACAACAAAAGTGGAAGTCAGGCAAAAAGACAAAATATGTCAAGCAGACTGGCGCATTGCCAGGGTATGAACCCATACGCATCTGCTTCGGCGCATCATCAGGGCATAGGCCCATGCGCGTCAGCATGTCTCGGCGCATCATCAGGGCGTAAGCCCATGCGCGTTGGCATTGGAGCGTCGGCGCATTATCAGAGCGTGAGCCCATGCGCGTCAGCAAAGGCTTCGGCACATCTTCAGGGAATAAAACCCATGCGCGTCAGCCATTAAAACCTCGGTGCATGATAAAGGTATAAACCTATGCACGTCGGCAGGACAGAACCTCGGCGTATCATCAAAGACCAAAGTCTATACGCGTCGGCAGTTAGGGCACAGGGCCCAAAGCAGAGACGAAACCCACCTGTCACCTCAGGACGAACGTCGGCAAGAGGCGCAAGAGTGATAGGTACATCCTCATCGACAGACTCCTTCGCTTTCTCCTTCCCCTTGCCGGCAGCGCCGCGAAGAGTCTTGGGAGCCATTCTCTCGAAGAAGGAGAAGTTAGGGTTTTGAAGAAGAAACTCTAAAGAAGCAGAGGCACAGAGAAGAAGAACCCTTTCTCTCTCCGACTCTTACCTATTTATAGGGCATGGTCGCACGCGTAAACAGATGACGTGTGATCTCAGCCGTCGCCTCGGGTTCTGTGCAAGGATAGCAGCAAATAAGACCAAAAGATCATCATTAATCTTTTCGGTTACCGAGGCACCATCATCATTAACTGAGAAGAGCATGCGCCCGAACAGGCATGCGCCCAGAAATCATGTGCCCTGACCTCCATGCTTCTTATTCAAAGTATTCCAAAACTTATTCAAAAGTTTTGAAAACTTTGAAGGGGGTGTTGTAGAAGCATAGAATTTCACAACCAGAAAGCCCATGCGCCAGACACTACATGCGCTAGAACTCAGACGAAGAACTTCACAGTAAAGTCAATAAGTATAGACATTTGAAGAAGGACTTTTCATTTTATATATAAAAGTCTATTACATGTCTAGAAAAGGTTGTACAAAGGAGAATTTCTACAAAGAAAGAGCCTAAGTCTACAGCCAGCGGCCATCATGCGCCTTCAGATAAGCGCAGCGGCCACCATGCGTCTCCAGATAGGCGCAGCATCACTATGCGCCACCAGTGAGGCACAGCAGATATCATGCGCCTCCATCCAGGCACGTCCCATCATCTCTTCAGTACCTCAGTTATGTGCATCCCTTCAGCCAAATTCTTCCAGCCAGGCTCACCTGGCCGAGCAGAGCCCAGTTATGTGCCGCTCTTCCAACCAGGCTCGCCCGATAAATGCTTCGACACAAAGCATTTAACCCTCTGGCTGGAACCAAGGAAGAGAAGAGCACCGCAAATGCTGTGGCCAGGGGAGGCTTCGAAAGAGCCTCCAAAGCCGAAGGAAGACCGTGATCGAAACCGCGGCTAAAGGAGCAGCTTTCGACACGATCAAAGTGGGGAAACCCCACTTTGCAGGAAGAGAGAGCCTTGCACCGCCATTCCGATCTACGGCTCTTCCGGAATAACGAAGACGAGGCTCGAGCATCCCTATCTTTGGATGCAACAGGCACCTTCCGCCTGCCTCAGAAGCCCTCGACTCCGTCTTTTGGATGTAACAGTCACCTTCAAGTGTATCAAAGACAACACAGCGTCTCATCTTCACCCTCGGGAGCACTTCGTCAGCAGAATGCACCCGTATGTTCAAGTTCATATTGGAAGTACGTGAGGGAATGAGAAGCAAATCTTCTCTCCATGCCACTATTTATAGGCCGGGCAGATCAAACCCACGCGCCAAGTGGATGGCCCTCCGAATTCCGTGCAATGAATTTACATTAAATGGATGAACCGGACGCCTCGAATTCAGCCAAACGGCTATTTATGGCACTCGAAGAGCGAGACAGCCGCATCATTGAAAGACATGTCCGATGCGCCAGCCAGACAGCGCATCACACGGACGCGCCCTTCGGCATTAGGCGCATCACACAGACGCGCCCTACAGTACTCGGCGCATTATAGAGGGTGCGCCCCCACACATCTCCATACCGAGTGGAACGCCAACCGACGTGCCCACTCAGCTGTCCATCGAACGTCACCAACATTAAATGCTGAACTGACAGAGTTGGCAGCATGCCTCCCAAAGTCTGAACAGTTGACAGCTTTATTCAGAAAACGAAGCGTCGGCAACGTCAGCATCATCATGACTCTATTCCGACGGCTACTGCCACGTGGCCACCCGCATGCGCCTCTACGGCCATGCGTCCACACCCGCATGCGCCTCTACGGCCATGCGTCCAAACCAGCATACGCCTCAAAAGCCATGCGCCCCAGACTGATCTCTGATCCCGAAAGACAGAAGGAAAGTCGCCTGCATGCGCCTCAAAAGCCATGGGCCCCAAAGTGGTTTGTAACTCCTAAAGGTTATGAGCCGCAGCCTCCGCCTGTGCCCAATCCAAGGCGCAGTTCACCAGATCACTCCTCTCCACTAAATCCGAGATCTTCGAACCATGAGTCGACGACACGTGTCCTTTGACTCAACTCATCCGACATTTCAGCAACGGAAAGATCTTCCCTCTGCTACGTGCCGGCTCACGACAGCAGTATGAAGAGTTCTCCCCCTCGATCAGGGCGCAGCATCCATGCGCCTCCATCAGCAACCTCCACGTGGCGTTCCCACACCGGCGCATCCTACATGCGCGCATGAGCAGCCAGCCTGCAAAACTATAAATAGAAGGATCATCCCCTTCACACACAGGGACTCAGAACATAAGACTCACAGAGAATCCACAACAGAGAATCACCGGAGAGGCAGTTCTAGACACTCAACGTCTTCCTCCTCTCGGCAAGCTCCAGCACCCAGAGTAATCAACACCTTCAGAGAACCGATAACCGCCGTCAGCCGGTCAACGGAGTCAACGCATTACCACTCGCTCCATTGGCACTAAGGACCCAGCTTAAACAAAAGTGTACTCCTAGGACTACATCTAAGTCCTATATTGTATCACTGTTCTGTTTGTATTAAGATTTCAATCAAAACAATTTTAATGGCAAACAGGCATCTCATATGTCTAAGCCTACGATCACTTCGATACGGGTTGCTAGCCCAGTATCCGAAGGATCCCAAACTTACGGATATCATAGCTTATCACAGCACTGGACGGTCGCAATCCGTCCGAATGTTGTGCACCATAAATACCCCACATAATTCCCTCCTAGGCCAAATGGTCCCGGTGCCCCGGCGTAACCGTCCGAGGGAAGCTGTACCCGTGCACGGGCCATCCGAGTCCATTGACCATGCAATACGTACCATAGTATACAAGTCATATCGTCCAACCAATCTCGTGTTCCATAAACATAGTCCTGTACCATAAATATATTCGCGTCTCATAAACATAATCCACCATCCATATGGGGAGCTCCGTCGACGTTATGCCCCAACACATCCATATTGATGCACGACGCCCAACGGCTTAGACATCTCGTACTTGTATTCAATGCGTACCATTCGTAAGTTATTCTCGTAGCATAATTTCGTAGTCACTTAGTCTTTTCGTAGCATAAGTGCCCGAGGGCACGCTCAGTACCGTAATCAATATTCTATACCTAGTGTTCAATGTTCTCGGAGCCGTGCACATGATGCACTTCTCATTATCATCTTTCAATGTTCTACCATCATTGCCCTACCGCGACCCGTGCACTCGATGCACGTCGCTTCAATTGTTCGATTTTTCAATGTTCTATCTTAGTGTTCAACACCTACTTGGACCTTTCGTCGCCGAGCCACGCTCGCTAACTCGATAATATCTTACGTATACCATAACATATTTTATTAGACGTGAAGGAATAGGGAGAGAGAGTCAAGAACCCGCCCTCCTTAAGCCGATACGCCTTGTCGTCTCGCCGATTGAAACGGTTCGCTTCTATAACTTGGTCGCATAGCTAACTCGCAGACTTAGCCATTCCTTCGAACCACTCGATTGATTTAGCCTATCACACCCATGCCACAATCCGTTGCAAGGCCACGATTTGGTTTCGCGGACACTTCATTACATAAGGCAAAATGCCGACCTCTTATCATCCAGCGTAAAAGCATAGACTTTGGCCAACATAACTCTTGTATCGATTCGTATCGATACCTCATCGGGTCAACGTAACTCTTCGAGTCAACGACTCATCGTAAGGCACCGAGCGGAGCGGGGCATTACATAATATACCACTCAAAATCAGGTTCGTCCTCGAACCGAAACCAACACTTAGTCCAAGTGCCTCGCTAGATCGTTTCACGATCTCGTGCTACTATCATTGGAATCATACAACTTAGATTGGATCATACACATATTTTTGGCGTTCCACCAATATATGCATTTCAGCCAAGCTCAGTTGTAGGATATCGGGACAAACTAACACGCTCAACTTAATCCTCAAGCATCAATCGTTTCGTACTCGACTTGGTCCGATCTTAGCACCTATTCCCAAAATACTTCTCGTACGTATCATCCCATAACATGCGATCCTCTTCCAACATCTTGCACATAACTTAACTCGAAACTATTAGTTCGATCTCATAAGTTTCTCGCCGGCCACCTAGCACTCGCATTGTATCGAGTCATTGCGCATCCGATCACAACAATTCTCCGCAACGCCTATTCGCCTAACCGTTTCCTATCTCTCGCATAACTAAAGTCCCTTATCCAATCATTCATAACATTTAGCCTTAACGACATGGACTGAGTCCAACATGTCACCGATTCCTTTGCCTACAATCCGTACTAAGTCTCGCACACAACTATTCCAACACGACCCATATTCTCGAACTGCCTACGCATCGCGTCTGGGGCTACCCCCGCTAGATAACTTATCCAGACATCGTGCTCGTGCTCTCCCGGCAAAAGAGGTCAACTTGAGTCTACGATGCTCAAAGGCAACAATCTTTTCGACCCAAGGTCTCTTACGATACGTCCATCTCCTATTCTCGATCGAATATGAATTCCTTACTCAATTCTCGAATCAATCCCAACTAGTTCGTCTCGTAACGTAAATCGTGCGCTCGAACACACATAACCTAATCGTTACTCAACCCGATCAACGGTATAACTCTTAGGGTCATTCTATTATTCGTCGCTCTCGCGCATTGCAGAATCCTTGCAATCGCCTTACCGTATATCTATGCTAAGCACGTTTCCTCGACATCTATCCAATCATCGACCAACCAAGTCTACTTACGCACTCATTCGATTGATCATAACTTTTCTCACCATATCGATCTATTCGAAGGCTACTCGCTAACTTCCGAAATACGATACTCGTTCGCTTAAACTTATCCTCAACATGCACTACATCATTTCTTATCCTCGACAAAATTTCTTTACGTGACTTCTTTAGGGTCATCCTATGGGACTTCAACATTCACTTGATTTGGCGGTCAAGTCTTCTAAGGTCATCTGCCCCGAAACTACGCTCGATAATTGAAGATCATCAACGAGGGACAGTTACAACGAACCATGCTATATCCTATCACGGAGCCAAATCAATTCCCGACAATTCCTATGAGACTTTTATCCCATCCGACATAACTCACCAATCCATAGTTTATCTATCCCCGCGCAACTGATGCGCCGATAACTACTCGAATCACTTATGCACATTACGTACCGTTACTACTCGAATCACTCCTGCATTACCGTCGACTATCCTTGCCATTCGTATGACATCTACTCGCCTCAAATTCGAGTTTACCTATTCGTAATCATAGTCCGACACATTCCGTACTCATTGAAACCATCCTCGAACAACTTTCGTATCAAACCACAAGTTAAATCCAATTTGCCACGTCTTGCAAGTTCGATCATTCCCGCTGGATGAATCACCATACTAGCGCTCACGCAGAATGATCGCCCTAATTCGACGTGACGCATGTGCGATGCTGGAGTTGCATTCGCATAAGACAAGAATGTCAACATAGTGGTTATCCACGAATCAATCCAGACACTTTCGATTTCATCCGAGTAACATCCATCCACTCTTAAACTTTCCGAAGCACTCCTACCGTTATCATCCCAATTGCCATAACTTAACTTGCATCTTGTTTATCCAACAACAATGCTCAACATAATTTTTGTTCACTCGATCAGAGTATCCCCGAGTTATTGTATATCGTCTTTGATACGCCTCAATACCATCGTCGACATGCATAACTTGAACATCTTTCTTTCTCATATGCTCCAATTCGTTGCCGTCACTGTTATCATCCGAACTCGAATACGAATTAAGTCTTACACACATCAAAATCCATTCCATTATAACTAACCACCATAATCGCAACACGATTTCCAATTCATATATCCATTCTCGTATTCCTAACTCGTACTTCCAAATCGTGCTACCGATTTATCGTACTAACCAATTTCGTTCGCACAATCTTTTCGTACCTACTCAACTCGTTCTGAAGAAGTCTTCGTACTAACTCAACATAAGTTCGACCGGGTCGACTATTTCTCAACGTAACATTCCTTCGCTATGCTCAACTTATCGTTCGACTTACACTTAACGAATCCTCGTCCGACGTATCATCCATAGGTATGACTTCGCACATAATCGTTCAACTCAATTCATCGAAGCATACTTGCATCAACTTCTCTCAAGTCATTCCTACTCAAGTCTCGGTATTACTCCGTCCGTTGCGGACAAACCTATCGTAACAACATAATCGTCTCGACGAAGTCTATCGCAAGTCACCAACCAGCTTAACATAGATATCGCTAAGTGGTATCCCATATACCACTCAAGATCGAGCCTATCTTTATCGATACAATACTTCGCTATACTGATCGCATAATTGGTATTGCATATACCACTCGAAATCAAGTCATAACTCGACATCGCATTCCGCATAGGTCCGACATATATTCTTTAATCAACTATCCCGTATGGCGATCCTTCCGATCCCAGCTCTAGCGTTCACTCAAGTTTGACACGCATTCACTCTAACCGTATCTTGGCGATCATATCGATCACACCCGCAATATTCACTTATTCACCTCTCAACGCGACATACGGCCAACATAAACGTTCGCCTACTTCGAATCTAGCTTCAATGCGGCCAACTTACAAGTTCGCCTACTCAACTCGACTCGTTATTATCGCATCCATGATTTTCTAATCCCACTCGTTACAACTCGTGTAACAACTCATTCTCGATACTTAAGGTCTTTACTCAATCTCGTGCGACATATCGCTATCCATCCGCATAACCATACCACACGCAGCATACCATATTGACTCGTTGCACCGACGCAACGAACGATTCACGACTTGCTGCACTCCGTGCAACCAACAACACATAACCGTTCGCATAGCAACATAACACGCATCGCCTCACATATCGATCCGTTGTACTTTGTGCAACCAACAACACATATCTCCTCGCACTTCGTGCGACCAACAACACATAACTCCTCGCACTTTGTACGACCAACAACACATAACTTCTCGCACTTCGTGCGACCAACAACACATAACTTCTCACATTTCGTGCGATCAACAATACATATATCATTGTACTTCGTGCAACCAACATCACCATATTCGTTGTACTTCGTGCAATCAACGACTCACAACTTTCTTGCACTTCGAAAAACCATAATCTCATAACCCGTTGTACTTCGTGCAACCAACATTCTCCGATGGCACTCGGAGATAGCGTGATAGTCTCGACATACTTGTGGCAAACGTACTCACTTAATATAGACTTATTTTATGGAACATCTAATGTAGCATCGAGCAGATCCATGAGCCATGCGGTTGCGGAAACAACTTAGAGTCAACTGAATTCGATAGCGAAGCAACTGAGGGTCAAAGAGATTCACGCACGGTCCAGAGGATGGAACCGCTCTGATACCAACTTGTCACGCCGCGATCCGAGAAATCGCTCGTCCTCGCTAGATTTTACCCGAATCATCGTCCTCGCTAGGGCGTGATGCCGCATGAGCCTAGAGTTGCACTCGTGCAAGGCAAGATAACGGTTCACATAGTGATTATCTCAAATTCGTAACATAAGCAGCGGAAGGAAACAAATAATACAACAAGAATCTCTTTTATTCATAATGAACTGAAGGTTACAAAGGCTCTAAATAGCCCAACATATTATGCCAATTGGCTACAACTCTCATGATCTCTCTAGCTCACAAAGGATTACATTGTTCCATACATTATGCCTCTTTATAACCACCAAGTTGTCTTCGGCCGAACATCTCCATGTCGTAAGTCCGAACGCCTATGCGGAAGCTCCTCTTGAACGCCAAGGACTCCATGCCTCGGCTCATCCAAGCCAAGCTCTGCCCCGTGCCGATCATAACCTGAGCCTGTACATAAACTAGTAGCGGATTAGTGCTTTCGTCCTCGCTTTGCACTGATCAAGACCCGCTCGCACCCAAACCAAACACTAAATCAACTTAGTGAGCATGCATCTTAATTTGGTGATCTTTCTATTTAGCCTTAGGATCGATTTTATGGCAATACTTAAACATAGCACCATATCATAAATGTGTCCAATACCGTGTCCCTGCGGCAGATACAGTTAGACATAATATGACATAAACATAGTGATCGTGCTCATCTCCGTCCTATATTCCCTATCCTGCAATGGTTAGCACTTAGCATAAGAATTCATAAAACTCACGCAACCAACAGATCATAAACTTAGACATATGTATAAGGGTCGCAGGCCCTGCGCCTGTACCCAACTCTCATCTCAGTCCACCGGCCCTATCTATATAAAGGTCACGGTGTTTCGTACCGTAATGGACTTGGCATCTCATATGTGTAAGCCTACGATCACTTCGATACGGGTTGCTAGCCCAGTATCCGAAGGATCCCAAACTTACGGATATCATAGCTTATCACAGCACTGGACGGTCGCAATCCGTCCGAATGTTGTGCACCATAAATACCCCATATAATTCCCTCCTAGGCCGAACGGTCCCGGTGCCCCGGCGTAACCGTCCGAGGGAAGCCGTACCCGTGCACGGGCCATCCGAGTCTATTGACCATGCAATATGTACCATAGTATACAAGTCATATCGTCCAACTAATCTCATGTTCCATAAACATAGTCCCGCACCATAAACATATTCGCGTCTCATAAACATAATCCACCATCCATATGGGGAGCTCCGCCGGCGTTATGCCCCAACACATCCATATTAATGCACGACGTCCAACGGCTTAGTTATCTCGTACTTGTATTCAATGCGTACCATTCGTAAGTTATTCTCGTAGCATAATTTCGTAGTCACTTAGTCTTTTCGTAGCATAAGTGTCCGAGGGCACGCTCAGTACCGTAATCAATGTTCTACGCCTAGTGTTCAATGTTCTCGGAGCCGTGCACATGATGTACTTCTCATTATCATCTTTCAATATTCTACCATTATTGCCCTACCGCGACCCGTGCACTCGATGCACGTCGCTTCAATTATTTGATTGTTCAATATTCTATCTTAGTGTTCAACACCTACTTGGACCTTTCGTCGCCGAGCCACGCTCGCTAACTCGATAACATCTTACGCATACCATAACATATTTTATTAGACGTGAAGGAATAGGGAGAGAGAGTCAAGAACCCGCCAACCTTAAGCCGATACGCCTTGTCGTCTCGCCGATTGAAGCAGCTCGCTTCCATAACTTGGTCACATAGCTAACTCGCAGACTTAGCCATTCCTTCGAACCACTCGGTTGATTTGGCCTATCGCTCCCATGCCATAATCCGTTGCAAGGCCACGATTTGGTTTCACGGACACTTTATTGCATAAGGCAAAATGTCGACCTCTTATCGTCCAGCGTAAAAGCATAGCCTTTGGCCAACATAACTCTTGCATCGATTCGTATCGATACCTCATCGGGTCAACGCAACTCTTCGAGTCAACGACTCATCGTAAGACACCGAGCGGAGCGGGGCATTACACGTGGCAGCACTCCTGGGACGGACAGTTCCAGGCCTGATCCTAGCCCGTCCAGCAGCATTCCTCCTGCTGACGGCACTATGGAGACGGAGGAACGGGTGGAGGAGGTCGCACCTACGCCGTCTATATATGATCTGAGCGATCCCCATGCGCCCCTCCGGACGAGACAAGGATGGAGATTTGGCCTGACCTGCCTACAAAGTAAGTTAATTAGTTAATATTTATTCATACTTATATCTATATATTAATGAATTTAACTATCATTGTGTAGATATCGTCCCCCGTCAGTTCAGAGGGCATTGCGGCTATTTCGGAGGTTCAACTACGGCGGGCCTTAGATCAACTACTCGGGTGCCTCGGACGAGAGGAAGGCATTCTGGTTTGCCTACTTCAAGGTAACTAAAGTATATTTCTTTTAGTATAAATAATATTTTATGCATATTGTATAGCTAACTAATTTAATTCTTATAAAAAATATATTTTTATCCACCACACCGGGCTGAGACGATTGAGAAGCAATTTCCTGTCGTTGCCACCGAGTTGATCCAGGATGCGATCGACGACCAGAAGGCTCGAGACCATTCCGGAAAAGGGATCTAAGGTTGGATCATGCCCGAGCAGTAGACTGTCATGAAGGCTAGATTCGACGCTCCTAGGTACAAGGAATGGTTGGAGAAGGCGAAGATGGCTAGGACGAAGGCAAGGAAGTGGTGTGGTGGCTCGATTCCCATAATAGAAAATTTTTATCGCCTGGTACGTATTTTACTGTAATATATTATTTTAATAAAAGTATTAATAAAATGTTTAATTTTAATGACAAACATTTTATTATAACAGGTAAAGAAGGGTGCGAACCCCTACATTATGATGGTCTTCCTGGCTACCCATCGGAAGGACGGAAAGCTCATCAATGATCGGGCCACGCAGAGCTGTATAAGTATTACTTTACGTGTCACTAACTTTATTATAACTTAAAAAATATGCAAATATATCCATAGACGTGGAACAACTAGGTTGGTAGTAAATATTGAGGTACGTACTTTTCTAGGATGAGTATCTTAGGCTAGAGCGTGAGCTTACTAGTGCATCTGCGGAGGGAGGGGATGGTACTTCCGTGCAGCCCCCTCGGGCTCGGACGATGGACGAGCTCGGGATGACCGCCGTTGGTGGTCTTCAGAGGGGTACGTACTACGATACGGAATCATACGGCGCCTTTGTGGCAATGCATTCATCCAGAGCCTCCTCTGCCAGTGTGCATTCCCTACATCCCTCAGAGGAGTCAGCCCGAGTGGGGGAACTCTGTCGCCAGCTTACTGAGCTGCGTGACGAGCTGTTGCGGAGGATGGAGCAGCCCCGGTCTCAGCCGCAAACGGACGATACGGCCCTCACCGCATGATTTGATATGCTCGAGCGCACCATTAGGAAGACGGACGAGAGGACGGATCGTGCCATTCAGGTGGTACAGGGGACGCAGGCGGTCATTGGCGAGCAGGTTTCGAGGCTGGTGGCTATTATGGCTTCTACCAACTCCAGACTGCTGGCCATGGAGCGGACACTTCCTGGTCATGCTTCGGCATCCACACCGACTGCAGCGGCTCCACTGCCTCCTCTTCCTCCTACTGATGGGTCGTCACCGGTGATGCTGACCCCGGAGCAGTATAGGTTTCTGGTGTCCCAAGTGCAGGTACTGCCTCCTCCTCCTCCTCATCCTGACCAGGCGTAGTCTTTTATTGGACTTGTTTTCATTTGTTGTGTTGGTGACCCATTGTTGGATCTTTATGTATTTTTTGGTGACCCATTTTTGGGTCTTTATGTATTTATTTTATCCCTGGTATGACTATTTGTGTTATGTTATGTTGAATATTATCGTGCACACTTTTTATAGCCGTTTGGTAGTGGATTTGTATCAACCCGGCTATTTCTTGTCTTTCTGACCGTTCGATTCTATTTATTTGATTATTGGTAGCGCATTATTATTATTTGTCTCTATACTGGTTTACCGGTGTTGAGTGTTCCACCGAAGGGGTCAGCGAACCAGGAAATTCTATGGAGGGTTGCTCCGGGTCTATTATTTGTAAACTGAAACTCTAAATACAGGTACAATATTTTTATTGTAACTGTTATTTATGTGAAATGCATACGGTCTGCTATTTTCTTTACAATTTGTTTGGAATTAGCGACGTTTAGCGACGTTCAGCGACGCATACATACATCGCTAGAACGTCGCAAACCTGAGAATCAAACGTCGCTAATCGTCGCAGAACGTCGCAGATGCGTTAACGTGGCAAACTGTACAGGTCAGCTAATCTAATATCCGGATGTCGGTATTCAAGTATCGTAACGTCGCTAAACGTCACAAAAATGATGACATGACAACCAAAAAATTCTCAGATATGGAGTCGTACAACGTCGCTAATCACTGATTTTAACGTCGCTAAAATCTGAATGGACAGCGACAATCAGCAACGAAATGTTACGTCGCTAATTAGCAACATTGTTGTCGGTAAATGTCGCTAATACTAGCGACGTAGTGTGTCGCCGATTTACGTCATTGTGGCGATGAATAGCGACGTTTTCGCTAATAGCGACCATGAATAACGCGACATGCCCGAAACGTCGCTAAATACGTCATTGTTTTAAGTTAGCGACATTTTTTTTGATGTTTAGAGACGTCGTTTGGCGTCGCTATGTAAAGAGAAGATCGCTTTTGTTTATTTATTCTTCATCCTTCTATAATGTGAACGTTCTATCTCAATTACAACTGTTGCAAGGAAGAACGGATTTTATTCTTTGTTTGCATGTTTTATGGATTTTTTTATGGTCTTCTAGATTTAAGAACTTCGATGAGCAAGTCTCTTGCACATAACCCCGAACCTCTTCTTCATGATTAAATAGAGGGCAGACCATGAAAAGTCTTACATGAACTTCTATTGTTCCTAACCTTTATTCTCATTTTGGTACGTGTCATGCCCTGCTCCCGTAGGAGCGATCGTCCTCGCTAAGGCGTGATGCCGCACGAGCCTAGATTGTGCTCGTGCAAGGCGGGTTCCATAACGGTCGATTACAGAGGCTGCGACGGGGTCATCGCACGGAAGTCCCAAGCAAAAACATTGAACATACAGCGGAATTTAAAGCCAAACACAAGTTATTCAAAAGTGCATTTTTATTGATATTGAAACGAGAATTACAATGGGACGCAAGGCCAAGATTACAATCACTCAAATTCACTCATCTCATATTACAAGTCACTCAGCTCTCTCTCATCTCTCAATACAAGTCTTGAACCAGCGGATGCTTCGGAGAGCGACGTCCATACATTATGTCCCGTATAAGTCTTGACTCCACGCGGCCGCACGCTACGAATCGCCAAGGAACTCCGTGCCTCGACGCATCCAAGCGAGCTCCGTACCGCGAGCTTCTACCTGTGCTTGCACATAAAAACTGTGTGGGTGTCAGTACTCAACTGTACTGGTGGAGTGAGCTCCTCGCCTACCCATACAAAACCGACACGTTCATTTACTTTGTTCAACATATCCTTTTACGATTGTCTTTCTATTCTTGCCTTAGGATCAGTTTTAGGACCGACGCCTTGGCCTACTTTGTGTCTCTAGACCAACACCGTGCCTTGCACTAACAATGTACTCATACTTTACATCTAGACCTTCTCGTGGAAACAACGTCAACTTATCGACTCGTGCTTGCCTTTCGGCCCATAATTGGTACGCAACAACTCGGTCATGCCATAAATCCCTTTTTATAACGTAATCGAGGCAGCACCTCACCACTAAGTAACTTGCCTATACTGGTGTCGTAACAACATAGTCGTGTCATAAACTTGCTCGTACCTCAAACAACGAGGCCGTGCCTCGCAGCTTAACATGACTTAAACAAACTCGCCTTACGGCCCTTCCAAACTTAACTCGAAACGTCTAACCCAACTTGTGGAACCAGTGTTGAGAACTCAAGCATGACGCCATATCTCGTGGCGAAACACGTATCTTTACGTATAGCCAAATCTTAGGCTTCATAATACCTTATGTGCATACCGTGCACACATTCCATAACTCAACTTGTGTCATGCGTACGCTTCCTTAGATTTGACTGACACCGTGCATGCGGATTCGCCGCTTAGTACACCAATTATCTATATGAAAGGCCACTGGCACGACAAGCCATCGTGGACATAGCTCGGATTGGCGGTGGGTCTTTCGATGTAAGGTAGCTAGCCCCATGGAAAGTCCCCGACTACCCACGCGGTACAATTCAGCATTGCTATAACGTCTTCCTCCTAGGTCGACTGGCCCTGGTGCCACGGCGTAATACCAGTCGAGGAAGAAATCTTTGTCGACAAGTTATCAAATGACCACACACCTACGAGACATCTAGACTCACATAAATGCATGGCCTAATTTTATGGTACGAATGGAACTATACTTAGCATCTCGTACTCTAAACCACACTTTGCATAACGTACATCGAAACCATGAGACTCCCAACTGAGGGACCGCCTCATACTTTGAAAACGTGTATAGGAACCGTACGATGCAAATCGTGCATCAAAACCATACGATACAAAACATGTATCCTAAGAGACTCCCAAAACGTGGGACTGCCTCGACGACAAACGGTCGTGTGTGCTTTCATTTCCTTGAAACCCAGGGAACGACTATCGTATAGCCCTTCTACTTAACTTGAACAAAACGTGTTCCTCAAGTGCCATAGACCGTAAATAACATTGTATCGTGCCGACCGTGGCTCGTGCCTTAAACTGACTTACATTTCGTGTAACACTATCGCCCAGTCATACTTTATATGACAGGCCTTGAGATCGTAGGACTAAGTGGCTATACCCAGCCGTAGAACTCATGGGACTGTGCTTGCTACAACTCCGATAGCCTAGCATAACTTAATCGTGCAATAACTTAACCTGTAGGACAAGCAAAGGCTGCGCCAAGCCTTGCATCGTGGAACCGTGCATGCTTTATCAAGCATTTATGCGTGCGACGCCTATGCCTTAGGTTAATTCCCACTTAGTGACAACTTAAACCAACTTCCTTCTCCCAAGCCACGGGACAAATGGACGAGTGACATTTTCAAAGCACACCGTGCACCAACTCTAAGCCGACTGTTGGACCTTTACATATTCTAACTCAATTTGACCCGTCGAGATTATTCTCTTATCTATGTGGATAAGTCTATTTTATTATCAAGCCTATTGTGCAAGTTGAAAATATGCGATTTATTATGTGAAGGCTGAGATGAGGCGAGTTCACCGAAACTACCCCACCTGAGCGAGGAGTCACATCGACCGAGCGGGCCTTCGAACAGCCGTTGTAAGGCTAAGTCCGAACGTCGTTGGTGTTTTGATTCCTTCGATTGACTGAGCGGGACGAGGAACTACATCATACACCACTCAGAAAAAGTTTCATCCTCGAAACTTACTGAGTATACTTATCGACTTATAACTTGATTCAACGTTCAAGGACTCTCGCACACACTACTATGCATTTTCTCAATCCGAGCCACGCTCGTGCTTATCGCTAACTTAGTCGTAGGCACATCAACCGATCAACAAACATTCAAGCTCGTCTCAATCTAATGATCGCACTACCACCAATCTTTTTCTCTAAACACGACTTCAAAATCCTCGATCCTTTTCCCGTTCCTCAAGTCTCACTAGATTCAACGTATCACTTAGTTTGATCGTACACATATTTCAGGCGTCCCCAAAATACATGTAATTTAGCTAAGCCTCGTGATAGAGAATCTGCCATCACCACTCGAGTCAGATCGTGCACATATTCGGGCATCCCTGATATACGTGCATGTCAACCGAGTCTCATGAGTGGTGCCTCCACAATTTCTATCACCCCGTACCGGGACGTCTTCCGTACCGCTAGGCTATGTCTTTTAGGCTAAGGTCATCTGTCAGTATTGGAATCATAGTTCCCAAACAACAATATCAACATTGATCCCATCCTAAGGTCAAACCAAATTCATAGTACGAGATTTTCTATCCAAGATCACATCACTCCGATTTCTAAACATCGAGCAGAGATTTCCTACTCACATCTAAACATTCGTCGCACGGGGTCCGAGTCGTTCAGCAAAGCCATCCTACAATGACTCACGTTTTAATTAATTCCATATTATATCAATATCGCTCGTTCAACAAACCATCTTATATAGTCTATCCCTTCAAACACGTTCGATATAGTTTGCATATCAATCCTTCTCAAAATAAGCATGCTATGACACAATTCATCGCTAACCAAAATTTTACATTCCACATTTCCTAAGTCATCAATTTCAATTCACATAATCGATCACAAGGTCGTCTGACTTAACAATATGCCACGCTCCGATCTCACGCGAGTCCGATTATCTACGGTGGGCATGAAATCCCCATGCAACGCTCCCGCGGAATAATCATTCTCATCGGAGCATAACTCTTGTTTTGTGTCTAGACTAATTCATTCTCGATGCGCGGATTGGACCTACTCATTCCTTAAGTTTATTCAATCATCAATTGAAAGTCCAAACATCCTCGAATTTTCCTTCGCATCAAACCAACAAGTCGAGACAATCAAAGTTGCTGCGTCCTGATTTTTCGAGTTCGATCATTCCTGCGACATGAATCAGCATGTGTAACCCCACTTCTCATTTTTTATGGTATATATTTTTATTATTAATTTGTTTTGCAAATAAATCTCTGGGATTTTCTAAGCCAAATTAAAAAAATTTATTTTTGTGATGGGCTTTTCAGCTCAACCCAATTCCTTATAAGCCAATTCCTTATAAGCCCAATTCTTTTTAAGCCCATTCCATTGGCCTGGTAAGCAAAGTCTAGGTTTATACTCATTCAAAGAAACTTCATGTTTCTTTTATTGTTTCGGTTGAGCTCTTATTCTTTCACTACTCTTCCTTCTCAAATTCAAATTATCGTTCTGTTTGGCTAATCAATTTGTCAGAGAAGAAAGGAATTTCTCGCCAGTTTGTTGCTTCTTCTTCACGCGACCATCGATCTATAAAGGATCGATGAGCAGTCCTCAAATCCTTACTCTTCTCTCCCTCTCAAATTTCATTCCCAATTTTCTTCTTAAAACTCAAATCTCAATTGAGCAGCCACGGGAAATTGGGGATCAGGAGCTTCGTCCTTAATCAATCCAGCAACCTTGGTAATTTACTCCACCAACCTTGATTGAATGCTTTGATCAGTTGATCTTCTTCCTTCTAAATGCACTGGTCGATCTGAAATTTTAGATCTGAGTTTCCGTTGAGTTCTTGATCCCAACACAGTCAATCTGGAATTATTGTCGTTGAGGTGAGATCAATTATCTAAATTATTTGATTCAGTGATTGTTTGATTCATTTTTCAAGATTTGTGTCAGCTATAGATCGGGATCGGATTAATCGAACTAACGATCGAGATCTGTACATTTGGAATTGGTGAGTCTCAACCTCTTTGATCTTTTGATCTAAGTATTTGGCTGTGTGCGTGTGCGGATAGATTTTGATCGTGTTCCCTGTTCTAAGGAGATCTCGAGCAACAATGGGATGTGGATGAATTTTGGATAAGCGAGACTGAGTCGGACACGAAGTGTGATATCTAAATCGTGGGTATATTTTCAAATCTCTGCAGGTATTCTCTTGATTCCTTAAAATTCATTTGTGATTAGCTGTACCAGCCTGTATCCACGTGTGTCTGTGGTTTGAGTTCAATTACTGTTGACTAAAGTATCAGTAGAATGGTTGGGGGAACAGTTGATCTCATGAAGAGGAGATTATTAGAACTTTATTTTAATGGTTAGATGTGTAGGTATACCAGGTTGGGAAGCTTTGGTATGTTTAAGTTTCTATTACATGCTACTTTATTCCAGATGTTTAACAATACCATGGTTATGGGGATCTCACCTCCATTTCCCAATTTACTATCCTAGCAACTATAGGTGACTGAGACAGTAAATTGACAAGAGGATGTTTGAGATCACATATCAGTTCATAGAACCAGTGGGTGAACTGGTATGGCATTTGAGTTGATTTCCTCTGTGTATACTCAGACAATTGGGAAGGTTAATTGGACATTAGATGAAGAGCTTGAGTTTTAGTTGCTCGAAAACTTTGAATTGATTGAGCAGGGTTAGATTGTAGTGGATGTAGGAACTGGTTGCACAGTAGCTATTGAAACTACTGATAAGTTTCCTGGAAACACTAGGAGGTTATGAGTTATCTAGATCTCACTCCATGTCATTTTTAGTTCAACATTATGAGATGATGAGTCCTGTGAAACCATCCTTGCATTCCTGAACTAATGATGCTTGGGGATGGCTTTAACTGTGTTGATCATTTCCCCATTCAGTAAACAATTCCCTTCTTTACTTATTTATATTGTAACTGTAGGAAATTACTTAGCCGATTCTCATATGGAACAGGGTTCTCTTAATCCTATTTAGGAATGTTAGAATGAATTCTTGAAGGGTGTTTGGGTTCAGGGCTATGGACAAGGCTGCCATGATCAGGAAATGAGGGACTAAACTGTTCCTGTTGATGTTAGCCTGAGATTGATTTTAAGTTTCCTGGGATGATTATGTCCTGATATGGGGTAGCTGAGTTGTGATAACTTTGGCATATTTTGGCTAACAGCCTAAGATATCAACAGAGACTGATTTGTTTTCCTAAACCTGAGAATTTACTTGCTATTGATAGATATACTGATATATGGATGCATTTTGAGATAAGATGGGATGGTACATTAGACTGAATATTAGCAACAACCTAATTAGGACTGAGGTGACTTGTAAACTGAGTTGGCTATTGTTCTCAGATGGTTATTTAGCCCTGATTCAGGACATGAGCAGTAGGTGAGGATTCAGGAATCATTTTGAGATTAATTGTAGATGTCCTTACTTGATTTCAGACTTCTAGAGACCATTCCAGTCGAATTGAACTATGGTTAAAGACTGTAAAGTGGATTAAACTAAATCAGTGGAAGGGATATTAGTTAGTTGAAGGATTATCCTTAGTGTTAAAAGTTGTGGACTGCAGGAATCAAACCACATAGTTCCCTTAGAATCTGTACAGGGGTTGTGTGAACTTCTAGATTAGGAATATAGTGTAGCAGATTGTTCAATCTATAGGTTCCTGAGTTTAGACTGAACTTAGATTGTGATATCAGTCATGATAAACAGGGCTGACTGAATTGCATTGGACTGATTAAAGCTCTGTTTTTCAGAGGGATTTATAAGCTGTATTGTAGGTTTAATTCCTTTAAAACCTGAGGAAATAGTGAGTTATGTGAAGGTAGAATGTAGGATTGAGAACCATTGTAGACTGTCAACTCTTTATAACTAGGTACTTAGTTATTTCAGTATATATTAGAATGGATGTCTAAACCATGACCAATTAATTACCTTTTTACTAACCTTGTCTATATAATATTCAGTTTTACCTATAAATGATTGTATTACATATTAATGTTTTAGAATGGGCAGTTAGACTCTAAACTTGTGATTTGAACCAATTGGGTGGGTTTCAAGTTCATTGTCTTGATGTATCAAAAATATTAATAAGTGCAATTATTAGATGGTAATAGATTACTTCATGGTTAGGTCATAGTTGGATTTTGTCCTAGTTTATAAGGGTAGGTTTAGAGTTGACAAGTTAAAAACCAAGGATTATGTTTAGTGACCTGCTAGACTAGAATTTTACCTTTATTGTCAACTTATCAATTGTAAATCATTTGACAGGAAGATATCCAGCTTTATTGCCTACATTTGATCACCCGGAGCCAGGCAAGTATACTCCTCGAATTTGTTCATTTCTCATGTCTTGTATGTTCACTCTTGAATCTCCTTGATTGATAGATGTATCACGGTATTGTCTGGTTCCATGTTTCATGTATTACTTGCGTCTGGGAGGGGAAATACTATAGATATGTGATCAAACCCTGTTAGTACTCATGTGAATAGCTTGGGTCCCGCACCGTGCACGTGGGACCAAAGCCATACCATTTCATGATCATTGCATCTACCCAAGCCGATCACAATCTAGATGTTTTTCAATATTGCACATGTCAGGATTTCATGTTGTATTTCAGGATTCATGGTTGTATTTCATGTTCAGGTTGTATTTCATGTTCAGGTTATACTTTATGTTCAGATTGTATTTCATGTTCAGGACTCTTACCATGTTCCCTATTTTACTTTCATTATTTCCTGCTCAGTTTCATGTCTTGTCTCATTTCTTGTACTTTACATATATTCCTGTTTCTTGATTCATACCATGATGTACATGTTCATTCCTTGGATATACTTATCTCCGCTCCTGACTAGGATATGTTGCATGTGAGTTGGAGGCTCTGTGCGACACGTACTATGGCGA
The DNA here is from genome assembly GCA_029216955.1 of Iris pallida. Taxonomy (NCBI): domain Eukaryota; kingdom Viridiplantae; phylum Streptophyta; class Magnoliopsida; order Asparagales; family Iridaceae; genus Iris; species Iris pallida. Next base: position 5,845,721 of record JANAVB010027997.1, read on the forward strand.
GGAGCCAATTGATGCAGGAGAGCTAGCTGGTGCAGCTCTTGACTTAGAGGCTGCAGAAGCCTAGAGCTTAGCATTAGTATTCCATATTATTTTCTTTGTATTGAGACTAGTAGACTTACTTTCATTTGCTGGAATGTAATATAATTCTGATACTTGTACTTTTACTCTGGGATACATTTATAGATGCTGTGTTTTCATACTTGTCTTGATATCTGGTTAGTTTTCCTAGATTGATATCTGGGCGTGTCCGACTCGTGTCCGACTCGTATCCGACTCGTATCCGACTCGTATCCGATTATTCAGGAACGGGTCGTGACATGTTTTTAGTGGTGGCCCATGCAGGTCTATCCTAATGGAACCTTGGTCTTAGCGTACTATTGGGGGACTTGATTACACTAGGAAAACTTGATCACAGCATAGGAAAATCGGGAAATAAGGGTATATCAGGTAAATCAGGTATATTGATATTATATAAACACTTGTTGTATTTAGGTCTAAGTTATTTTAACAGTTTTCTATTTTTCAGATAGTTCAAAAGCACGCGACACCGGAACGGTTGATCCACCTATACTTGAGGTTCCGAGCTTCCACCCCGCAGGTTGTCCCTACTATTCCCATGGATAGTACGTGGTTGACGGAGATGTTTGAAAAGTTTTTTGACACCCAGAGAGAAAGCAAGCCATCATTTTCCAAGCCAGACTTGTGGATGCGCTTCTCGAGCCAGAAAAGACTTCTACTTTCCAGACTCCCACACCTTTGGACTTCTCCGACACCGAGCACATATCTTGCATCGAGGAGCAGATCGAGAACTTGGAGTCGCAATTGAAGATCATTCAAGTCCCTGAGAACCCGACTCCTCTGAAGATTGAAGTCACCAACCGGGAGATCCAGCTCGTAGCACATACAACAAGATGGAAAGCTAAAGCCAAGGAGCGATATGAAGACTTATGACGAAGACAACAACTATCCTGGACCCGCAAAGCGTCGCAACACTTAGTCTGCGCTTCTTCGATCACACCACCAGTCGCATCATCGGGAGCAGATCTCAACAGCCAGCACGCCAGCCGACGTATATTCCTAACTGAGGCTCTGCGCTTCAGCCTAATGAGAGACCCAGACTCAGATTCAGATGATGACCACCTAATTTCTACCGTCGCCAGGACATCACCATAAAAAGTGCCGCCAGAGACGAAGGCTACGCCTGCACTGCGGATCGCCTGCCCATCAAGTCAAGGTTTGCCGGGAGATCGTTGATCACACTGTCCAAGGACGAGCATGAGGAGCACCAGGACTACAGCAAGGGGACCCACCTCTCCAGACTCAGAAATCACATGGAGCACTACCGCATGAACCAGTCTACGTTAGAACAGTGAAGAAGATGTAAGTAATTCCAGTCCCGGAGGAATACTAAAGACAGATTGAAGATAGAAGGCTTCTTTTGCATGGTTGGAGGAAACCCATGTATTGTGGTTCGTAACCCAGTCTTCCTTTAATTTCCTCGTAGCATCTAAATCGTTTCTCGAAACTTCTTGTTTTCTTGTTTGAAATTCTGATTGATATCTGAAACTTATTTCGAGATATTGTTTCCTATTCGGTAAGCTTGTTTCAGATCCATAAATTTCATTTTAAAACTTGATCCCAATCAAAACATTGTTGAACCTTCACTCGTATCTTGACACTTGCTTGAGATTCAGTCCCTATTCAAGACTTCGTTTGAAGACTTCGTTTGCTATTTTGAGAAATTGTTTCCTATTTGTTACTTGTTCCCGTTCAAGAATTTGTTTCTGTTCACGACCTTGTTTGATCTCGTTTCCTAATTGAGATTTCGCTTGTTTCATATCCACGAATTTCATGCTTGTTTTCCACCCCCTAATTGATACACTGTTTTCTATTCATTATCCGTAGTCTTGCTTCTTGTTCGAGATCTTCTATTCGAGAATTACTTTCCATCTACGACTTTTTATTCTATTGAAGATTTCATTTTCCATTCGAACTCTATTGAGATTTCATTGTTATTTGAGATTTTGTTGAACTCTGCTTCGGGTATGAGATTTTGCTTCGAGATTTTGTTTCTATTCTATACTTTGCTTTATGTTCACCCTCAGAGATTTTGTTATCTATTCAGGCTTTTGATTCCTATATGAGGTTGTTGGCCAATTGAGATTCTGGTTATTGTTCGAAACTTCGTTTTGTGTTCAAGATCTGTTTCAGAAAATTTCCTTGTTGTTTTTTAGTACCTAATAAACCCTTGTATTCCAACAGACAGATAAATCATTCCATTGTGACTTGGACTATCGGAACTCGTTTTGAATTCTTGAAATTCTTTAAAAATTCTTATAGATAAGATTGAGAGGCTATTCGATGACCTACTAGGGTGTGGCAGTCATGCGCTGCAGTCGATACCTGGATTGCGGAGACTAAGGTTCACTGCAGCCAGCAGCGCACTGGCGGGGCAAGAACTCTAAGTTGAAGTGATTCCAGACATTTCCAGGTACGAGTATTATTAAGACTTTATTATATTCTTCATATCTTGGGTTGCTTCGTCAATAATTGTTGAAAAATGGATAAAGTTGACAGAATATTCGGTGACATATTACTATTGGAGTCACGGAGCCGAAAGTCCACTGCAGTCAGATATATACTGGCGGGGTAGGGATTCCAGGCGAAGTGATTTCAAATGGCTATATGTTCCCGGACATCATGGGAACTATATCCCTTTTCATATGATTATTGATATCTCAAAATCGCAAATCCTTGCACGTTCACCTTGACTAATACAAATACTTTCTAGGTATCTCCATACATTTTAATCAACTCTTGCTAATTTACCTTCTAGCATTTTATCGTTAGATCATTGATTTCCTCAAAATTATACATTGCCAGATTTTGATTTTGTACTTCGTTTGTGTTGTCTATCCGACCATGATTTTCCTATCTTGACCTGGTCCGCTTGTGTTAAACTATCAATTTTTGATCGTACATAATAGTTTGTGTCTTCATATTTTTGCTCCTCTAAGTTGTAATTGAAACTTTATTCCGTCTCGTGCCTATTTGATTCTTGATCATCGTTAGATCATGTTATTTCAACTTTTTATATGTAATTATCATACTTGGTCTCAAGGCTTAGAGTGTTACAAAGTTGCACAGGATCGACAGAAATACTGGGTGGACAGTCGCAGACGGCCACTTGAGTTCGTAGTTGAAGATAGAGTGTTCCTGAAGATCTCACCGACTAGAGGCGTCATTCGTTTCGGTAGAGGCGGAAAGCTCAGTCCGAGGTACATCGGGCCTTTCGACGTGACGGCACGGATTGGCGAGGTGGCATATCGACAAGCCCATCCAGCTAGCCTGGTGGGGGTACATAACGTCTTCCATGTATCTCAGCTTCGATGTTACATTCTAGACCCGAGCCATGTGGTGGACTACTCAGAGTTAGAGGTGGGTCCGAGCTTGACCTATGAGAAGCAGCCAGTCGAGATCCTTGATCGTAGGGAAAAGCGTCTGCGGAACCAGACCATTCCTCTTGTCCGCGTCATGTGGAGACACCATTCTCCGAGAGAGTCCACATGGGAGCGCGAGGACGAGATGCGAGAACGCTACCCTAGATTATTCACTTGATTGTATTTTAGCATTTTGAGATTTCCATATTTCTTTTTCTCAATAATATTTTGTGGTGTTCGTGAATCAATTTTGGATTACTTCCGAATTTCGAGGGCAAAATTTTTCAAGGGGGAGAGATTTGTAACCCCACTTCTCATTTTTTTTATGGTTATTTTTTTATTATTAATTTGTTTTACAAATAAATCTCTGGGATTTTCTAAGCCAAATTAAAAAAATTTATTTTTGTGATGGGCTTTTCAACTCAACCCAATTCCTTATAAGCCAATTCCTTATAAGCCCAATTCTTTTTAAGCCCATTCCATTGGCCTGGTAAGCAAAGTCTAGGTTTATACTCATTCAAAGAAACTTCATGTTTCTTTTATTGTTTTGGTTGTGTCACGACCCGCACCCTAGAGTAAGGGCACGAGACGTGGTTACGTTCAGCCTACGCCGCAGTGTCGGCGGTAGAAAGCTGTCCTAGGTCGACACACATCTAACAATATATATATATCTAAACAGTTTATACTCCCCGAATGGGGGGTAACATAGCAGTAATAACTCAATCACAACTAAGGAAGAGATAGCACGATATGAAATAGAACTCAAGGAAATAAATAGATGAAAAGTAGTCTAAGATAATCCCAGCAAAATCCAGAAGTACATGGTCTCAGATACAGAATGAAAGAATATATACAAAGCTCAACAACTCTGAATAGAAAATAAGTCTAGCTAAACATGTCTCAAGACTACATAAAGTAAGATAAGCCTAACTAATCTAGTCTAGGCAATGGGGCTGGGGTGATCTCCTCAGCTAGAGCTGGGTCCTCCTGAGGGTCCAGCTCGCGAGTGTCATCTAAGGCTGCCCCGTAGTAAGTATCCAGACCAGCCTCCTCCTCGTCCTCTGTAATATTTTCAACAGGTCCAGTCAGGACAGGAGCGAGTACAGTACATCTCAACAGTTCATAGCAGGTTAGAAAATATAATCATACAGTAAAGTAAGATACAAGTACTGAAAGAAGTGCAGTATGTAAACAGAGAGAGAAAGCTGTAATAGAAATATCTACTATAAATAGAGAACTAACATGTGGCTAGTGAGTCAGAGTATAATATAGACATGTAAATGGCATAGGAGATTCTGATGCTACACTATAGAAGAGATTCTGATACTATACTACTTTGATAGTATTCACATGTCTATTTCTACTCCCCCGTACCCCCAATCAGTACACAAGGATCCAACCAAGTTATGTTATGATTCCACGCAAAGCCCCCGAAGGGTGATACATGGATGTCCCAAAAATGGGGATTCTAGGAGATTCTAGGATGCCCAGTAAATGGGATAAGAGATTCTAGGAGACTCTGTGATCATAAGGGTATATGTCACAAGTGATCAAAGAACCTGTGAAGCATAGTGATACGTCATGTAAGTGAAACGCACAGAACATGTAGTACCCGATGCTCCCTAAGGATAACATCTCAAGAAGGGATCCATATAGTATCAATCCGTGTGACCAACGTGACAGTACAAGTAAAGTAATTTAATGCAGAAAATAATTCTAAGCAGGATATGAAATGATCAGAGAATATACTCGCCTGGTATCTAAGTGTCCAATATGAAAGTACTGTCTGAGGAGTGGTGTCTGGCTCCTAATCAGAACAACACAAGTCATAACAAGTCCAAAATGGTATAATGAAGTCCTACTATACATTCTACATGATTCTAGGTCAATCTAGGCCAAAGTCAACTCTTGGTCAACTCTGGTCAACCCTAGAAGTCAAACTAGGTCAACCAAGTCTAAATTAGGCCAAGCAAGTCATTCTAGGCTAAACAAGTCTATACTAGTCTAAACTAACCTACACTAGCTAGCACAAACCCTTACAAGGCTATGCAAGCCTATACTAGCTATATCACAACATAGCTACTAGCTATATCTAGAATACATTCAACAAGTCTAACATCATTCATCATTACACCTATTGATTTAGATACTTTACATATAGTCTATAGTACATTAGGAACATTACATATTTATATATATATATATATATTATATATATATATATACCTAGGCTCAAAATACTATATATACATTAATGTATATAGCTACACTACAAGATTGACATATATACATATAATATCTATTACATGCATACATTACTTACATATATAGAGAGAGAGAGAGACAATGTGTGTGTGTGTGTGTGTGTGTGTGTGTGTGTGTGTGTGTGTGTGAAAGCTTGTGTGTGTGAGAGGAGAGAGTGCAAAATAGTGTGTGTGACTGAAACAGTGAGTGCACAGTGTCATTAGGAAACAGTGAGTGTGCAGGAAAATATGTGACAGTGAATGAAGTGTAACAAGGAAATCAGTGAGGGAACATGTGTGTGTGTAGAGAGTTTTAGGGTGTGAGTGTCAATAGAAACAGGGAAAGGACAGGGTGGTGTGCAATAGGGAAATAGAAAAGTCAGTGAACAATGTATATTGTGTTTAAACCTGGAAACAGTGAACATATATAGAGTGTGTGAAATATTAAAGGAACAAAACAGTAAAATATTTAAAGGACAGTGAAGTGTAACATAAAAATAGGAAGACAGGGATTTATTCTCAGTTTAACAGTGAGCTAACTAAATCCTTATTTGAATTTCAACCAAGGCAAACATGAGAAACCTGGGAATCATCTCAGGTTACAGGAATGGGTAATTACCTTGAATAAAATCAATTGAGAGCTTTAGGGAAATTTGGAAAATAGTGTATACATTATGACACAGTGAAGTGGGAGTTAATTCTCAGGTTAAGGAAATGAAAACAGTTCCCAGTTAACAATTTGGAACTCAACTCAATACCAAAATATCCCATTCTCAAACCACAAAGCCTAAACGAATGTAATATTATATTTAACCTAAACTAACAATCATATGGAGACATTTAATCAGTGAAAACATTACTAAAATAGGGAATTAAGTGTTTAGGAATTGAGAACACCCATGTACCAGTCCTGTGTATCAGTGAATACTACTTAACCCAAATCGAAATCTAAATTCACATCAATAGCCTATCTAACATGTAAACTAGATCTAACATATAACATTAATCATGTTAGGATCTAATTTAGCAGATAAAATCATAATTTAAAACATTAAAACAATTTACACAGGAACACTTATATATGAACACTGAAAACACACAGTGCACGACACATGCACAATCGATTCCTTCCTCGACACGACACGGGGACACATGGAACTTGACACACGGGATGTCAGTCATGGCCCCATACCACGTGTCAAGTTTCGTGTCAATACATTACGTGTCGTGTCCGCTACAGCCCCCGAGTAGCAGGGGAATACTGTAGCATGCGCGCGTGGGTGTGCACCGCGTGTCTGCGTGTCTCCCTAGGCCTGACACGACACGAAAACCAAACACAAACACTAGAAAACCACATGCAAGAACAAAAGCCTAATTCCTATTCAAAAAGTTTGCACAAATGAAATCGAAATGCCCTTTGAGGCATTTCGACAAACACCTTAAGACCGACTCTGATACGTGTCCAAACGGACACAAAACTTACGAAACCCGACACGACACCAATGCAAACACTTAGGGGACCCCTAGGGCTTCCTAATCATGAAAATAAATTAAAGTTTTATGGAGAAATGAGAAAGTTACCTATGGATGAACTTTCAAGAAAAATCCCCAATCAATAGCTCTTCTCTTGATGTCCCAATCCACTCAAATCACATCAAACTGAGATAAAACCTTAACAACAGCAAGAATAGGTATATTATAACCTAATGGAAAAGATTAGAATGAAAAAGTAAGAGGAATGGAGTTCTAGGGATTAAAATACAATAGAAAACTAACCTTCTTAAACTTGAGCTTTCCTAAGAAAGAGGCAACCCTAAATTTTAGGAGGGTATTTATAGGGTGGTGATCCCCATAAGGATGAGGTGGCCGGCCAACACTTCCTAGGGATTAGGGTTTGGTAATTGCTTTGGGCTTTGGGCCAACTTACAAGCTATGTGTTAAATGATTAATCAAGGCTCTAAATCATAAGCCATGACTTATGACTTTCTAATTCCTATTGGTAATTAGAGTCTAATGACCAAATCATTGATTAGGCTAGGTTAGACTAGAGTCATATAACCTAACCAAGTCCATACTAACTAGGGTTAGCTCCTAGGTTGGTCTACAAGGGTCAACACTAGTCAAAGTCAACCTAGTCCAAACAATTCCAAAATAAATCCTAAAAATTCCCATAAATTCAAATAAATTCTAATAAATTTAAATTACCCCAAAAATGTCAAAAATACCCTCATACTAGAAATGTGGTAGTGACAGGTTGAGCTCTTATTCTTTCACTACTCTTCCTTCTCAAATTCAAATTATCGTTCTGTTAGGCTAATCAATTTGTCAGAGGAGAAAGGAATTTCTCGCCAGTTTGTTGCCTCTTCTTCACGCGACCATCAATCTATAAAGGATTGATGAGCAGTCCTCAAATCCTTACTCTTCTCTTGCTCTCAAATTTCATTCCCCATTTTTTTCTTAAAACTCAAATCTCAATTGAGCAGCCATGGGAAATTGGGGATCAGGAGCTTCGTCCTCAATCGATCCAGCAACCTTGGTAATTTACTCCACCTACCTTTATTGAATGCTTTGACCAGTTGATCTTCTTTCTTCTAAATGCACTGGTCGATCTAAAATTTTAGATCTATGAGTTTCCGTTGAGTTCTTGATCCCAACGCAGTCAATCTGGAATTATTGCCGTTGAGGTGAGATCAATTATCTAAATTATTTGATTTAGTGATTGTTTGATTCATTTTTCAAGATTTGTGTCAACTATAGATCGAGATCGGATTAATCGAACTAACGATCGAGATCTGTACATTTGGAATTGGTGAGTCTCAACCTCTTTGATCTTTTGATCTAAGTATTTGGCTGTGTGCGTGTGCGGATAGATTTTGATCGTGTTCCCTGTTCTAAGGAGATCTCGAGCAATAATGGGATGTGGATGAATTTTGGATAAGCGAGACTGAGTCGGACACGAAGTGTGATATCTAAATCGTGGGAATATTTTCAAATCTCTGCAGGTATTCTCTTGATTCCTTAAAATTCATTCCTGATTAGCTGTACCAGCCTGTATCCATGTGTGTCTGTGGTTTGAGTTCAATTACTGTTGACTGAAGTATCAGTAGAATGGTTGGGGGAACAGTTGATCTCATAAAGAGGAGATTATTATAACTTTATTTTAATGGTTAGATGTGTAGGTATACCAGGTTGGGAAGCTTTGGTATGTTTAAGTTTCTATTACATGCTACTTTATTCCAGATGTTTAACAATACCATGGTTATGCGGATCTCACCTCCATTTCTCAATTTACTATCCTAGCAACTATAGGTGACTGAGACAGTAAATTGACAAGAGGATGTTTGAGATCACATATCAGTTCATGGAACCAGTGGGTGAACTGGTATGGCATTTGAGTTGATTTCCTCTGTGTATACTCAGACAATTGGGAAGGTTCATTAGACATTAGATGAAGAGGTTGAGTTTTAGTTGCTCGAAAACTTTGAATTAATTGAGCTGGGTTAGATTGTAGTGGATGTAGGAACTGGTTGCACAGTAGCTGTTGAAACTATTGATAAGTTTTCTGGGAACACTAGGAGGTTATGAGTTATCTAGATCTCACTCCATGTTATTTTTAGTTCAACATTATGAGATGATGAGTCCTATGAAACCATCCTTGCATTCCTGAACTAATGATGCTTGGGGATGGCTCTAACTATGTTGATCATTTCCCCATTCAGTAAACAATTCCCTTCTTTACTTATTTGTATTGTAACTGTAGGAAATTACTTAGCCGATTCTCATATGGAACAGGGTTCTCTTAATCCTATTTAGGAATGTTAGAATAAATTCTTGAAGGGTGTTTGGGTTCAGGGCTATGGACAAGGCTGCTATGATTAGGAAATGAGGGACTAAACTGTTCCTGTTGATGTTAGCCTGAGATTGATTTTAAGTTTCCTGGGATGATTATGTCCTGATATTGGGTAGCTGAGTTGTGATAACTTTGGCATATTTTGGCTAACAGCCTAAGATATCAACAGAGACTGATTTGTTTTCCTAAACCTGAGAATTTACTTGCTATTGATAGATATACTGATATCTGGATGCATTTTGAGCTAAGATGGGATGGTACATTAGACTGAATATTAGCAACAACCTAATTAGGACTGAGGTGACTTGTAAATTGAGTTGGCTATTGTTCTCAGATGGTTATTTATCCCTGATTCAGGACAGGAGCAGTAGGTGAGGATTCATGAATCATTTTGAGATTAATTGTAGATGTCCTTACTTGATTTCAGACTTCTAGAGACCATTCCAGTCGAATTGAACTATGGTTAAAGACTGTAAAGTGGATTAAACTAAATCAGTGGAAGGGATAGGAGTTAGTTGAAGGATTATCCTTAGTGTTAAAAGTTGTGGACTGCAGGAATCAAACCACATAGTTCCCTTAGAATCTGTACAGGGGTTGTGTGAACTTCCATATTAGGAATATAGTATAGCAGATTGTTTAATCTATGGGTTCTTGAGTTTAGACTGAACTTAGATTGTGATGTCAGTCCTGATAAACAGGGCTGACTGAATTGCATTGGACTGATTAAAGCTCTATTTTTTAGAGGGATTTATAAGCTATATTATAGGTTCAATTCCTTTAAAACCTGAGGAAATAGTGAGTTATGTGAAGGTAGAATGTAGGATTGAGAACCATTGTAGACTGTCAACTCTTTATAGTCAGGTACTTAGCTATTTCAGTACATATTAGAATGGATGTCTAAACCATGATCAATTAGTTACCTTTTTACTAACCTTTTTCTATATAATATTCAGTTTTACCTATAAATTATTGTATTACATATTAATGTTTTAGAATGGGCAGTTAGACTCTGAACTTGTGATTTGAACCAATTGGGTGGGTTTCAAGTTCATTGTCTTGATCTATCAAAAATATTAATAAGTGCAATTATTAGATGGTAATAGATTACTTCATGGTTAGGTCATAGTTGGATTTTGTCCTAGTTTATAAGGGTAGGTTTAGAGTTGGCAAGTTAAAAACCAAGGATTATGTTTAGTGACCTGCTAGACTAGAATTTTACCTTTATTGTCAACTTATCAATTGTAAATCATTTGACAGGAGGATATCCAGCTTTATTGCCTACATTTGATCACCCGAAGCCAGGCAAGTATACTCCTCGGATTTGTTCATTTCTCATGTCTTGAATGTTCATTCTTGAATCTCCTTGATTGACACGATGTATCACGGTATTGTCTGGTTCCACGTTTCATGTATTACTTGCGTCTGGGAGGGGAAATACTATGGATATGTGATCAAACCCTGTTACTACTCATGTGAATAGCTTGGGTCCCGTACCGTGCACGTGGGGCCAAAGCCGTACCATTTCGTGATCATTGCATCTACCCAAGCCGATCACAATCTAGATGTATTTTAATATTGCACATGTCAGGATTTTAAGTTGTATTTTAGGATTTATGGTTGTATTTCATGTTCAGGTTGTATTTCATGTTCAGGTTATACTTCATGTTCAGATTGTATTTCATGTTCAGGACTCTTACCATGTTCCCTATTTTACTTTCAGTATTTCCTGCTCAGTTTCATGTCTTGTCTCATTTCCTGTACTTTACATATATTCATGTTTCTTGATTCATACCATGATGTACATATTCATTCCTTAGATATACTTAGCTCCGCTCCTGACTAGGATATGTTACAGGTGAGTTGGAGGCTCTGTGCGATACGTACTATGGCGAGGAGCCAATTGATGCAGGAAAGCTAGCTGGTGCAGCTCTTGACTTAGAGGCTACAGAAGACGACATAGGGAACAATAAGGAAGGACCAAGACTGTAAGCCTACTTCCCAAATTTTTAAATTTTTCTATAAAGATTTGTATTTGTGAATGACTTTCATAAGCTATTTTGAGACCCAGTATTTTTCTTAGGCTCTAATACCTTAAAAACTAATTTCTATATTTTCTAGGAATTTTTAGGAATTTTTTGGAATTATTTTGATTATTAAATATTGGAAAAACCTATTTTCTAGGACTTCTAGAATTTATTGTGCTAGCCTAAGAGCAAATATTGACCCCAAATATTTTTTTAGGGTTCATTATGCTATTTTATATTTTCTAGAACTTTTCCATAATTTTTGGCAATATTTAAGTATTTATTTATTAGGGTTTATATATTTTTAGAGGCTTTCAATATTTATTATGTGGTCATTTGGGACTAATATGAGACTAAGTATTTTTATTTTGATTCTAGGAGGTTAATTATAATTTCCATAATTTTCTACAATTTTTCTAGAATTTTTAGATATTTATTTGGAATTATTTGGGGTTAAATTGAATTTAAATTAGTTTCTGTAATTTATTTACCCTGTCAGCGCCCAGTCAGCATAGGCTGGCCCACCCGTCAGCCACCCGCTGAGGGCGGGCGGGCCCAGCTGTCAGCCAAAGGGGCGCTGACTCAGCCCACAAACAGTGAGTCGGCTCAACCGATTCTGAGTCGGCCAAGTGTAGCCGGGCCAACATCTGGCCGTTACCCTTAAACGCGGGACCGTCAGATGGCCGCCACGTGGCAGGAGCTGAGCCGCAAACCGACCCGACTCAGCCGCTCTATATATATATATTCTATTTCGTTAAACCGAAAACCCTAGTTATTTTAGCAGCCGACTTTTGGAGTTTTAATTCCGGTGATCCTCCGACTTCCCGAGGTGATTCCCGTCAACCCCGACCTCCTTTTTGTGTGCCATTTTTTTGTCAGATTTGTATTGAGGTAATCTATCTAAATATGTAATTTATTTTCGTAATTTTTGAACCTAAATTTCTGGAAAATTCGTAGAGTGTCGGTTGTCCGAAATTTGACACGTTTCGGTGTTTTCGAGATTCCGGGAGAACCAGAAATCGAAATCATGAACCGTTTAAAGTTTCGGAAAGCTAACACAGAGCTCTACGACATATATTTTTCCCAGAAATTATTTCGTTCATATATTATTTTATTTATTCTGTTGAACTCAGAACTGATCGTTTGATCCCCGTTTTGGTCACGATTAGCCATAACGGTGATATCTTTTGACCAAAGCATGATTTTGCGGCATGGTCGATTCCAGCGCACTCGTGGCGCTGAAATCTACCAATGTGCAGTTTCAAAATCTAGATTTCATAGCGTTTGACCAAAAAGTCAATGGTACATCTCGATTTGCGTGCCATGGTTTCCGAAATTGAGAAACACGACTTTTGATGGCCAAACTTGCATATTTAGATTATATTCAGATTATTATTAGGTTAAATTAGATTTTTAAGTAAATTATTACATAATTAATTATTATTAGATTAGTAACCCAACTAGCCACTATTTAGAACTAGAACATTAGAATTGATTTGTGGTTTTCGTGCACTGTTCGTGGTGCGATGTATGTTATAGGTTGACAGCTTCTAGATCGGCATCCCCTCATCCTTTACTTGTGACTACGGTTGTGCAAGGATTCAGGCAAGTACAGTATTGTGATTATGTTTTAGTTCATTATAATGTTTACTCTATAGTTTCTTATTTGATATCCCGTTGAGTCATTGCTTGATATTCCATTGAGACACAATTGTGACATGGTAGTTATAGTATGCTTCTCGGTATATCATTAACCGTTATTGATTGTTAGAGAGTCGGGAGGGGAAATACTCGGTAAATACGTGAACAAACCCAATTACCGTTACCGAATGATAGCTAAGTCATACACACTCACGTATGAGTTAGCCGTACCAATTACTGAATGATAGCCATCGTATGATGTGCCGTATTAGCCCAGCCGTTCACGTATTTGAAGGTATTTCACACACATAGTGGATTCTATTTTTCTTTTATCTAGTTCATTATCTTGTCAGTTCACATCCTGCTAGTTTATATCTTGCCAGTTTATATCTTGTTAGATCATGTCTTGCCAGTTTACTTTTGCCACTTTATATCCTGTTAGTCCTTGTCTTGCTAGTTCTTTTTATATTCTTTACCTTCATGGTTTCTCGCTTGTTCTAAATTATTTTGGACTAACAACATTAATTGCAATATGGTTGTACTCTGCTCCTTTCCTGACTGGATCATTGTTATAGGTGAGATTGACGTGCCTACTCTTGTGCTATGGACCATACGAGGGGGAGATAGAGACTCGAAGGCTAAACCATAGAAGACTAGTTAGTTGTGTGGTAGTTTTCTATAAATGTAAAAGCTTACATTCTTCTTCAAATGTAAAACTTCTATATTTTGTAAAGTTGATTTAGTTGTTGTGAATGAGCAGTCAGTATTTATGAGCACTTTATTTATTGCGGGCTAGACAGCGTACTACCGCCGATACCGCGGCGTAGGCTGGGCTTGGACACGCACTCGTATTCCAAAAAACGGGTGCGGGTCGTGACAAGTTTTTATGGTGGCCCATGCAGGTTCGTTTTTGCAAAAGATTGCGAACTTGTGTTAGTACTTAAGTTAGTTGTACTACTGCAAGCCTGTGACTAGGAAGCTCATTCACAATTAGGTTTGATTTGATTTTATAAGAATGAATAGGACTAGGAGTCCCTTATTCAATTTGCCCCTTGGATAGTTAAGGTATTTAAATAGGCCATGTGATTTAGCTAATGATTTATTGAAGTCTCGGTATAGATAAATCGAAGAATTTTTTTAAGAGAATATGTTATTTTATTTTAACATATTGGTAGGATCCAAGGTGGGTAGAATATACGTTTGGTAAGTTAGGATTTTATAGAATTCAATTCCTAATTTTGATCATTTTGTGCCATTTTATCTTCTGCCTTCTCTAAACCTTGTTTTATTTTCAAAACTATTTTGTGATCATTTTGTTTTCAAAACTGATACTTTTACTCAAGGACAGATACTTATATTTTCTTATCATGATCGACTTATTTGAATTTATTTAAGTTCCTTTAAAATTCTTATGGATATAGTTGAAATAATTTTCGGTGACATACACTGGTAAGGCAGATGTGCACTGTCCCCATTTATTTGAATTATGGAGACTGCGGGTTCACTGCAGTCAGCAGCGCACTGGCGTGGCATGACCCCTAAGTTAAAATAATTTTAAGTATGCGTAGGTTGTCGAATATTACTGAAACTATATCCTAGTTTTATTATTGATCTTTTGATTTATTATGCCAATATTGGGTAGTGTTGATAAAGTGTTCGATAACATATTGTACTTGAGTCATGAAACCAAGGGTTCACGGCAGCCAGATGTACACTGGCGAGGCATGGATTCTCGGTTAAATGACTTCGGATATACTTATGATTTTCGAATATCATAGCGACTATATCCTTTATTGGCATACGACTATTAAATTTTTTTTTTCTTTCAAATTTATTTGATGCCTTATTTCTTGTTACCACCTTCTCTACAACTACTAGTTCTTTATTTCTCTCATATTTTTCTATTTTCGAATCGTCATCTTTTAAACCTATTTTGATTTTCTTCCACTATATTTCTAAAACGTATTTAGATTTTAATTCTATACGCCTGATCAATTTCGATCATTCATCACATTATTTTTTTGATTATATTTTTGTCGTGTTTATTCATAACGATTGGTCATGTCATATTTTGATGATATTCTTGGTTGTGCCTATTTGTATATTTTGAAATTTTGAGGACGAAATTTTTCTAAGGTGGGTAGATTTGTAAGCCCACTTCCCAAATTTTTAAATTTTTCTATGAAGATTTATATTTGTGAATAACTTTCATAAGCTATTTTGAGACCCAGTATTTTTCTTAGGCTCTAATACCTTAAAAACTAATTTCTATATTTTTTAGGAATTTTTAGGAATTTTTTGTAATTATTTTGATTATTAAATATTGGAAAAACCTATTTTCTAGGACTTCTGGAATTTATTGTGCTAGCCTAAGAGCAAATATTGACCCCAAATATTTTTCTAGGGTTCATTATGCTATTTTATATTTTCTAGAATTTTTCCATAATTTTTGGCAATATTTAAGTATTTATTTATTAGGGTTTATATATTTTTAAAGGCTTCCAATATTTATTATGGGGTCATTTGGGACTAATATGAGACTAAGTATTTTTATTTTGATTCTAGGAGGTTAATTATAATTTCCATAATTTTCTATAATTTTTCTAGAATTTTTAGATATTTATTTGGAATTATTTGGGGTTAAATTGAATTTAAATTAGTTTCTGTAATTATTTACCCTGTCAGCGCCCAGTTAGCATAGGCTGGCGCACCCGTCAGCCACCCGCTGAGGGCGGGCGGGCCCAGCTGTCAGCCAAAGGGGCGCTGACTCAGCCCACAAACAGTGAGTCGGCTCAACCGACTCTGAGTCGGCCAAGTGTAGCCGGGCCAACATCTGGCCGTTACCCTTAAACGCGGGACCGTCAGATGGCCGCCACGTGGCAGGAGCTGAGCCGCAAACCGACCCGACTCAGCCGCTCTATATATATATATATTCTATTTCGTTAAACCGAAAACCCTTGTTATTTTAGCAGCCGACTTTTGGAGTTTTAATCCCGGTGATCCCCCGACTTCCCGAGGTGATTCCCGTCAACCCCGACCTCCTTTTTGCGCGCCATTTTTTTTGTCGGATTCGTATTGAGGTAATCTATCTAAATATGTAATTTATTTTCGTAATTTCTGAATCTAAATTTCTGGAAAATTCGTAGAGTGTCGGTTGTCCGAAATTTGATACGTTTTGGTGTTTTCGAGATTCCAGGAGAACCAGAAATCGAAATCATGAACCGTTTGAAGTTTCGGAAAGCTAACACACAGCTCTACGACATATGTTTTTCCCAGAAATTATTTCATTCATATATTATTTTATTTATTCTATTGAACTCAGAACTGATCGTTTGATCCCCGTTTTGGTCACGATTAGCCATAACGGCGATATCTTTTGACCAAAGCATGATTTTGCGGCACGGTCAATTCCAGCGCACTCATGGCGCTGAAATATAGCAATATGCACTTTCAAAATCTAGATTTCATAGCGTTTGACCAAAAAGTCAATGGTACGTCTCGATTTGCGTGTCATGGTTTCCGAAATTAAGAAACACGACTTTTGATGGCCAAACTTGCATATTTAGATTATATTCAGATTATTATTAGGTTAAATTAGGTTTTTAAGTGAATTATTACATAATTGATTATTATTAGATTAGTAACCCAACTAGCCACTATTTAGAACTAGAACATTAGAATTGATTTGTGATTTTCGTGCACTGTTCGTGGTGCGATGTATGTTATAGGTTGACAGCTTCTAGATCGGCATCCCCTCATCCTCTACTTGTGACTACGGTTATGCAAGGATTCAGGCAAGTACAGTATTGCGATTATGTTTTAGTTCATTATAATGTTTACTCTATAGTTTCTTGTTTGATATCCCGTTGAGTCATTGCTTGATATTCCATTGAGACACAATTGTGACACGGTAGTTATAGTATCCTTCTCGGTATATCATTGACCATTAATGATTATTAGAGAGTCGGGAGGGGAAATACTCGGTAAATACGTGAACAAACCCAATTACCGTTACCGAATGATAGCTAAGTCATACACACTCACGTATGAGTTAGCTGTACCAATTACTGAATGATAGCCATCGTATGATGTGCAGTATTAGCCCAGCCGTTCACGTATTTGAAGGTATTTCACACATATAGTGGTTTCTATTTTTCCTTTATCTAGTTCATTATCTTGTCAGTTCATATCCTGCTAGTTTACATCTTGCCAGTTTATATCTTGTTAGATCATGTCTTGCCAGTTTACTTTTGCCACTTCATATCCTGTTAGTCCTTGTCTTGCTAGTTCTTTTTATATTCTTTACCTTCATGGTTTCTCGCTTGTTCTAAATTATTTTGGACTAACAACATTAATTGCAATATGGTTGTACTCTGCTCCTTTCCTGACTGGATCGTTGTTATAGGTGAGGTTGACGTGCCTACTCTTGCGCTATGGACCATACGAGGGGGAGATAGAGACTCGAAGGCTAAACCATAGAAGACTAGTTAGTTGTGTGGTAGTTTTCTATAAATGTAAAAGCTTACATTCTTCTTCAAATGTAAAACTTCTATATTTTGTAAAAGTTGATTTAGTTGTTGTGAATGAGCAGTCAGTATTTATGAGCACTTTATTTATTGTGGGCTAGACAGCGTACTACCGCCGATACCGCAGCGTAGGCTGGGCTTGGACACGCACTCGTATTCCGAAAAGTGGGTGTGGGTCGTGACAAAGACAGATCAATGATACAAGCATATGATCAGGTCGAGAATCTCAGGAATTAGAAGATACGGGCAGAGATCAAAGGCGGGTGCTGATTGAGATATCTATTCGGTAAACCCTCACATATCTTGATTTGCAAGACCTGCATAGGCCACCACTTATACCATGTAACGCCCCAGAACCAGAATACTGGAGAGCGGGGGCATACATAGCCAGCTACGTATATTATAGTACAACCCACCTCGCTATACGGTCACGGCTGTCTAGATACATGAGGGTTTAACTACAAGCCAACAGTCTCCTATAGCCATGAACCAGCCTATTGTCTCAATCTCAAGCAAGCATTAATAGTTACAAGATGTCAGAGCACCAAATATATAATAGCAAGGCATCCCATACATTACATATTGGATGATCATGAAGCTAGTCGTACAAAATGTTAATACTAGCAAGAGTTCAGTCATACATGATCAACCCTAGGATTTGTCAATCATGTTACAGCCCGTAGGCGGACAGTAAATAAAGGTACAATACGAGCTAACACGTGCTCGTCGGCTAAACGTCTCAAAAGAATAATTTTTACAACAAAGTGGGAGGACAAAAAGAAACCCACTCGTTGCCAGGGTTACGCCTGGTGGTCACCATCTGGCTGGAAGACAGGTGGATCCTCTGGTGCTGCTCCGATATCTGGCCACACAAAACCAGCTGGATGAGACCCCAGAAAGAGCAAGTGCCACAAAGGAGGCTTCACTTAGGAACTAAAACCAGCATATCATAATAGAATATTAAAGGTAATAAATAAAAAACTGATAATAATAGAGATAACAACAGTAAACTGAGTACGAGGAAACATTCAAGTAGCCAGGTCACAACCCTTAAACCAAACAAGGATCGGGGTTGCAGCCCTTCACCTGAATAGAAAACCGTCTCAAATACTATTGGTACAGTGAAGACAATAAACGAAGAGAGGACACAGAACTGCTCCGGGAGCCAGGTTACAACCCTTAAACCAAACAAGGACCGGGGTTGTAACCCTTCGCCAGAACAGAACTGGACTCCCGATCTTTATCGCTAGGGCCAGTATAAATAATCATGGTATTATGGTAAGGTAAAACATGACGAACATGGCATAGGATTGCAATAAGACAATAAACGAAGAGAGGACACAGGACTGCTCCGGGAGCCAGGTTACAATCCTTAAACCAAACAAGGACAGGGTTCTAACCCTTCGCCAGAACAGAACTGGACCCCCGATCGTTATTGTTAAGGCAGGCGTCAATAATCATGTCATGTCACAACCTTGCACAGGATCAGGATAAGACTAAGCTGGAATAAACTTCATCCAATCAATCACGGCCAATCAAGAGTACGGCTTGATACTTTTAACTAACTAGGGTTATCACAGGCCTAGTTACTAGCAAGATGCAATAAGATTATCCCAACAGCCACAAGCCCTGCAGACCATCCGGTTATCCGGGTCGAATGTCCGTTTATGAAGAATGCAACACGTGACTGTGTGCTGGAAATATGTCCTACTCGTCGGTAGGTTACAAGTCCACTTAATGCGCCCAGATAACGGGATTGCCTGTGGCTGGGAATCTCTTCATGTCTACTGAATTATTCTAGTTTATTAGCCTTAGTCAATTACTGTAGGTATCCCTGACCGTGGTACACAGGTATTCCTATCCTAGACATGATGCAAAACAGTACTGGTTTATTTGTACAAACGCAATCACCCACGGTGTCCAGGTCATTCATACTTGTTATGACATGTTAGCCGTCGCAACAGCATTCGAGATATATATCATGCCAAATTCACTGTCAAGAGTGCGCCACGACGGGCCACTATCATGTCATATCATTTGTCAAAAGTGTACCATAATGGGTCACCATTATGTCATGGAACACATTTGAAATTAACATTTAACCTGGTATAAGCATATATGCAATAACTAAATATAAACAGGGTACAAGAGTTGTGGAGGAATCATGCAGCTCAGGGGAGACGGGGCATAACTTCCACATACGAACTCAAAATGAGGTGCTCCAGAGAAATTCGGAAAGACAAGACAAAGATCTAAAACTTTCATGTTTTAAGTTTTTCGAAATTCTGGCTAGAAAATAGCTAAACTTGGAAAAAAATAGTCATTCTGCGCACTTTTTACGCCAAAAATTCAATTCTGCGTAAAATACCCAAAAGAGAAGGGTTACGGCGTAAAAATTCATATTCTGGACTATCCAGCGTAAAATACGCAAATTCAGGGTTCCCTGCGTAAAATTTCATATTCTGGATACCATCTAGCGTAAAATACGCAAATTCGGAGTTCTCTGCGTAAAATTTCACATTCTGGATACCATCCAGCGTAAAATACGCAAATTCGGGGTTTCCTGCATAAAATTTTACATTCTGGATACCATCCAACGTAAAATACGCAAATTCGGGGTTCCATGCGTAAAATTTTACATTCTGGATACTATCCAGCGTAAAATATGCAAATTCAGGATTTCCTGTGTAAAATTTTACATTATGGATACTATCCAGCGTAAAATACGCAAATTCGGGATTCCCTGCGTAAAATTTTACTCAGCCGACATGAAAATTTCAGAAAACTTGTTTTGGCCATAAAAACTTTATTTTAACTCGAAATGCGGTGAATCAAAATCCAATTTCATATGAAATTTTGTGCTCTTGCTCATGTAGCTATTAGTTTTTGAAAATAACAAGTTTTAGTAGATCAAAACCAAGAAAAACTCCATGAACTTATGAAACTCCAAGTTACAACGTAGATCTAAAAGAATCTATCCATAAAAATCAAAAACTCCAAGTTCTAAAGAGGCTTATAATCATGTAAAGAAGAGAATGGAACAATAAAACTTGAGATCCGTCATGAAGCAAGTTGCACTTGCCTAGGGCTCTTGTGTGTAGGTGGAGAGTAATGGTGATGAAGAAGAAGAGTGAATGAAGAGAGAGAAAGAGTGTTGGGTTAATAAATGGGGATGGTGGTGGTAGGTAAGGGTTCTCCCCTTGGTTCATAATAAACCAATAAGCAATCCAAGCCGAACCAAGCCAACCCAAACAAGCCGAACCAAGCCAGGAGACATGCAATACGAGTCAGATACGTACACGTATTCCAAAATACGTAATACGAACCATGGTCATCACAGCTCGCTCTCATCTCTCAATTCAAGTCTTGAACCAGCGGATGCTTCGGAGAGCGACGTCCATACATTATGTCCCGTATAAGTCTTGACTCCACGCGGCCGTACGCTACGAATCGCCAAGGAACTCCGTGCCTCGACGCATCCAAGCGAGCTCCGCACCGCGAGCTTCTACCTGTGCCTACACATGAAAACTGTGTGGGTGTCAGTACTCAACTGTACTGATGGAGTGAGCTCCTCGCCCACTCATACAAAACTGACACGTTCATCTACTTTGTACAACATATCCTTTTACGATTGTCTTTCTATTCGTGCCTTAGGATCAGTTTTATGATCGACGCCTTGGCCTACTTTGTGTCGATAGACCATCATCGTGCCTTGCACTAACAATGTACTCATACTTTGCCTCTAGACCTACTCGTGGGAACAACGTCAACTTATCGACTCGTGCTTGCCTTTCAGCCCGTAATTGGTACGCAACAACTCGGTCGTGCCATAAATCCCTTCTTATAACGTAATCGAGGCAGCGCCTCACCACTAAGTAACTTGCCTATACTGGTGTCGTAACAACATGATCGTGTCATAAACTTGCTCATGCCTCAAACATCGAGACCGTGCCTCGCAGCTTAACGTGACTTAACCAAACTCGCCTTACGGCCCTTCCAGACTTAACTCGAAACGTCTAACCCAACTTGTGGAACCGTTGTTGAGAACTCAAGAACGACGCCATATCTCATGGCGAAACACGTGTCTTTACGTATAGCCAAATCTTAGGCTTCATAATACCTTATGTGCATACCGTGCACGCATTACATAACTCAACTTGTGTCGTGCATACGCTTCCTTAGATTCGATTGACACCATGTATGCGGATTTGCCGCTTAGCACGCCAATTATCTATATGAAAGGCCACTGGCACGACAAGCCATCATGGACATAGCTCGGGTAGGCGACGGGTCTTTCGATACAAGGTAGCTAGCCCCATGGAAAGCCCCCGACTACCCACGCGGTACAATTCAGCATTGCTATAACGTCTTCCCCCTAGGTCGACTGGCCCTGGTGCCCCAGCGTAATACCAGTCGAGGAAGAAATCCTTGTCGACAAGTTGTCCAATGACCACGCACCTACGAGACATCTAGACTCACGTAAATGCATGGCCTAATTTTATGGTACGACTGGAACTATACTTAGCATCTCGTGCTCTAAACCACACTTTGCATAACATGCATCGAAACCATGAGACTCCCAACCGAGGGACCGCCTCATACTTTGAAAACGTGCATAGGAACCGTACGATGCACATCGTGCATCAAAACCATACGATGCAAAACGTGCATCCTAAGAGACTCCCAAAATGTGGGACTGGCTCGGTGACAAACGGTCGCGTGTGCTTTCCTTTCCTTGAAACCCAGGGAACGACTATCGTATAGCCCTTCTACTTAACTTGAACAAAACGTGTTCCTCAAGTGCCATAGACCATGGCTAACATTGTATCGTGCCGACCGTGGCTCGTGCCTTAAACCGACTTATATTTCGTGCAACACTATCGTCCAAGTCATACTTTATATAACATGCCTTGAGATCGTGGGACTAAGTGGCTATACCCAGCCGTAGAACTCATGGGACTGTGCTCGCTACTACTCCGATAGCCTAGAATAACTTAACTGTGCAACAACTTAACCTGTAGGACAAGCAAAGACTATGCCAAGCCTTGCATCGTGGAACCGTGCATGCTTTATCAAGCATTTATGCGTGCATACGTCTATGCCTTAGGTTAATTCCCACTTGGTGACAACTTAAACCAACTTCCTTCTCCCAAGCCACGGGACGAAGGGACGAGTGACATTTTCAAAGCACGCCGTGCACCAACTCTAAGCCGACCGTTGGACATTTTCATATTCTAACTCAATTCGGCCCGTCGGAATTATTACCTTATCTATGTGAATTCGTCTCTTTTATTATCAAGCCTATTGTGCAAGTTGAAAATATGCGATTTATTATGTGAAGGCTAAGATGAGGCGAGTTCACCGAAACTACCCCACCTGAGCGAGAAGTCGCCTCGACCGAACGGACCTTCGAGCAGCCGTTGCAAGGCTAAGTCCGAACGCTGTTGACGTTTCGATTCCTCCGATTGACTGAGCGGGACGGGGCACTACAGTACGCCTCAAAACTAACGCATTACGTATAATATATGTTGAACATACATTACATGTGCCATGACACTTATCATAAAATAAAATAAATTAGCCTAATTTGATCTTTAACATGAATGAAAAAATCTCCTTCCTTCCCAGGCCTGTGTGCTATTTATGACTTCTATTAATTTTTCCATCCACACAACCAGACCCTTATCCTTTTCCTCCACTACTACAACTCTACTCTCACCAAAAGGGACGGACACACGGAGTTTAAAACAGTGACGGATGCACGTTGCAACCAAACACCCCAACTCCGGGCAACACCACTCTGGGAAATCCCAAGTCTGGGACAACGCCACTTCCCTAACTCCGGGTAACACCACTTCGGGCAACACCATCCAGTATTAAATTTTATATTGAGCGCTAAAATTAGAATGAAATTAGATATATTAGGTAGAAGGGAATGAGTTTAGAGTAGTTAAATAGAGAGGTATAGGACATTTTAGATGGTGCCAAATGTATTATTAGGTCTGGCACCATCCAGAATTATTTTATGGCTTTGGATTGAGTTTAAATTTAATTGCTCGGTAATAATATTCTATTTCAATTTAATGTTTAGTTTACTCCAAATATACGAGGGTAAGATAGGGCACAATCTCAATAAAAAATCTAAAATGTATGAAAGTAAGATAGGGCTAGAATCTCAAGAACCATATCAAGATAGGGGTAGAATCTCAATAAGAAACATATCTTACTGATTAAATAATAATTATCATATATATTGAAAAGTTAATCTAAAATGTAGGAGAGTAAGATAGGGCTAGAATATCACTAAGAAACATATCAAGGTAGCGGTAGAATTTCAAATAAAAAGGCTATCTTCAAAAAATATTTCATTAACTTTCTTTTTTATATAGTTGAATTAACATAACAAATGTGCCTTTCTTTTGTAATATATAAAAATATAATATGGTTCTAGACCAAATGGTTGAAAATTTTCCAAATTGGAGATTAAATGGTAATCGTAGGAGAAGTTCCCAAGTTGCCTACTATAGAGGATGAAATTAGGTATATTTAAACAAAGAAGATGAGTTTGAGATATTTAAATAGGATTGGACGCCATAAATTAAAATAAATAAAATAATTATGGCATCATCTAAAATGGTGCAAGATCCCTAGAATCTAATTGTGCGCCATCCCTAGAATCTCATTGGAGCCATCACCCAAATACCCGCGTAAATATGGCTAATTCCATCTAGTAGGTAACTTTTTCAGTGAGTTTTTCATTTCCAGTCGCTTTCTTTCTAATTTCTTGAGTTTTTCATTTACGGTCCCTAATGCACAAGCCTAGTGTTCTTCGGTGAGTTTTTCATTTCCCGTCACTCTCTTTCTGAATTCTTTGACTTTTCATTTTTAGTCCCCAAGACACTAGTCTAGTGGTAGTACTGATAGCGCTCTCGCCCAAGCACATGTCTTGGGTTTGAATCCCCTCCGAACGGCTGGGTGGCTTATGTAGCCATGGTCCGGCTTAGAAAAAGGACACAAAAAACAAAAAAACAAAAAAATTCTTGATAATTTTTTTTTATTTTGAAATCTTAAATCACATCTTCTAATCATTTCCTACACATGTTTTCAAATCAAACATCTAAAAACCCTAAAAAGTTAGAATGAGCCTCTGGAATTCTTTTCAAATCAAACCCCTAGCTGTTGGGCGTGTGCGGAAGCGTTTGCCAACTCACCTGATCAAAATCAACCCCCGTCTAATAGATACCAATCATAAGATGAAGATGAGTATATGGCGGTGACTACGTTACCTGGACAAATCACAACCTTTATAACTCAAATAAAAATTACAAGATTGACAAAACTAATGTTGAACCCTTTGCCCTAATAACCCCCTCACCACACTCAAGAAGAAAAACAGAAGATTATAATTGAGATCACTCACTAACCCGTAGCAAGTTCTCTAACCGAAGTTTACGACTCCTCGACTAGATCTTCACCCGTAGCAAGCTCTCTAACCGAAGTTTACGACTCCTCGATTAGATCTTCTTCTTCTTCCTGTCTTGGATGACGAAGTCCTAAGAGCAAAGTATGGACTTTCTCTTAGATTTAGTCGTGGACAAGCACCCAGAATCTCCACTTTGTGTTGTGCTTTGTGCCTCCACTCTCACCCCATGTATATAAGATGAGAAAATCATATTCTAGTCATAATAGGATTTCCAAAATAGGAATAAAATAGAAATCCTATTAACATCATATTTTAGATCACAATAGTATTTTCTAAAATAAGAATCCTATTATATCTAAAATAGCACATCACCAATTATGCACATCTAAATCTAATCAAATCAAATCAAACATTTAAATAGATTTGGATTCCATAGATATGTTGTTACCAAATCTAGACTGGACTCCAACAAAAACCCTAGAAATTTAGAATGAGCCTCTGGAATTCTTTTCAAATCGAACCTATAAATTTAGAATAGAAAATTTGGTAAAGAAGTTTGGGATAATTGTAAAAGAAGGGATAAGTTTGGGGTAATTGCGGAGGGAAGAGGACGAGCCAAGTCATTTGGCGTGACTTGACTGTTGGGAAAGAAATGCGAAAACCTTTCCCCAAACCGGAGAGTACCTGCGAGAGGACCGAGCAATACAACGCACGAACCCAAAACCAATCACACAAAAACAATCCACGCAGACACAGAGAATTTTTGACGTGGAAACCCTTGCGGGAAAAAAACCACGGGACGATCGGAGTCCAACCCTGAGAAGCCTCCACTAATGGAATAGAAGAATTACACCCTCTACAAACTCCTCCCGATCCAAATCGGATCCCCACAACACTCAGAGATAAGAACAATGATTACAAGGCTACGAAGAGCGAGAACGACGAGTAGAGATTACCCGAACACGATCTCCTTCGAATAGCGACCTTCAATCCTCCGTCTTCTTCTCCGAAGTTGTAATGGCACTCTTGCCTCCTTCCTCTCTCAAACTTGTGTTTCTTGCGATAATGAATTAGGGTTGAGAAAACTCAATTTATCTCCATAATCCCGCAACAAACCTGGACCGTTGGATTAGATCCAATGATGAAAACTCATCCAGAAATCCGCTTCAGCCCCCGACGACACAGAGTTCAGCCAGAACTCTGTGTCGAGCATCCAGAACCTCACGCCACAATGCTGGAGTGGCCAGATCGAGTTCGGCCCGAACTCGCCATGGGACCGAGTTCGGCCCGAACTCGGATCCCCTGTTCCAGAACCTCCCATCTGGGCAGCAACAGCAGCAGCGAATCCGCGTCGCCTACTTCCCGAGCTTCTTCGACACACGAACGGTGCTCGTCGCACTCCGGGGCCTTCTCCACATAGGTTGGGAACCCCACCCACTCCAACAAAACTCCCCCTTCACAACTATGGGGAGGATGCCGTCATCCCGACGACCTGCCTGCAGTACTCAAACTTCTTCCTTGGTAGAATCTTCGTGAACATATCAGCTCCGTTGTCATCTGTATGAACCTTCTCAAGCTCCGCGTCCTTCTTCTCAACCACATCCCGTATCCAATGATACCGGGTCTCGATGTGCTTGGACCGGCTATGAAACGTCTGATTCTTCACAAGGTGGATAGCACTCTGACTGTCGCAAAGCAAAGTATACTGCTCTTGCTTCAGTCCCATTTCTTGCAACAGCTTCTTCATCCACAACAGCTCTTTGCAAGCCTCCGTCGCCGCAATGTACTCTACCTCTGTCGTCGACAAGGCAACACACTTCTGCAACCGCGACTGCCACGACACCGCTCCTCCCACAAACATCATCACGTAGCCCGAAGTCGATCGCCTCGTGTCTACATCTCCAGCCATATCAGCGTCGGTATACCCAACCAGCTTCGGCTCGTCACCACCAAAGGAAAGTCTCCAACCATCAGTGCCCTGAAGATAACGTAGAATCCACTTGACCGCACTCCAATGTACCCTTCCAGGATTTGAAAGATACCTGCTAACCGTACCAACTACATGAGCGATATCTGGCCTCGTACACACCATAGCATACATAAGGCTCCCCACAGCTGAAGCATATGGAACCCGCTCCATATCTTTCTTTTCGTCCTTGGTAGATGGACACTGCTCCTCAGTGAACTTAAAGTGAGCCGCGAGGGGGGAACTCACTTTCTTCGACCCGTCCATCCCGAAACGCTGAAGTACCCGGTAAATGTACTTTTTTTGGGACAAGTATAGCAGCTTGGACTCTCTCTTTCGGCTGATCTCCATCCCAAGAATAGTCTTCGCTGCGCCCAAATCCTTCATAGAGAAGGCTGCGCTAAGTTGGCGCTTCAGCTCCGCTATCCTAGTGGCATTCCGACCCACTAATAGCATATCACCAACATAGAGCAATAGAATGATAAAATCATCCTCGGCAAAATACCTCACAAATGCACAATGGTCCGACGTCGTCCGTGCATAACCATGCTCCCCCATAAACGACTCGAACTTCCTGTACCACTACCTCGGAGCCTGCTTCAGACCATACAAGCTCTTCCTCAACCGGCAGACCAAATGTGACTTGTCTTTCTCACAGAATCCCTCTGGCTGCTCCATGTACAACTCCTCCTCAAGATCACCATGGAGGAATACCGTCTTCACGTCCATCTGCTCGACCTCCAAGTCGAAACTGGCTGCTAATGCTAGCACCACCCGAATAGACGAATGCTTGACGACAAGCGAAAAGATCTCATCATAATCCACACCTTTCCGCTGACCGTAGCCTTTGACTACCAGCCTCGCTTTGTATCGAGGGCGAGTAGCATCATCCGTCTGCTTCACTCTGAACACCCATCGATTCTTCAAAGCCTTCTTGCCCTTTGGCAACTGTACCAGATCATAAGTGGAATTGGTGTGCAAGGAACTCATCTCCTCCTGCATAGCCACCATCCACTCCTGCCTGTGTTCGTCTTCCATAGCCTCTGCGAAACTTTCGGGCTCCCTCCCGTCAGTCAATAGCACATACTCATCCGATGAGTATCTCGTAGATGGTCGACGATTACTGTCACTCCTTCTCAGTAGAGCCACTGGTGCTGGCTGTATACCGACAGCCTCCGCCCCTTCAGGAACTACCTCTCCGGCATGCTCATCCTCCTGAGGGACACCCTGACCACCATCAGCAGGCTGATGATCAAGGTTGGGTGCAACTCCATGTACCGGCTCCTCCGTAACTGGATCCTCTGCGATGTCCTCTGGAAACTGCTCGAAGCGAAATGACTCTAACTCAGGCAATTCCTCAACCTCAGAAGGCGTCTCGGAATCCTGAGTGTTGGTCATGGTCTGATCCTCGACGAACACCACGTCCCTGCTTCTGTAGAGCTTTCCTTCTACTGGGTCGTAGAGTCTATAGCCAAACTCATCCCGACCATAGCCGACAAAGACGCATCGCCTCGTCTTCGGCTCAAGTTTGGTCCTCTCGTCCTTCGGTACATGCACGAAGGCTTTACAACCAAACGCCCGCAGGTGATTGTATGACGGCTCTTTGCCGTACCATACTTTGTCAGGCACATCACCCTGCAAAGGAGCACTAGGAGACAAATTAATAATATAAGCAGCTGTGAGAAGAGCCTCACCCCAATAACTGCCCGACAAGTTTGCTTCTGACAGCAAACACCGTATCCTCTCCATCAGTGTCCTGTTCATGCGCTCCGCTACACTATTGAGCTGAGGTATCTTTGGCGGAGTCTTCTGGTGTCGTATCCTCTGCTCTCTGCAATACGCATCAAAGGGACCGATGTATTCGCCGCCATTGTCGGACCGAACACACAACAACTTCTTACCCGTCTCCCTTTCAACAGAGGCCTGAAACTCCTTGAAAGTAGGCAGCACCTGATCCTTGGTCTTTAAGGCATAGACCCAAACCTTCCTGGAACAGTCATCAATAAAGGTTACAAAGTAAGAAGCACCACCAAGAGATTTTACCTTCATAGGACCGCAGACATCCGAGTGAATCAACTCGAGCAACGCCGGCTTCCTCGAACTTGGGTGACTTTGGAAAGACACCCTATTTTGCTTCCCAGCTAAACAGTGCGTGCACTTCTCCAACTTTGTAGACTTGAGCCCTGAAATCACCTTCCTGTTCACCAAGTAGCTCATCCCCTTCTCGCTGATATGGCCGAGCCGCCTGTGCCACAACTCGGTAGACGCATCACTGACTGCGTTCACCTCCTGTGCCCCCTCTGTGCTCCCCTCTATATAGTAGAGACCGGACTTCTTGCTCCCTCTGGCAATCACCATCGAACCTCTGGAAAGCTTCCACTGACTGTTCGCGAAGAGACTGAAGAATCCCTCGTCATCCAACCTTCCAACCGACACCAGGTTGAAACGGATATCAGAGACATGACGAACATCCTTGAGAACAAGAACCGCACCCGTCTTCGTTCTCAAGTGCACATCTCCAACGGCAACCACCTTCGACACATCTCCGTTGCCCATCTTCAACACGTCGCAGTCGCCTGTCGTGTAAGTGACAAACAGTGCCCTATTGTGAGATACATGTGCTGATTCCCCTG
This sequence comes from Iris pallida, assembly GCA_029216955.1. Classification (NCBI taxonomy): domain Eukaryota; kingdom Viridiplantae; phylum Streptophyta; class Magnoliopsida; order Asparagales; family Iridaceae; genus Iris; species Iris pallida. The sequence goes on from JANAVB010027997.1 coordinate 5,875,467, forward strand.
AGTCCACCAGCCAAGAATTGTCATCGCAGGCGAGGTTAGTAATGACCTCATCACCTACGACGATCACATCGCCTCCATGCACCGAGGCCGCCGCTGTAGTGTTCTCTTCTTGCTTCCCCTTGTCGCCCTTCTTCTCTCTCTTCCAAGCGAAACAATTCTGCTTGATATGGCCCTTCTTACCGCAATGGTAACATTCTGAGTCCTCGTAACGACCCTTGGACTTTCCCCTGCTCTTGTCTCTGCCACCACCTGGACCCCTGCTTTTGCCCCTTCCGCAGCTCTCTGAAACCAATGCCTCTGAGTGGTGGGATGTAGATGAAGTGCCCTGAGAACGTCTCCGCATCTCTTCATTCAACACCCCGCTCTTGGCAAACTCCAGACTGACCACGCCTTCTGGAGCAGAAGCGATCATAGATACTCGTACGGTCTCCCACGAGTCTGGCAAAGTACACAGCAGCCACAGTCCCTGAACTTCGTCGTCGAACTTGACTCCCATAGAAGATAGCTGGTCAACCATGCCCTGGAACTCACTCAAGTGATCCAAAATAGACACCCCGTCTTTGTACCGCAGACCCATCATCGTCCGGATCAGGAAAAGCTTGTTTACCCCGATCTTCTTCGCGTACAAAGACTCCAGCTTATCCAACAACGTCTTCGTGTGCTCAATATTGGCAACGTGATTGTACACGTTCTCGTCCACAAACTGTCGTATGTACCCACACACCTGTATATGCTCGAATGTCCAGTCCTCCTCGGATTTATCACTGGGCTTCTCGGATGCAAATACGGGCAGATGCAGCTTCTTGACAAATAGCAAATCCTTCATCTTGCTCCGCCAATAATGATAGTTTGTGCCGTTCAGGTTCACCATGCGCACCGGCTTCGCGTCCATCTCTCCTCTCTGGTTTCTGTCAACTCCTGACACCCTTCTGAATTCCAGAACCTGGCTCTGATACCACTCTGTTGGGAAAGAAACGCAGAAACCTTTCCCCAAACCGGAGAGTACCTGCGAGAGGACCGAGCAATACAACGCACGAACCCAAAACCAATCACCCAAAAACAATCCACGCAGACACAGAGAATTTTTGACGTGGAAACCCTTGCGGGAAAAAACCACGGGACGATCGGAGTCCAACCCTGAGAAGCCTCCACTAATGAAATAGAAGAATTACACCCTCTACAAACTCCTCCCGATCTAAATCGGATCCCCACAACACTCAGAGATAAGAACAATGATTACAAGGCTACGAAGAGCGAGAACGACGAGTAAAGATTACCCGAACACGATCTCCTTCGAATAGCGACCTTCAATCCTCCGTCTTCTTCTCCGAAGTTGTAATGGCACTCTTGCCTCCTTCCTCTCTCAAACTTGTGTTTCTTGCGATAATGAATTAGGGTTGAGAAAACTCAATTTATCTCCCTAATCCCACAACAAACCTGGACCGTTGGATTAGATCCAATGATGAAAACTCATCCAGAAATCCGCTTCAGTCCCCGACGACACAGAGTTCGGCCAGAACTCTGTGTCGAGCATCCAGAACCTCACGCCACAATGCTGGAGTGGCCAGACCGAGTTCGGCCCGAACTCGCCATGGGACCGAGTTCGGCCCGAACTCGGATCCCCTGTTCCAGAACCTCCCATCTGGGCAGCAACAGCAGCAGCGACTCCGCGTCGCCTACTTCCCGAGCTTCTTCGACACACGAACGGCGCTCGTCGCACTCCGGGGCCTTCTCCACATAGGTTGGGAACCCCACCCACTCCAACATTGGCATGGGTGGGAGCACACGCCAAATGACTTGGCGGTGGGGAGTGGGGGAGCAGGGCAGCAACTAACTTCAGTTGGCGTGTGGGGGCATGCGCCAATTCGGTTGGCGCAACTAACTTCAGTTGGCGTGTGGGGGCATGCGCCATTTCGGTTGGCGTGTAGGGGTTGGAGGTTAGATGGTGGCCAACTAGATTATAGTATCTGGCGCCATCTTACATGGTGCCAAGAATTATTTTATTTATTTTATTCCACATTTGTTATGTTAAATTCGACCATATAATGAAGAAAAGTTAATCAAATATTTTTTGAAGATATGTTTGTTATTGAGATTCTAGCCATTATGCATGAAGATATGTTTCTTATTTAGATTCTACAAATATATTTCTAATTGAGATTCTACCCTATCTTATTCTTATACATTTTATGTGAACTTTTAACTATGCATGATAAAGATCATTCAATCGCCTCTCACTCGATAAGATCACTAAATGTGGAAAAAGATCACTCATTGTGGAAGAAATTTATTAAGTAGAAAACGAAAAAAAAAAGTCTAACCCGATACAATTGACTAAAATTTATGGTTAGAAATATATGGGATTAAGATATTGGAGCTAAACTAAACATTAAATTAAAATAAAATATTATTTTTCAATACAAAGCCATAAAATAATTCTTGTCCCCATATCCTCATATATTATTTTTCAATCCAAAGGCATAAAATAATTCTTGTCCTGATGATTAATTTGTGTTTTTGTTTCTTCTATGTAATCTTTGATGTTAGTAGATTTTCATTTATTCTGAGTCAAGCGTATCATTTTAATGAGTATTCAAAAAACGTTTCCAACTTTGTCTTTTAATTCTTTCTTTTATTGTTAATTTATTGTTAATGCTAATTTACTATTGTTAATTTATTGTTAATACTAATTTACTGCTAAGTTAAGAGGAAAATAGAAGTCCCCTTTCACTTAGAGAATGTGTATATGTTGTCCGCGTGATAAGGGAACCAAATCAGTATCTACCCTTGAGAACTACAAATATAAAATATATAACTGAAATACAAAATACTAATCATCCAAAATATTTCTCTATCAAAATTAAACTAACGAACATAAAGATACAAACTTCAGATATTAGAAGTACAATCATGCCCTACAATGGGTCCCCATTAAAATATTTCAAATTGTATAAGGAAATCTAAAACTAATCTTGAAAATTGAAATAAAATTTACTGTAAGTTTCCGGAAGTTCAAAGCTCATATATCCACAAAGAACACATGCCACATGCTTCAATTTGAGTACATGAAAACAAAAACCTAAGTACAATAATATTCCACACAGAGACATATAACTAAAGTTAGCATATGAAAATTTTGAAAATTAATACTATTATTAAAACTTAGTGTAACCTTATCATATTTTCAAGGAACAATGTTACCAAGTCATTACAAGCTTTCCATGTGTCCCAACATTTTTATGCATCTCTTTCAAATAGTGTTCAAGCTGACAATTCCTCTCAATTGAGAGACATAACAAGAATGGTCGTTTAATACCTACAGACACATTTATACACCAGCAATGTAACCATCAATAAAAATGAGTAATTCATTGATCTCAATTCCAAAGAGATTAAACAACGAAGGTCAGGTGTAGCATTGAAATCATCTGCATATTAAAGTCAAAAAAAAAAATCTGCCACATGAAAATAGTTGCCACCATTCATTGTTTTGAATGCTAAATAGATTGCCATACTAAATCCTTAAACATTAGAAGTATATACAAAAGTTTTATAACTACAATTTAGTACAACACAGTTGAATGAGAAGATTGGTATGACAAATATCAAATATGCACGCAGACTGGATCATCTAGGTAATATCAAAAGGAAAATACTTTATGTACCTCTAAAATTCCATCCCTCCATGTCCTTCTGCCACATGGTACTCTCCTATTCGCTCATGTCTTCCCCCAACCTCCTCTCCTATTTGCTTGGGTCAATAAGCATGTGCCATGTGGTGGAGGGACATGGAGGGATAAATTTTTTGGAGGTATATAGCATCACTCATATCAAAAGCAATATATTAGAGAATATCGTACACTAGCCATACAAGGAAGCATTTTTTAAAAACCAGTTTTAAATATGTTACTTCTTCAAAGAAGACAACATACTTGTAGCCTTATATACAATAACCAAAGCAGGATCAGCTTTCGAAAGTGCAATAACAACTCGGGGTTGCGCAACCTGTTCAACAAAAAGAAAAAGGAAAAATTCTTAGTGCAGGAACAAGATGGATTATTTATTCAGATGGATAAGAAAATAAGACTAGAACACTATTTATCCTTTCTTGATAAAGCACCAGACTTGCACATATAAAAAATTTGTTCAAAATCAATATTGAAAGAAAACAAGTTATATACTTAGTTCAACCTCTAGCTAGAATAATTGCATCTAAGTGTGTTTCTATAGCATAACCACTCATAAATATAATACTACACTGTCCTAAAATCGTACTTTTTTGTTACTAAAGAAGTATATATAGATTTCTCCCATGCCTCAGCAAAATTCAGAGTGATCGAGCATGAGTTCAATTGAATACTTTCCATTTATGATCAAATTATTCATATAGTTAAATTGAACGCTTACCATATGATCTAGTATCAGATCAAAATAACTTGTAATCCCTAACAAAGTTAGATAGTGTTGAGAACTAATAAGGGATTTAGTCCCACATTGGAAAATGTAATATGAAGAGGAGCTAGACTCTCTATAAGTAGTGGAGCAGCCAATCAATAAAATATAGAACCATTATTCTCTACATGGTATCAGAGCCATAACCATAAAAAAAAAAAATCTCTCACCCCCCCCCCCCCCCCCCCTCTGCCGACCCTAACCCTAACCCCCCCCCCCCCCTTTGTCGACCACCCCCCCCCGGCCGCCCCTAACCCTAACCCCCCTGCCCCGGCCGCCGACGCCCCGCCCCCCCCCCCCCCCCCCGGCCCCGCCCGCCGCCGACCCCCCCCCCCCCCCCCGCCCCGCCCGACGCCCACCCCCCCTGCCCCGCCCGACGCCCCCCTACCGATCCCCACCCCCTGCCGACCCCCCCCACACCTGCTGCTGCCCCCCCCCCCCCCCCCCCGCTCCCCCTACCGCCCCCACCTACTGCTGTACCCCCCTTTTTTTCTTTTCCATCAAAAAAAAAACTGTACTTTGCGAGAGAGATTATGTGGGCAGTTATTCGACGACGGATGGATGTCAAATGCTTTAGTTGCACCTTCTGTTCCTAGATTACGCCCTCCGGAATTACAAATATTTTATTTATTTTTCGTTCTCATCTGAAAATTAGGTTTTCCATGCGCGCGCCGGTGTTGGCCATGTTAACAGCGCATTCGTACGGTCTCTGTTGAAGACTTTACATAAGGAAGACGACGACGAAGTCGCCGAAGACGACGTCGACGACGAAGCCGACGAAGGCGACGACGACGACGGATCACCGTTGAAGACGCCATAGATTCGATCAGTGGTAAACTGACAGCAGATGAGATGAAGGCATTGGTTGATGATATTTTATCAAAGAGATTAACCGAGGCGACCCCACGTGTGATCCATACTGATGTGGATCCGTCACCCTACAAAATGGGGAAGCTGGACAAGCTGGAGACGAAGTTGGAAAGCACGTCTAATTACTTGAAATGGTCACGGCAGGCCATGCGGACGCTGAAGGGACGTGGCTTGGTTGGCTACGTCAATGGACAAACCAAGGCGCCATATGATTCCTCCTCAAAGGAGTTTGCTGTTTGGAAAATTGTCAACAATGTTGTGGCTAGATGGTTGACAGCCTCCTTGACCGACCAGGTGTCGGGCAATGTAAAGACGATGGAGGCTGCTGCTGATATATGGCGGACTTTGAAGGATATGTACTCAGGCTCGGGCAATCCTAGGCGGGTCTTCCAACTGCAGGATGAACTTGATAGGGTGGCCCAGGATGACCGCACCATCTCTGCGTATGCAGCACTGTTGAAGAAGTTCTGGTCTGATTTGGATCACTATGATCCTCTTGGGATGGAAGATGCCCAAGTCGAACCCGCATTTGCGAAATATTTCCAAAAGTTCTTGGATTATATTTCGCGTCAATGGATGATGAAGTTCTTGAAGGGTCTTAACCCTATGTTTGAGAATCGAAGGAATGTGCTCCTTGCACAGCCCATGCTTCCCACCTTAGAAGAAGCCATAGCTGCCATGGCACAAGAAGAGGCTCACTTGAAGTTGATGCCCAACAAGGGCTCTTTCAAGGGGGAGCAAGCCACTGTTGACAAGTCTGCCCTTGTCGCCTTCAATCAGTATTCCTCTGTGGCCGGTGTTTGCCACAACTGTGGTGACTCAGGACATTACATCAGATTTTATCCAAAACTCCTGCACAGTCAATCGAGTGATCGTGGACGGGGCCGCAGAGGACGTCGTGGTGGTAGAGACGGTTATGCTGGTAGAAGAGAAATTTATTCTGGAGGACACAAAGCTAATCTGGCGGAGGAAGGGACAAAAATCACCTGGCTGAGTTAACCCCTCTTGAGAAGGAGTTTCTCGCAAAGTTACGCGGCACGAAACTGGGTTCGGACAGCAGTAATGGGACTTCGTCTACCTCGGGGGACCACATCACTTGCTTTGCCCAAAACGGCACAGGTATACCTGCGCGTGCTCTTGCACCAGCTGTCCACCAACCAGGTTGGATTATGGACTCTGGGGCATCTCGCCATGTCACGGGATCCCGCGGTGAGTTCCAGGACTATACTCACCTACCGACGCCGGAGAGCATTCAGACTGCTGATGGTAACTCCAGCCCTGTCATGGGTAAAGGCACTGTCGCATGCACCCCTTCTCTCACCCTCATCAATGTCTTACATGCTCCGAAGAATATTTGGGTGTGTATGTTTTGTCCAAGATAATAGGCCAGGAGTTGGCAAACTGGATCCTAGAGCGGTTAAATGTGTCTTTGTCGGGTACACGACGACTCAGAAGGAATACGCATGTTGGAGCCCTGTTGAGCGGAAGATATTTGTAAGCATGGACGTTACATTCCGAAAACTGGAACTATATTATGGTTCGGATGACGGTTCGGCGTTTGGTGGCATACCTAACATAGAGGGTGTTAGATGTGAGGGAGAGACATTAAGCCCATTTGTGGCAGTCGGATCGGTCCCATGTCCGGTCGTAGAAAACTGGACGAAAGGGGGAGAAAGCAGTGACTCCGATACAGAAGATGAAGAAGATACATATGTTAAACAAGGAGAGCAGCAGACAATGGAAAAGAAACAGGAAAAGCAGCAGATAATGGAAAAGGAGCTCCAAGTCTACAGAAGGAGACAGCAGAAGTCTGGTACTATGCCTGTACCGTGCCATGTGCCTACTGTACCAAGTCCCTCGTCTACTCCTGCTCCAACTCTTGAAGATGTTGGCCCCGCACAGAATAAATTTGATTCTGATGCGGATCTCTCTAACTCTGATGGTATGATCTCTCCACCACCTATTGCTTCCTTAAGGAGATCTTCTCGCATCAATGCAGGTAAGGCTCCTAGTCGTTTTGATGATTATGAACATGATATTGCCAACTACCTGTCTTATTCTAACATTTTTTCGAATTATCGAGCCTTCATTGCATCATTAGACTACTTCGTTGCCCAAAAGTTGGCAGGAAGCAAAGAAAGATCCAAGGTGGAAAGCTGCAATGATGGAAGAACTTGGGGCACTGGAGAAAAATAAGACGTGAAAGCTGGTTCCATTATCCAAAGGGAAAAAAACTGTGGGATACAAATGGGTGTACACAGTAAAGGAGACGTCAGAAGGAAAGGTGGAACGATACAAGGCGAAGTTGGTTGCAAAGGGATACACACAATCATATGGTATTGACTATGATGAGGCGTTTGCTCCAGTAGCGAAAATAAGCACCGTAAGAACTCTGGTCTCCATTGCAGCAAACTATGGGTGGAAGCTATACCAATTAGATGTGAAGAATGCCTTTCTCCATGGGGACCTATAAGAAGAAGTGTACATGGAACTTCCACCAGGGTGCTATGCTACAGAATCAGACGGAGAAATGTCGCATGAAAAAATGTGCAAACTAAAGAAGTCGCTATATGGGCTCAAGCAATCTCCTCGAGCCTGGTTTGACAGATTCAGAAAGGATGTTACAGGCATGGAATACCATCAAGCAAATACAGATCATACGGTCTTTCTTCAGCATGCAAGAGGCCATATCACTATACTTGTTGTATACGTGGATGATATAGTAATCACAGGTAATGATGAAGCCGAGATCGCTAAGCTGAAGTCAAAACTCGTGAAGGAGTTTGAAGTGAAGGATCTAGGAGCGATGAGGTACTTTCTAGGTATCGAGGTGTGTGAAGGTGAACAAGAAATTGTTCTCTCACAGAGAAAATACACACTAGATCTGCTGAAGGAGACAGGGATGCTGGGATACAAAGCAGCAGTCACCCCAATTGACCAAAAGTGTAAGTTGGGAGCAGAAGCAGGAGAGCCAGTTGATCGTGAAAGATATCAACGACTTGTAGGGAGATTGATTTATCTGGGGCACACTCGCCCTAATATCTCATTTGCGGTGAGTGTAGTAAGTCGCTACATGCATGATCCAAGAATGGGTCATATGGATGCAGTATTTCAGATCTTGAGATATCTGAAAAGAACGCCGAGAAAAGGGCTATGGTTCAAGAAAAATGAATGTATAGAAATTGAGGGATACTGCGATGTAGACTGGGCAAGCTGCATAGACGATAGAAGGTCTACCACGGGATATTGTGTCTTTGTAGGAGGAAACTTGGTCTCATGGAGAAGCAAGAAACAGTCTGTGGTAGCACGGTCTACAGCTAAAGCGGAATACAGAGCAATAGCTTTAGGAGTGTCGAAGTTGCTGTGGGTGAAAGCGTTGCTGACAGAGTTGAAGCTGGACAAGGGAGCACCGTTACGTCTTCTGAGCGATAGTCAAGCTGCAATATGTATAGCTAACAATCCAGTGCAGCACGACAGAACGAAGCACATCAAGATCGATCAATTCTTCATCAAAGAGAAGCTGGAACAGGGGATACTGAAGATTGATCATGTTCGCTCAGAAGAACAATTGACAGACTGTCTGACTAAGGGTCTTAGTTCATTAAGTCTGTCTAAGCTATGTAACAAGATGGGAATGATTAATATCTATCGCCCATCTTGAGGGGGAGTGTTGAGAACTAATAAGGGATTTAGTCCCACATTGGAAAATGTAATATGAAGAGGAGGTAGACTCCCTATAAGTAGTGGAGTAGTCAATCAATAAAATATAGAACCGTATTATTCTCTACAGATAGTAGTCAAATAGTCTAATAAAAAGAAAATACTTCAACAATTAAAAAATGAATGTGAGAAGGATGTGAAACTCCATAACCCTATAATTGATTATGTTGCGAAGGCAGAACCTGATCATCTATCATATAGGTTGCTGAAAGGAGTTAGGGCTAGGTGAGAGATCTATCATAAATTATATATGATCTCTATAAACTATAACTATAAATGGTTGTTATACATAAACATTAATAGTACTTAAACTTGTATGTGTCACTTCCCGTTCCCAGAATGCGTATTTTTATACATGTACAACTCATGTATATTTATTTAATATTTATCATGTATTATCATGTATTTAAATTTCTTTAATTTCATGCATTTGATTTCCTGTAATTTTATTTCTGTATTTTATTTTCTGCTTTAGTCTTGCTTTGAGGTTCGGGTTCATGGGGGGTTCTTCTCGGGTTCATGGTGGTTCACATGAACCGAATCACCACAAACCCCCACTTACCACCACCGTTCCTACTTAAAGCCCACATCTCCTTCTCTCTCCTCATAACTTCTCCTTCACCATTACTTCTTCTTCTTCCTCATCACTCTCTCCACCAACCCAACAGCAGGCAAGTACATCTTGCTTCTTGCTTTCACTTGGAGAACCATTTTTATGGTTCATTTCTCTTCCTCTCATGATTCTGAGAGAGTTTAGTACTTAGCATTTTTGATTTCTTTGGCTTGTTCTTCTCGGTTGGCCATGGGTTTTGATCTCCCAACCTGGCGTACTTTTCGGGATAGATGGTTCATGTTGTAGAGCTTCTCCTTCTACACCATTCTAAACTGGGCACTTCATTTCTGGCTGGAACGAAGGTTCAGTCACGCTCACGTTCTTACGTGCCAGCGTGAATTTTGACTCACGAATTTTGAGTCACGCTCACGTTCTTACGTGCCAGCGTGAATTTTGAGTCACGCTCACGTTCTTACGTGCCAGCGTGAATTTTGAGTCACGCTCACGTTCTTACGTGCCAGCGTGAATTTTGAGTCACGCACACGTCTTTACGTGCGTGCGTGAATTTTGAGTCACGCACACGTCTTTACGTGCGTGCGTGAATTTTGAGTCACGCACACGTCTTTACGTGTGTGCGTGAATTTTGAGTCACGCACACGTATTTACGTGCGTGCGTGGATTTTTAGTCACGCTCACGTCTGTACGTGTCAGCGTGAATTTTAGTTACGCTCACATCCTTGCGTGCGTGCGTGAATTTCTTATCACTTTTCACGCTCACTTATGAGTGCGTGAATTTCCCTTCATGCTCACGCTGTGCGTGCCAACGTGAACCACTTTTCACGCTCACGCTGTTTACACGCTCACTCATACCTGCTAGACTTGTTGGCGTGACTTCCTGACCTGGGTGTTTCTATCTGTTCTATAACTTATTCATTTAATGATGGCATCATAATTCTTCTATTATATCCTTAAGTCTTTTGGCATGAACTTGATAAAATCATGATATGTTAAAATTGTTAATACTGATTGTTATGCGGAATACGCCTTGTGTCCTGATTGATCCATGGATACCCAGTAAGGCTGGAACTTAACTCTGAGGAGTTACAGACTCGACCCCATTTAATACTAATTGACTTTCATGCCTTGTCACCATTGATAATGATTGTGACATTGACTAATAAATTAATCATGCGTTCCTAGTTGGAACTAAGAGACTGGCTAGTCGTCTTATTGAATTGAATGAATGAGACACGTTCATGTAATGAACTATTGCAATCGATTAGCCGATCCCGAATATTGGCATACAGGCACATGCAGGCTTCAAATTATTTATTTAATTATTTAGTTATTTATTTATCTTACAAAAACAGCATGTGTACTTTATGGTCAAGGCATGATTATTCCGTGGTAAGATTTGATTGTTACATTACGCTATGTAAGACCTACAACCTAACCGCACTGGTATCGTTGCAGAATTGTGCATATCGTACCCCGTACGAAAGTACTCATTTGAATGACCATGATCCACGGCATGGGTTTTCGCTTAACATAGAGGCTTTAAGTTAAATAAAATAATGATGGCATGGAGAGAATGGATTTCTGAGTTCTTACATGGCAGCCCTCTTGGGACTAGTAGTGCCCGACAGGCCGGCTGGTTCCCACAGATACTGTAAATCTGTCACACGGACAGGGAACGGTATCTGCTTATCTTATTATTGTACATAATATATTAACGGCGGGCGTCCCGCTGGGACTCGTCTAACTACATGATTGGCGCAATTGATTGATTGGATAGACTAGCCTTGCTCGCACATAGTAAGAACTGAGGAATCCCTAATTGCATAATTCCAGGATAACTTGGGACTCACAATAGCAAGCCGTAGGAGTTGATTGGCCGTTCAAGATAATTTGTTTGTATACTGTACCTACTCTGTTGCCTAACTGAGATGATCAGAATGTCAGGACATGACGGGCCAACTTCTGTCCTTGTTTGGTTGGGAGGTTGGTTCGAAGTGTCGTAATGTTATGTGAATCCCAGTGGAAAGCAGAGATCTATTATTATATCCTCTTACTTACTGGTTTAATCCTTCATATCGTGCTCCCTTGTGGTACTTGCTATTAGAGGTCTAACCTCTCTGGTTTTGCATGGCCAGATTTAGAGCCAGTCCTCGAGGATCCAGCTTACTTCTACCTCCAAGATGGTCAATACTAGGGAAATGATCGCAGGAGGACTCGAGTGGGTTCCTTACTTCACCGCTCGTTTTGTTATTTACTTCATACTTAGCAGTTTGGCACCGACATATTAGTCGGATTGTCTTGCACTTACTTTTACATAATTGTAATTAAGTCAGACTGCAGCTGATAACAATTGTGTATATCTTACTATACCATCTGGCTATGTTTTGTAAAGCTAGATCTCAAGAACATTTTTGACTAAGCGTTTGGGACGCCTTACTGCTTTATCTTACATGTTCTCTATTTATGCTTCTTGTTTGAATGATTGAGACAATAGATGCAAAGTGACCATGGCAAGACTTTCATGTAGTATGCACCCCCTCGTCTGGTTAGACAGCATTGATCGTATTATACGGTATTCATCTACCCGTAATACATAGCTGGCTGAGTCATTCCCCCGCTCTCCAGTATTCTGGTTCTGGGGCGTGACAAGGTTTTAGTGGTGGCCCATGCAGGTCTGATTTCAGACTTGTGGGGTGTTTTGATTTATAGGATGTCTCAATCACACGTGTTTCCCCCTTGATCTCATGATTCGTTATTCTCAACCCTTGCTTGACCTTCCGGTATCCTTTGACTTCATTGATCCTTCATCTCCGGTTGTTTGATTATTCTCTTGTCCCTTTTCTTAGGGGCACTTTGTCCGTATCAGTCAGAGCTGGACAACAGCAGGGGCAACATGGACAACCTGACCATGCTGGTCAGCAACAAGGGCCAGTCTCACCTCAGGAGGCTACCCAGGAAGAAGTGATAGTGGAAGCAGCGGCTGGATCGCAGTATCCGGATGTTCCACCACCACCAACAGTTCTACCTAGCCAAGTGGACACACCAGCCCTTCTGGAGATCATAAGAGGAATGATGACTACTCAGCAACATCAGATGTTGGCCCAGCAGTGCATGCACACTCAGCTACAAGAGCAGAATGTGTTGCTCAACCAAGGATTGCAGACGGCTTTGGAAAGAGGAGTGAGGACTGATTCAGGAGCATCAGCCAGGTTTTGCAAGTACAACCCCCGCCGTTTTGAAGGTACGGAGGATGCCATCTCAGCAAATACATGGCTTAAGGATATGGAGGCTATTCTGACAGCAGCTAAGGTGCCGACAGAAGAACATGTGGATCTAGTGAAGTTGTTACTTCAGGATCTCGCACGTGATTGGTGGGAATCAGAGGAAGTGGGCATCAGACGTCCTGTGGCTTGGGATGATTTCACTACAAGATTCAAGACCAAGTACTATGGGGTTGTGGCGCAGTTTGAGCTACAACAGAAGTTTATCAGCCTCAGGCAGGCCGGTAAGACTGTAGATGCTTATGCAGCGGAGTTCTGCAGATTGAGAAGATTCGCCCCAGAGATGGTAGCAACAGAGAGCCAGAGGGCCATGAGGTTTCAGCAAGGGTTTCATCTTGAACTCTTGCAATTGATAGAGGGGCACAATTACCAAACTTTTGACGAAGTATTGACGGCAACTCGAAGGCATGAGATCACCATTCAGAGGCTTGCAGCAAGGACTGGAGGTCAGAAGAGATCCCACATTCAGATTGAAGAAGGAGCGGGAGGAGCGGCCCGAACAACAGCACCATCCACTGGCATTCGTATCCACGATGTGGCGATACGAGGACCAGCACCACCCAGACAGCAGCAACAGCAACAGAGGAAGAACCAGCAACCCCCGGCGGGCTGCACTTATTGTGGGAAGATGGGGCACACTAGAGATGTGTGTCGGACATTGAATGGACTGTGTCTGATATGTGGAAATCCAGACCATACGGTTACCACATGTCCTATGAATTCGAGGTCAGGAGGATCAGTGCAGCAGTTTCCTGCTCTGCCAGCACCAGGGGCAGGCCAGTATCAAGGACCAGCGGTGGCAGTAAGGCCGTTGGCACAGCGTCCGCAGGCTCAGATGTTTCGGCAGCAAGGGCCGCCGATGCAGCAACACCAGCATAGACCACCCCAGCATCATCAAGGAAGGGGCCAGCAGCAGCACCAGGCTAGGCCGCAGCATGGAAACCAGCAAGGAGGTCGAGGGCAAGCATTCACTCTGTCCTTAGAGGAGGCATTGGCATCGGGAGATGTTGTGGCAGGTAACATTCTCGTCGTCTCATATCCCACAGTAGCATTGTTTGATTCGGGAGCATCCCATTCATTTATATCTGCACAATTTGCGACACGGCTAGGAATGGAGTTCGAGGCATTGCCAGGGAGGTTGAATATACTCACTGGTAATGGGATCGTAGGAGTTAGTAGAGTTATTTTAGCATGTAGCGTTGTAGTTTGCGGGCATTCCTTACCCGCCCGGTTGATACAATTTTCTGTTGGAAATTTCGACATTATCTTAGGCATGGACTGGCTGAACGACAGTCATGCGACAATAGATTGTCGTAGAGGTAGTGTATCTTTTGATATTCCAGGCATGAAGCGGTTCACCTTAGTCAGATCAGGGGCAACTCAGCAAGAGCAGGGAGTAGTAACGGCAATGGAAGAAGTTCAGATTCCGAAGGTAGTCGAAGAGTTTTTAGACGTATTTCCTGAAGAACTTCCAGGTCTACCACCGGTTAGGGATATTGAGTTCAGTAAAGAATTGGCACCAGGAACTAAACCGATAACGGATCGAGTTTACAGAATGGCGGATTCAGAGCAGGCCAAGGTGTATCAGCACATAGAGGAACTGAAGGAGAAGAAGTTCATCCAAGCTAGCATATCGCCGTGGGCAGCACCAGTGGTACTTGTAGGAAAGAAGGATGGGTCATCCAGATTGTGCATCGACTACAGGAAGCTTAACGCGGCAACAGTGAAGAACAAGTACCCATTACCCAGGATCGACGACTTATTTGATCAGTTGAGCAAAGCTAGAGTTTTCTCCAAGATAGATCTTCGTTCAGGGTACCATCAGGTGAGGGTTCGGAAGGAAGATATTCCCAAGACAACATTCAGGTCGAAGTATGGGCATTATGAATTCTTAGTAATGCCGTTTGGTTTGACCAATGCTCCAGCAATATTCATGGATTTGATGAATCGCATCTTTATGCCATACTTAGACTAGTTTGTCGTTGTATTTCTTGACGACATTCTCGTATACTCTGCTAGTGAAGAGGAGCATGAAGACCACCTCAGAAAAGTGTTACAGGTTCTGAGAGAGAACCAGTTGTATGCCAAGCTCAGCAAGTATGAATTTTGGTCAGATCACATTTCATTTTTAGGTCACATCATATCAGGAGCTGGAGTAGCAGTAGATCCCAAGAAGATAGAAGCAGTAGAAAGTTGGCCAGTACCCAAGACCGTAGCAGATGTGCGGAGTTTCTTGGGATTGGCAGGATATTACAGAAGGTTTGTGTCAGACTTTGCAAGGCTTTCAGCACCCATGACCGCTTGACCCGGAAGGATGTACCATTCGTTTGGACGGCAGAATGTCAGACATCATTCGAGACTTTGAAGCAGAAGTTGATATCAGCACCTATTCTTACATTGCCAGTTGGACCCGGAGGTTTTACAGTATATTGTGATGCATCAGGTAAAGGACTTGGATGTGTCCTTATGCAACATGGGAAGGTGATAGCATACGCATCTAGGCAGCTTCGGGACCACGAGAAGAATTACCCAAATCATGATTTGGAGTTAGCGGCAGTAGTGTTTGCTCTGAAGCTATGGAGGCATTACTTGTATGGTGACCGAGTGGACATGTACACAGACCATAAAAGTCTGAAGTACATCTTTACTCAGAAGGAACTAAACATGAGGCAGAGAAGATGGTTGGAGTTGATTAAGGATTATGACATGGAGCTTCAGTATCATCCAGGCAAGGCTAATGTAGTAGCAGACGCTCTTAGCAGGAGAGGCGGCGCATTTATGTTGACAACACAGAGACATATCTTAGAAGACCTTCAGGAGATGGGTATCGAAGTTATACTTCCTAGTGATGTAGGAGTTCTAACAAGTCTGCAAGTTCAATCCGACTTGGTAGGCAGGATCAAGGCAGCTCAGGCACAAGATCCAAGGATTCAGAAGCTTAGGGCAGAATGTGAGTCAGGACTCAGGAAGGAGATGAGAATTCATGAAGATGGTACACTTAGGTTTGGATCACGTCTATGTGTGTCTAGTGGAGATATCAGACAGGAGGTTATGACAGAAGCTCACAGTTCTCAGTATTCTATTCATCCTGGAGGGACCAAGATGTACCAAGACATCAAGCAACATTTCTGGTGGAACGGGATGAAGAGGGAGATAGCTAGATTTGTTTTTCGTTGCTTGGTATGTCAGCAAGTGAAGGCAGAATAACAGAGGCCAGCTGGGTTATTGCAACCGCTTCCTATTCCGGAATGGAAATGGGAGCATATTACAATGGACTTTGTGACCGATTTACCGAGATCACCAAGTGGTAAGGACGCTATTTGGGTAATAGTGGACCGACTTACGAAGGTAGCACATTTTCTTCCTTTCAGAGTAGGGCAATCTACAGAAAAGTTGGCAGAGTTGTATATGCAACAGATAGTCAGGCAGCATGGAGTCCCTATCAGTATTATGTCGGATCGAGATACCCGCTTCACATCACATTTCTGGAAGAGCTTACATCATAGTCTGGGTACCAAGTTAAGATTTAGCACGGTCTACCATCCGCAGACGGATGGACAATCAGAAAGAACGATTCAGACTTTAGAAGACATGTTGCAAGCTTGCACTCTAGATTTTGGAGGGTCTTGGGAGAGTCACCTGCACTTAGTTGAGTTTTCATACAACAATAGTTATCAAGCCAGTATCCAGATGGCACCATTTGAAGCACTATATGGTAAGAAGTGCAGGTCACCACTTGCATGGGATGATATCGGAGAGAGGAAAATGTTAGGCCCAGAAATGATTATTCAGACGGTTGAAGTGGTTAAGGGAATTAGAGAGCGACTTCGGGTTGCGCAGGACCGACATCGTCATTGGGCAGACCAGCATCGTAGGCCATTAGAATTCTCTGTTGGGGACCACGTATTCTTGCGGATCTCACCTACTCGTGGGGTCATTAGATTTGGCGTTCGCGGGAAATTGAGTCCGCGGTACGTGGGCCCATTTGTTATCCTTGATCGGGTAGGCGATGTTGCTTATCGTTTATCCCTCCCACCTTCGTTACGAGAGGTGCATGACGTGTTTCATGTATCTCAATTACGTAGGTATGTATCGGACCCAAGCCATATCCTCGATCATTCTGAGCTGGTTGTTGGTACCAACCTTACGAGGAACAGCCTGTGTCCATTTTGGACCGAAGAGAGAAGATACTCAAGAATCGAACAATTAGTCTTGTCCGTGTTGCTTGGGGTCATCACTCCTTGGGAGAGTCAACGTGGGAACGTGAGGATGATATCCGATCACGGTATCTACACATGTTTGACTCACAAGGTATATCTCTTTCTGTATACCTTGATTGTCCTAATTCTTCATGCTTATCACCTTATGGGTAGAGCTACTTGATATCGTAGAATGATGAATTTACATATATAATACTTGCTTTTGATATGGTAAAAAATGATTGCTTGCTCACTAGAATTGTATTAGTTTAGCTCGGATATTTCTACCTGCTTGGATTTGAAATTCCGATGACGGAATTTTTCTAAGGTGGGTAGAGATGTCACTCCCCGTTCCCAGAATGCGTATTTTTATACATGTACAACTCATGTATATTTATTTAATATTTATCATGTATTATCCTGTATTTAAATTCCTTTAATTTTATGCATTTAATTTTCTGCAATTTTATTTCTGCATTTTATTTTCTGCTTTAGTCTTGCTTTGAGGTTCGGGTTCATGGGGGGGGTTCTTCTCAGGTTCATGGTGGTTCACATGAATCGAACCACCACAAACCCCCACCTACCACCACCCTTCCTACTTAAAGCCCCCATCTCCTTCTCTCTCCTCATAACTTCTCCTTCACCATTACTTCTTCTTCTTCCTCATCACTCTCTCCACCAACCCAACAACAGGCAAGTACATCTTGCTTCTTGCTTCCACTTGGAGAACCATTTTTATGGTTCATTTCTCTTCCTCTCATGATTCTGAGAGAGTTTAGTACTTAGCATTTTTGATTTCTTTGGCTTGTTCTTCTCGGTTGGCCATGGGTTTTGATCTCCCAACCTAGCGTACTTTTCGGGATAAATGGTTCATGTTGTAGAGCTTCTCCTTCTACACCATTCTGAACTGGGTACTTTATTTCTGGCTGGAACGAAGGTTCAGTCACGCTCACGTTCTTACGTGCCAGCGTGAATTTTGAGTCACGCTCACGTTCTTACGTACCAGCGTGAATTTTGAGTCACGCTCACGTCTTTACGTGCGTGCGTGAATTTTGAGTCACGCACACGTCTTTACGTACGTGCGTGAATTTTGAGTCACGCACACGTCTTTACGTGCGTGCGTGAATTTTGAGTCACGCACACGTCTGTACGTACGTGCATGAATTTTGAGTCACGCACACGTCTTTACGTGCGTGCGTGGATTTTTAGTCACGCTCACGTCTGTACGTGTCAGCGTGAATTTTAGTTACGCTCACATCCTTGCGTGCGTGCGTGAATTTCTTATCACTTTTCACGCTCACTTATGAGTGCGTGAATTTCCCTTCATGCTCACGCTGTGCGTGCCAACGTGAACCACTTTTCACGCTCACGCTGTTTACACGCTCACTCATACCTGCTAGACTTGTTGGCGTGACTTCCTGACCTGGGTGTTTCTATCTGTTCTATAACTTATTCATTTAATGATGGCATCATAATTCTTCTATTATATCCTTAAGTCTTTTGGCATGAACTTGATAAAATCATGATATGTTAATATTGTTAATACTGATTGTTATGCGGAATACGCCTTGTGTCCTGATTGATCCATGGATACCCAGTAAGGCTGGAACTTAACTCTGAAGAGTTACAGACTCGACCCCATTTAATATTAATTGACTTTCATGCCTTGTCACCATTGATAATGATTGTGACATTGACTAATAAATTGATCATGCATTCCTAGTTGGAACTAAGAGACTGGCTAGTCGTCTTATTGAATTGAATGAATGAGACACGTTCATGTAATGAACTATTGCAATCGATTAGCCGATCCCGAATATTGGCATACAGGCACATGCAGGCTTCAAATTATTTATTTAATTATTTAGTTATTTATTTATCTTACAAAAATAGCATGTGTACTTTATGGTCAAGGCATGATTATTCCGTGGTTAGATTTGATTGTTGTATTACGCTATGTAAGACCTGCAACCTAACCGCACTGGTATCGTTGCAGAATTGTGCATATCGTACCCCGTACGAAAGTACTCATTTGAATGACCATGATCCACGGCATGGGTTTTCGCTTAACATAGAGGCTTTAAGTTAAATAAAATAATGATGGCATGGAGAGAATGGATTCTCGAGTTCTTACATGGCAGCCCTCATGGGACTAGTAGTGCCCGACAGGCCGGTTGGTTCCCACAGATACTGTAAATCTGTCACACAGGCAGAGAACGGTATCTGCTTATATTAGTATTGTACATAATATATTAACGGCGGGTGTCCCGCTGGGACTCATCTAACTACATGATTGGCGCAATTGATTGATTGGATAGACTAGCCTTGCTCGTACATAGTAAGAACTGAGGAATCCCTAATTGCATAATTCCAGGATAACTTGGGACTCACTATAGCAAGCCGTAGGAGTTGATTGGCCGTTCAAGATGATTTGTTTGTATATTGTACCTACTTTGTTGCCTAACTGAGATGATCAGAATGTCAGGACATGACGGGCCAACTTCTGTCCTTGTTTGGTTGGGAGGTTGGTTCGAAGTGTCGTGATGTTATGTGAATCCCAGTGGAAAGCAGAGATCTATTATTATATTCTCTTACTTACTGGTTTAATCCTTCATATCGTGCTCTCTTGTGGTACTTGCTATTAGAGGTCTAATCTCTCTGGTTCTGCATGGCCAGATTTAGAGCCAGTCCTCGAGGATCCAGCTTACTTCTACCTCCAAGATGGTTAATACTAGGGGAATGATCGCAGGAGGACTCGAGTGGGTTCCTTACTTCACCACTCGTTTTGTTATTTACTTCATACTTAGTCGTTTGGCACCGACATGTTAGTCGGATTGTCTTGCACTTACTTTTACATAATTGTAATTAAGTCGGACTGCAGCTGATAACAATTGTGTATATGTTACTATACCATCTGGCTATGTTTTGTAAAGCCAGATCTCAAGAACATTTTTGACTAAGCGTTTGGGACGCCTTACTGCTTTATCTTACATGTTCTCTATTTATGCTTCTTGTTTGAATGATTGCGACAATAGATGCGAAGTCACCATAACAAGACTTTCATGTAGTATGTACCCCCTCGTCTGGTTAGACAGCATTGATCGTATTATACGGTATTCATCTACCCGTAATACGTAGCTGGCTGAGTCATTCCCCCGCTCTCCAGCATTCCACACTCTGCATGAATTCTCTATTATATATGAAAATGTGATACATCACCTCATTAATTGTCATACACACTTGTCTTCACAAATTTGTTTTAGTTGTGCATGTTACCTGAAGGGCTTGTTTGGTAAATGGAATTTAGATTTGGATTTGGAAATCCAAAACCAAATCATGAATTTTCAAATCAAAATCCAACTCCAACCAAACATATGATTTGCTAAACTATAATTATGGTTAATAATTATGATAATAAAATATTAAGTTAAAACACCAAATAAATAAATTATTAATTAATTATTATAATTATAGTTATAGTTATGATTAATAATTAAATTATTATTATAATTATGATAATAGTTATGATTAATAAATTATTAATTAAGATTACAATGATGATTATAATAACAACATAATTATAATAATGTATTAATCATAACTATAATTTTAATTAAAAATTAATAAATAAATATTTAATTATAATATTAATTAATAATTTATTAGCCTTACTATAATCATAATTAATAAATTATTAACTACTATTTTATTATAATATTAATTAATAATATTTTAATCATAATTATCATAATTTAATAATTAATTATTTATATCAAATTATAATAATATATTAGTGATTAAATTATTAAATAATAAACTATTAATTACGATGATATCTATGATTAAAATACTATTAATTAAGATTATAATGAAATAGTAATTAAAAATTATTAATTATGATTATAATTAAGACTATTAAATTATTAATTAAGATTATAATTAAATATTTATATAAATTATTAATTAAAGTTATAGTTATAATTAATACATTATTATAATTATGATTAATAAAGGTATAAATTATTAATTAAGATTATTATAAAATATTAAAATAAAATTTTAGATTAATAAATTACTAATTAAGATTATAATTATGATTAATAATTTAATCAATTATTAATTAATATTATAATGAAATATTAATTAATATAATTAATAATTAAGTACTTAAGTGATAAACGTACTTATATTAATTAAAAATAAAAAATTTGTATATAAAATAATAAGTAACTAATTGTTAATTTTTAATTAATGTAATTATTAATTAGTAATAATTAAATATTTAATAGAACAAGAAAAAAAAATTAAAGTGCAACTTTCTTTCTGCCAAATCCAAAATTTGGATTTGATACTCACTTTTCATATCTAAATCGAACTCCAACCAAACATAGATTTCATGGATTTGATTCCAAATACATGAAATCCAAAATTCTAGCTTCAAATAAGATTTACCAAACTTGCCCTAAGGTAAACTCAAATGAAGAGCCTCAACCACCACCGAAATAGGATCGGACCAAAATTAGACAAGCTAGTTGACATGGACTTGATAGACTTAGACGGACGATACGATAATATGTACATGTCAAGTTGAGAATGATAAAAAAAAAAATGGTGACTCAAAGATTTCAATAAATCATGTCGCGTATGTATCGTGTTGGACACGTGATCGGACGTGACGAACACACCCGAATAGGTGTCGAATCTGTGTTGTCGTGTCTGAAACGTGCCATGTCGAATCTTGTCCATGCAGATTAAAGTTACATTGATTTTTCTTAGTCAATACATGATGAATCTCATACCTGGAAATTCATTGGGATTGAACACTTTTACTCCTTTGATGAATCTGTTGCTCTTGTTCGTGTCTATAATAAGTGGTATATCCATAATGATGTTGTACCTACAATCCAAAGGATACATTAAGTGCAACTTGTTTTTGGTTATCTACTCTTCCATGTTACAAATTTTCTATGCCAAATTCACAAACTTCAATAACTGGTTAATACAGAAAAACTGGCCAAGCAAAGCAAATTTTCTATGAAAGAAGGTAATTGTGGTGAACGCTGCCACCGGAAATCGATCTCCTGACCACTCAGGCCGCATATATCTCTCTTAACCACTAGACTAGATGTCATTTGCTATATATATATATATATATATATATATATATATATATATATATGAGTTTGGGCTTTTATTCCAAGGAAAATATTTTCATCACAAATAGCGTTTGATAGCTTATATTTCCAAAAAAAAAAAAAAATTATTTTTTCATATTTTCTTCTAAAATCGTGGAAAATGAAACTTGCTCAATCCATAGGAAAATATCATTTTCCATGGCAAATAACTATGTTTCGTGGAAAATAATGACAATCAAATACCCAAATTAAATTTTACATAAGAAAATTTCAAATTTTCCATGAAATATTTTTCCTAGTAAATTAATTCCGTAGAATTAATTTATTTTCTACATATTTTCCACCTTGCAATCAAACTCGCCCTTAGTTGAAGCCAATTATTGAGTAGATTTTTTTGACAGAATATATAGAGATGTTCAGGTGTCAAATTTGCCAGATAAAAGATAACAGATTTATGGTCGGACATTTGCTTGAAGTCAAATAAACAAATGTGGCAAAAAAAGCCATCGACTACAAATTATATTGTTTTTTATACAAGGTTTAGAGATCTACAAAAAATGCACATATTGCATGACCTTTCAATTGAAAGTAGTAGAACTTATAAAGGGGACTAAAAGGCAATTTGAATGCCTGTTCAAGCATAAGATGCTAAGAACAACATGTACTGCCTTTCTACAATCATCTTGCTCTTCTCTTGTATGTTCCTAATACTTCTAGTTTCCTGTTCACAAAAATATTTCAATGAAGCAAACGTAGCTCACATACAATTATGTCAGTATCATTTCAACCCTTAAGAATGCAATAGCTTAATAATAATGGAGAGAAGCTCTTACTCCTAATGCAGGACATATAGTAAAGTTTTTCATATTTGATGATGAGTTGTATCAATTGTAAAGCTTCTACATTAAGCTAGGAAAATTGTGAAATTTCTGTAATTGCTTTAATCTTCCTACCATATCTGTTGGATTATCTTTATTGCAACTCCTTCCATCAATGGGTATGATTATGTTTTATCACTATGTTAATTTTTCATAGCCCTTTTGATCATGGGATCTTTTGTGCATATAATTTGATACATGAAAAATTAACTACATAAAATTTTCTCTAAATTTTAACAAGATGGAAAAGGGCATCCTAAGCAGTTCGTCTATCAGTGCAACCTTATTTTTTTTTCGAGTCTAGTAGTCGTCACAAAGGTGAAGGAAACTATTATTCTTTCTCATTTACTTAAGTATTTCGTTCAACACCACTCTTACTTAAACCAGTATCATCCAACAAATTAATATCACAGGTAGAGATGAACCAACCAAGTAAAAGTAAGCATGACATAATCCACGAAAACAAATAGAAAGTTTTTATGCCCCTTATTTGTTATGGTAAATTGTAGCTAGTCTCTCTATTCTCGTTCCTTCCATCTACTTTGTCTTTGTTAAAGCATTTCAACATAATCCACGGAAGAAAGTTTTTATGACCCTTGTTTGTCATGGTAAGATGTAGCTAGTCTCTCTATTCTCGTTCCTTCCATTTACTTTGTCTTTGTTAAAGCATTGCAACAATATAGGGAAATTGTCACTTGATTTCGTAAAGATTTGATGAATCTTGATTGTTTTTTCATTGTTTAAATTTCATCTTCTTGA
This sequence comes from Iris pallida, assembly GCA_029216955.1. Lineage (NCBI taxonomy): Eukaryota > Viridiplantae > Streptophyta > Magnoliopsida > Asparagales > Iridaceae > Iris > Iris pallida. The sequence goes on from JANAVB010027997.1 coordinate 5,899,332, forward strand.
TATATGTTTTGTACCTGACATAATGATCCAGGCGCTTAGAAAGGAAGTTAATGATCTATACCATCAAATAAAAAGGTTTACTTGAGTCGGTGGTGGAAGAACGATCAGTGTTTAGAGGACATTCGCAATTTTCTTAAAGAAATGGACAAGCTCCAGCAGGGTTGGGAGGAACAACTTAAGCATTATAAAATTGCACTTACAACCTCTAAAGGAAACGAGACAAAGTCTTTATTGAACTTAAAGAACTAAGGAGCTTTCGCTGAAACTTAAAAAAATTAATAAAATGCTCGCAAGTTACAAAGTAAAACTTTCGCGCCAAATCGAGACAATGAATGAGATAAATAATGTAAAAGAATTATTGAAGAGGTTAATAAGACAAAATTGGAGTTAGAACAGGCTAAGGGGCTAACAAGCTTTTGTTGAAGCTACGTGAGAGTAATAAAAAGATGAAAGAGGTGGCAAGTTTGATCACATGTCAGGAAGAAAGACTTTCGCGCCAGATTGAGATTAATAGTCTAATAAAGAATGCTATGTCAACTATAATATTGCCTCAGAAACCCAATAACTTTACTGACAAGATAAAGGATAGAATATACACATATTAAGTTCCGTTGGGAAGTCATTTACAAAGATCTTACTAGTAAGGTTTGGTTCGGTAGAGAACTTGCGATAATCTTGATGCACTCAAACTGAAATTAGGGCATTCACTTGATGATACTGTATTTTCTCATGAAAAAGGCAAGGAGCACTTAGAGCTCTTAGATAAAGTCAAGTGGTTGGTTGACTTCTACCAAAGTCTGTCGGAATGGATGGTTAACGAGGAGGAGACTACCAATACAGAAAATGCGGTAGGTTTTATAATCTAATTTTGTAGGTCTATTCATCTTTCTTTTTTCTCATGTAAAGTTTGAATTAAGCACATTGAAAACAAATTTAGTGACACATATAAAATATACTATTTTATGATCTATTTTTTTAGGAGAGGAGTTATGGTGTGGACGCTACATGTGGTAAGGATTTTTGGTTTTGAATAGAAAATTGGATTCCTAATTAACTTACTTGTCATACTACCTATGTATTATGATATACTCATCTAAAAAAATTGAATATTTATTTTTTAACATTATCCATAGTGTATCTTTTGTATCCATGCAACTAATACTACGGTCAATTTTATGTGATTTTTCTGTATCGAATTTCAGTTATTAAGGTCTTTCAAATATTTGAGTAATTAGCTTGAATTTTACCTATATACTTCTAATGTAATGTGTTTTATGTTTAGTTGTCGAAAATTTGATAATTTAGTGTTCTTTGACACGGGGAATATGGCATGGACGGGCTTATATACTCTACAAGGCAATGGGTAGTCTGCACCTACTGTGAGCCAGGATGGGACTACCGTTAGTTTTATGTGCTTCTTCTGTGCTGAATTTTAGTTATTTATGTATTTTATATATTTGAGTAATTAGCTTGACTTTCAGCTATTTGTAATTTGTTTTATATTTTAATCGTCGATAACTTGATAGTTTAGTGTTCTTTGACATGGGAAATATGACTTGGACTAATCCACGTGGCTTATATACTTTGCAGGGCATTGAGCAGTCTGTACATGTTGTTTGCCAGGATGAAACTACGGCCAGTTTTATGTTGTTCTTCTCTACTAAATTTTAGTTGTTGAAGTCTTTCATATATTTGAATAATTAGCTTGAATTTTAGCTGTGTAATGTATTTTATGTTTTAGTCGTAAACAACTTGATAATTTAGTGTCCTTTGACATGAGGAATATGTAGTGGTGCAAATCGGACGGATTGGGTTGGGCTTGAGGTCAACCCGAGCCCAACCCGATGAATCATAAGCCTAGCTCAATTCCAAGTCCGGCCCGACTTAGGGTTCAACATATGAAGTCCAAGACCAAGTCCGAAGGATTAGGTTGGACTCAGGTTGGTTCGGGTTTATCGGGCTCTGATATAATATTTAAAATAATTTTAACAAAAGTAATATTAAATACATAATCAAATAGCAATTAAGCTTTGATCAGTACAAAATATAAACTGAAATAAGATTTAGGACAAGAAGTTGAAGAGTTTGGATGAAGAAATTTAGGATTTAAATTTTTTATTTAAGAAGTGGGGTCTAGGTCTTTTAATCTCAACCATTAAATTAGAATTGCATGTTATACACGTTGGATTAGAATTGCAATGTTGAGATTAAATGACTTAAAGTGACTTTAAAATGTGGTGGGGGTCCAGTCTTTTAATATCAACCACTAAATTTCAATCTAACTCATAAAACATAGGATGATTCTATAAACAAAACCAACCGTCTGGTTATATATATATATATATATATATATATATATATATATATATATATATATATATATATATATATTGTGGCGAACGCTCCCATCGGGAATCGATCTCCTGACCACTCGGGCCGCACGCATCCCGAGTGTCTCCATGGTCGGACGGTCGTCATGCAGCTTCTCCGTGGGATCATGTTTCCCCTTCTCCGGTTCCTATACGTGCCCGTGGCTCTCGTCAAGCGGAAGAGCACTCTTCCTATCAAAAGAATGAGACTGAGTTAGCAAAGAAACTGACTCGCAAGGATGGAAGTTTGATGACATTAGCCCAAAGTAAGAAGTTGTTACAGTTGACTGCTGATAATGCTCGGTGGGAAGACCGCCAACTTTCGGGATCTGGTGCTGTTAGAGGAACGGAGGAGTTGCAGATGGAGTTTGAGGCTGAGGATGAGCGCAGAGTCATTCTTCTCGTCCATGACACAAAGCTGTATCCCCCTTTCTTGGATGGGAGGGTAGTGTACACAAAGCAGGCAGAGCCCGTAATGCCTATAAAAGACCCAACATCAGGTACGGCAATAATCTCGCGAAAAGGTTCCGCCCTCCCTGGTGAGGGAAATTCACGAAAAACAGAGCATGAACAAATCGCGTCAACGATTTTGGGAGCTCGCAGGATCAAAACTTGGAGACATTCTAGGTGTCGAGAAGACAGCCGAGCAGATCGATGCAGATACTGCAGTGGTGGGAGGAGACGACGAAGTCGATTTCAAGGAGGAAGCCAAGTTTGCGCCGCAACACACGAAAGTGAAATCGTTGTCACAACAGAGACAGTATCCGCCAATATTTTCTGTCCGCAAGGAATTGCTGCAGGAGGTGAGGGAAAATCAGGTAATTGTTGTAGCTGGAGAAACTGGTTCAGGAAAAAACGACACAACTGACACAGTATCTGCACGAAGATGGATATACCACGAATGGTATTATCGGTTGCACCCAACCCAGACGTGTGGCAGCCATGAGTGTCGCAAAAAGAGTCAGCGAGGAGATGGAGACGGAATTGGGTGATAAAGTTGGTGATGCAACCGATTCTAGGATGTTACTGGTCCAAATCCTTGTTAGCAATTCGGCAAACGAAAACAATTCGGCAAACGAAAACAATTCGGAACGGCAAAAGTACGAGTATAAATCGGTTCCGTGTCAACAAAATACGTTCAAAAATTCGGATAAATATTAGAAATTTCACATTCTTAAATATATTGTCAAATTTGGTTAATTAAACAGGTTCCCAGTATATTTTTTTGTGCCAAATAATTCAATAATTTATACAGAATATGTTTAAAACTTCGCATGATTAAATTTTTCGTATTGATTTGGAATTGTCAAAAGTACGCAAGTATTATACGTTTATGAAAGATACAAAAAAATTTGCGTATAATACGAGTTTTATTCGGGTGATTGCTAACAAGGGTCCAAATACCATAATAAAGTACACTGAAGGATTCGGATCTTGACAAGTATAGTGTCCTAGTAATGGATGAGGCACACGAGAGGTCGCTTAGTACTGATGTGTTGTTCGGCATCTTGAAGAAAGTAGTAGCACAACGCCGCGACTTTAAGCTTGTTGTGACATCTGCAACATTGAATGCTCGAAAGTTCTCAAACTTTTTTGGAAGATGGTGGAGTTCCCATTGGATCCACCATTAGCCAAGATGCTTCTGATGGGGGAGCAGCTGGAGTTAGGCCTGTCAATGGTAGACCGAAAATTCGATTCCGATCCGTATTCGAACCGAAAATATTCGAAATTTTGGATACGGAAACGAATTCGGATATCATATCGAATATTTATCAGATATCGGATGCGGATACGGTAAGTGTCATATTCGGACCAATAATATCCGAACCAATAATATTTAAATTATTTAATAAATTTAAAATATATTCAATGCATGCATGGGACTATTAGTTATATGTGCTTGATTGGAGAATTTTTTGGTGCAAATATATTCACTTTATGCATGAAAATCTGTTGCTTATGATATTTCAATGTGAAAATCTGCACATATAGTCATATATATGACAAAATTTATTGTTCCAATGTGGAAATATGTTGCTTCTGATATTTAAATGTGGAAATCTGTTGTTTCTAAACAAAATCTGTCGTTTCAATGTGAAAATATGTTGTTTCTTGACAAAATTTGTTGTTTCTGATTTTTTTTCTCTTTCCTTTTAAAATTATTTTTTAGTAATCTTATTGGTTCGGATATTATCCGATATCCGTTAAAATTATCGGTAACGGATACGGTAGCCAAAACTGATATCCGATCGGATATCGGATAGTTATCGGATATATCCGACAGTTAATGGTTCGGATATGGTATGCCAATATCCGACCAATAAACTATCATTGACAGGCCTAGCTGGAGTGTCTTGATGAAGAAATAGGGAGAGGGAGATGCGGAAGATAGCCAAATAACAACAACAAGTGGTAGAGCCTGGATTGAAACGAGGGTCGTCTACATATCTCAGACCCAAAAGATTTGGGTTATAGTATGATTGGGTATCGGATGTTTGTTTCTGAATATGAATCTAAAATGTGTTATAGAGACCAAAGCAGGAAATTAATTGTGCATCTAAGAATTCGACACCACCAGCTTAGAAGTTTCTTGTTTTCAGGAACATCAATCACATTTGAAATGGGCATATTATGTCTGGAATATGTTGATATATCAATTGCATTTGAAATACATATTATGTCATATATATATATATATTCTATTTTTTCTGCTATATAAATAGCCTTCAAAACGGCTTAAAAGTGAACCGACTGTATGTATATGTATATCATGGACCATTTCATTTTTAAAAAAAGATGGGAACCATGACCAAACTTTGTGCAAAAGATCATTCGAGCTGGCCCTAGTTCTACAAAACCTAGTTAAGAATTCTACAAAATCCAGTTCTTAGATCAAGCGGAGAGACATTTCGAGAGAGGCTGTGGTGGCGGTGGACCTGGTTATGTGATGTGACGGTGGAGTTTGACACAATAGGGTACTAGGGTTTCAAATTCAAAATTTTACACTGCCATACCAAGAATTACAAATTCTTTTTACAATGTCATTATGTAACAAATGGCATACCCAGAAATACATACTTTTTTAAATTTTCATTCTGTAACAAATGATAACGTGAAAACACGAGGCACCAGGTGGAAATTAATCATGAAATATACGTACACTGGGTCTTTTCCTCTCTAATAAGAGGTGAATATACATCCTTTCCCGGATTTATATTATTACATGAATTTTCAAATGTGAAACCATGCCAAAGTTCCCCAGGTATGTACAAAAGGTATGACAAATGATACAAATTACAAGATAAATATTCATATATTACACCAGTTACAACCATCCCATTAAGAGAATTAGGTTAATTTCTGTTGAGGAAGATTTTTGGGTCACCATCAACATTGGCAACACTGGCACTTGATTTGCATCCTATGTGTATGCTATCTGGAGTTTCCTGTATCTCATCTATTCATGTCGTAGGCCTTAGCTTCTCAAGCTGGTAGAGATCATCTGTATTTTAGCATGTATCAAAATTACTCTCAAGTTTTCTGGGTTGTTAAATTCAAGGCTTCAGCAATGAAGGAAATGAATGAAAACATGGGGAGATCAAAAAAATACGAAGCAGAGGAAATAAATAAATTAGAAACTCTCTTGCATATCATAAGAAAACTTCAAAAATCATCTCTCACAAGAGTTCCCTTGTCCTCAACAATAAACATATAATACGATTGTTATTTCACCACTAAAGTAAAAACATCAAATTTCCACTTCCCAACTGCTTACCACTTCAATGTTTTCAATTAAGACAAACGGAAACTAGACCAATGAGCATCTCAAATTTTGGAATTAAGCAAAGTATCGGCATTACTATGGCAAATTTAATATTCAAAATTTCTTTCATTATATGATATAAGTTGTCATCTGTCAATAAAATGTAAAGGAGTCACTTTTATCTCAAGCAAGAATAATAGCACTGGTCTTCATCTGAAATATTCAATTTGTTTGAAGCTGAAACATCCTAACTTTGAAGATGAAAACGAAGAAAGAAATGAAGGCTTGTGAGATATTTGTGAGACACGGATGTTCATCAAAAACTTAAGGGGGGAAAAAAATCCCACGTCTAATAATTATAAGCATGGAAGTTTCAGATGGCCATGCTTGTTATTACTTCCAAAAACTAATTATGCTAAGAAAGATGACAAAAAACTCATGGCTCGTGTGTTATATTTACATTAAAAAGTAGCAGCACATGGAGTCTTCAGTTGAGGAAACATGGTACCTGCTCTTGTAAGCAAGGGACGGAAAAAAGCACAAGCAGAATGCACGATATATAATATTAATACCTGGGAGAAAAATTGAGAATCCAAGTAGGTTAGATAATCAAAATTAGATGATCAGCAATATTTGAGAGAAATTCTAAATACTGGAGCGTGCTAGATAATCTCTTAGTTTCATAAAATGTCACGAAACGGGCCAATAGAGGCCAGGAAATATCTGGTTGACAACCAAGTTACTCTATAACAGCATATGGTAGTGATGGTGGATCAAATATATGACAAATAAAGATGGGAAGAGAATTAGATGGAATAACCTTGCACTTTTATCCTATTTTTTCTCCATAATATGACATCAATCAAAATATACAAGTAAAGACGGAAAAAATATAGATGCAACAACCTTGTGCTTCTATCTTATTTTCCCATCGTCTTTCTGTAACTAGAAGAACTCATGAATTATCATATTTGGGATATCTCACTTCTTAGCTATAGCAAGAGAAATGGAAGAAAAATATCGGTCAAGACAGCGCATGTCAAAAGCACACGCTAGGATTTAATTATAAGGTTTTCACCTATAGCTAAAGATCAAGTGGAAAGCAAAATGAGACTGACAACCACCCCATCCCCGCAAAAAGAAGAATCTAGGCACCTTAGGAGACCCAAATGACATGTTATGTTTTTAAGGGACAAATAGTTGTTCAGATTCCCTTGAGGACTAGTAGTGCAGTAATGATTCTACTGTCAATCTTCTTGTTGCACTGAGCATTGAGATGAAGAAGCGGCACCCATCTATCTTGTACTCTTCAAGGGGATTTCTGTGTCCAAAACTCCGAACATTGACCTGCCAAATAGTTCACAAAAACTATTGTTGGGATTCACGAGAAATGGACATACTACACAACAAAGGATATTCAGACTTACCGCAGTACTAAGCCTGTTCATATTAATTAAATGGTCCCTCCAGAAACAATCTAGAGTTTTCACAATTACTTCTCTCTGAAATACAGCAATAAGAAATTCCGTCAGCATGCATGATACATAGCCCATATAAGCAGAAACTAGTGTTTCTACCTGCTATCAACGGTGCATGATACATAGCCCACAGTGTTTATCACAAACTAACCAGTCGACTTTAATCATGGGCTAACTTATCATATAGCATGATAGCATCACCAGAAGTGACACAAAAGCTCATCATAACATTTTAGAAATATTGTCAGACGTGCCAGGAACTGCCATTGTTTTTTATTCTATTCATGAGAATACATATTGTTAAAAATGGCTTGGGATTGCTTATCATGGCTGCTTCTGCTTTTTAGTAATCCCAAAAGCTGTTTTGTAACAACAGCTTATCAAAAGCATTCTAAAAAGCTAGTTCAATTTAAGGACCGCTTTTGAAAGAAGATGGAAGTTTGCTTCCAAAAGCTGCTGCTGCTGCGACTTAAAAGGCAGCAGCCACCCAAACCAGGACTAAGAAGATTAATGGGACCAGTCAGTGTTTCTTCCTTAATGCAAGGAAATGGACAGAGTCCCGAGTTTCTTTTCATGCAAGAATACAAAGTCATGTACGACCATAAAGCCTAACTCCTAAATTTCAGGGAACAATACAAGTCACGTAATAGTTAACAATATCATATTCTTTCATACAAACTTATAGACTTCCAGGAAATAAAGAGTTAACTAAAAGAAGATGGCTATAGAAGTCCCACTATATTACATGCTATATACTACAATACAAGTTCATAAATTTGTGGGAAAAAGCTGAAGCTTACGACAAATAGCATGATATCAAAGGGGACAAGAAGTAACCTCAATTTCCTGAATATATGTATCATCATAACCAGAATCCTGTACAATTTCCAGATAGGAAGCAATCAAGAAGTCTCCAAGGTACTTGCGAAGAAGACTGATAGTTCCTGTGTATCTCCCTTCCCTATATTTTATGAAGCAGAGGACTTTACCATCACTATATGCGCAAGCACTAGTACATCAAAAAAGCATTAGTACAAATCTTACTTTGTGGTATCATCAGCACAGATGATGAGCCAACGTTTCAATGAAGAGTTTTTCTTGCGGATGCCTCTAAATGCATTAGGAGGTATTGGCAAGTTTGGTAGCGAAAATTTGTCAACCTTTATAGAGCTTAATCCATGAACCCGCTCAAGTGACCATCGTTAGTCCTCTTCCTCCAATTTGATAAATGATTCTGACAACTCCAACGAATGAGATCCATTAGCGATGCAAGAATAGCACAACAAGAAATACATTTTATAGTATATTATAACTTTCCCTAGATAGACAAGCTGGCGTTACAAAGAATCAAGTCTTCTACTCAGTTACCAGGCAGAATTTTTCCTGCAATCCCAGTAAATTCATCCAGGAGCTTTGCCAAACTCCAGTGACTTGGATGCTAGAGAAGAAGATGAAATCAGCAAACTATATCAAGAATAGTGTATGGTATGCTCTTTCTGAGAATACAAAAAAAAATCATGTACCCTGTGTGGATCAACATTGGCGACAACAATTTCATCAGCAACTGCTTGCATGTACCTACAACAACTATTGCTTTTAGTTCTACCAAACAAAATACATGATGAAGGAAAACTTCCTAATTTTAAAAACGTATTGTCAAATTGACTGGTACAAAGTAAACCTATATAAACAGTTCCAGGTTCTTGTCAATATGCTAAACATCCAAAATAAATATGGCTAAAGAACTTTAAGATGTAGATTGTAATAAAAGATCGAAGAGGGAATCGCCTGGCACCAAGTGACGGTAGGGCTTGTTGCTTGTATCCTGGAGGAAGCAGGTTCGAGTCACGGAAACAACCTCTCCATCTCCATATGTATGGGGCTAAGGCTGTGTACATCTTGACCTTCCGAGACCCTGCCTGCGTAAGCGGGAGCCTCGTGGCACTGGCACGCATTTTTTGGTGTAATAAAATAGTGAATTACCATGTGGACAGAAAGTATAATTAAGGTTTTTTTTTCATAGATAGAGTACTAGTAGATATTTTCTAAAATGAACATCAACTAACCTTTCATTGCACGGAAAAGTACTCATCTGGTCAACTTAAAGATATTTTCAGCCACTTTTCAGTAAATATCTCCCTGCCTTGTTCTTCACTTCTTTGTACTTTTGCTACTGAGATAGATTGTGAATGTATGACCATAGAAGTTTACAACTACCTTTGTATACACATTTAGTTTACATGGATTAGAATTGGTATCATGAAACCAACCTGAATGAACCAATGGCCAAGAAGATGCTTGTAATAATAATCTGATTACAACAACAACAACAAAGCCTTTATCCCAAATTTTTGGGGTCAGCTGTTTGAATCCTCTTCTTCCATTCGGCTCTGTTAAGGGTCATGCCCTTTGTAATGCTAACGAAATCCATATCTTTCTTTAACATCTCAAACCATGTGCGCCTAGGCCTACCTCTAGTCCTAGCGGCTCCATTAACTACTAAATTATCGCTCCAATATGGATCTGATATGGATTTATATTGACGACCAGATGCCAATATGGATTGAATATTGATTACAAGTAACCTGATCCAGACCAATCCACTTGCGCATCCTATTCATGACTATTCTAAACTAATCCTTTTCCTTAAGGTTCCAGATCTGTGGCCTTTGAAGCTGAAGTCATCTAGATTCATTCATAAATGATAACATGTTGTAGGTATGGAGAAAGCAGTTTGGCTATGAGATCATTTTATCTCCATTAGTCAACCGTGATGAAATATGCATGTTTCATCATCTTTCTGACTTCTAGTTAATATATTTTCCCTAATGATTACAACTCTCTCGGGTTAATTTGATCAACAAAATATATGTTGGTGAATTTACACCATCTGGTGATCTGGGTGTGGTTCATCCTAGAACATGAACTACAAAAATAACTTTATAGTTCTTTGTGACTAATAAACTAGTCCCACATCCACATAAACCAATCAATTACCCCTAGATTCTTCAAGGAACTCTTCTGATACTCTTTTTTTCCCCACAACAGCCATGAGTTTGTATATTTTCCAATGTTTGTCTTCCTTTTCTCATCATGTCTTCAAACAGCATTAAACTTTTACTTTCAGTTTTCATATCTAATAAATAACCCCTCAAATATCATAGTTTCTTCTCTTGCACCTAATACAAAGACCTACTTGTAAAGTCAAGCTCTTGCCTACTATAAATTTACAATTGCTACTTGCTACCTAATCTACCTTACATTAAGAAAACCAATTTAGCTTGTTGAAGTATCAGTGGAAAATGAATTAACCTATTTTGATGGATGTGAATACAAACATATATCCCCCTAATAGCTATTGAATGATAGGACGAAGGATAAAATATATCTAAACAAAGTAACAACCTATGTTGCACAGACATGGGAAATGGTATTCGTATATGTATTGTGTCAGTACCCGTATCGTGCAACATAGGCAACTACTTATTGTGTCCTTATCGGTACACTATTGGTGCAACATAGGTAACAGGTTAACAACTTCTAACAGATTACTAACAATCTTCTTCACTCCCTGCACGCTGGAGCATAGATGTCACAGATTATTAGCAATAGACTTAAGTAGACGAGTCACGACAATGACCGTCAGATTCAGCTACTTGCGTAGTGGTAGACACGTGATGGAGAAGAATAGTCTTGGTAGCAACCTTTCCCCAAATAAAATGCCACTCAATTTCGATCTGAATACAAATATATATCCCCCTAATGGCTATCTAATAATGATAAGATGAAGGATAACAAAATATCTAAACAAAGTAACTTAACAATTTCTAATATATTACTAACAATCTTCCACAGCTAATATGTCTTCCCGTAGAAGATCAAGATTTTTCTTTTCAAAACATGCATATGCTACTATGAGGGAGGGTTACTTTGTAGATGACATGCATCATCGGATAACAATGAATCCTTATAGAGAACACATCGGTATGTCCCTCAGATGAGAGAGGAGATGATTCTTAACAAATCTGAATGTAAGCATTCATGTGTGCAGTCCCAAAAGTTTGGGATAAAGGACTCATTGTTGTTATTGCTATGTGCTACTATGAGGACTTATGACATTATGGATTATAATATCAAATATCTATCTTCCACACAGACACAAACCCTTCCCCTCCCCTTTTTTTGTATCCATGCACCTTCCCAAGTTACCAATTTTTCTAACACGACAATATAAAGATGCCCTGCATTATTGTCCTTGTCAGACGATTCATATGTTCCCAAAATAGTAAAATACCCTATAAACTTTTTCATACAATGCTACTTACTTACTTAGGGTGCACTAGGACTAATAACATTAATCACTACTATACAAAGGGTACTACTAGTATTATTCTTATATCTTATCCCTTCACTTCTATGATTACACTTTTAAAATGTAATAGAAAAGTATCGTTACCTATGTCATGTTTATTTTCTTGTGTATCTTGTATTTTTAATTTCACTAGGTTTCTCGCCTATCCACACAGTTTCTTAATAAACTAAAATAAAATTTCTCCTATATGTCACTAACTCCATTTTTCGTAACTTCTTTTGTCCAAGCAGCCATCTAAACCTACTCTCATGAATTAGCTCCTTAGCATCATCACTTGAAGCAAACAAGTTATTTTGCCATCTCATATCATATACCCACTGCCATATGGCACGTCACTTAAGGGTAACACCCCCAGCCACCCTCGCGCAGTACCCTGTGGTAGTATCTATGTAACATCCTAGCTACTACGCTTGCCACTTGGCATTGTGCGGGGATGGTATATAGGTAGCATGTTGCCATTAAGGAACTTGACATGTATTACATAAGGAATTTGATACACAAGTTCTAATCCGATGTTCAACACAATCTGCCTCACACCTCTCTCTCTCTCTCTCTCTCTCTCTCTCTCTCTCTCTCTCTCTCTCTCTCTCTCTATGTAGGATAGAACTGCTAGAGGAAAGATAAAACATTAGGCACAACGCATATGATGACGACGACTATGAAATGATGACTTCAGCTTCAAAAGAAATTGGTCTTATCCAACTTCACAAAATAGAAGCAAATAGGATGAAGTATCAAAAGATACAACAATTGAAACACACACACACACACACACACACACACACACACAATATATATGCAGTTTCGAGAGCAATACAAGTCAACATGCTTAATTAAATGAATATATTTGGTGAATAATGGAGAAATTTTGAACAACAAGACTCACTGAAATATTTGTTCGCAGTAACTTTCAAAGTCACCGGTAAGTATTGATTGCCTAAGATCATAAATATGCTTTCTTTGGACCTGAGGCAGTTAAACTTAACATGAGCAAGTACATAAAAAAATGAAGTAAACAAGGAATCAATGTAACCATATAAATTAATTAGACTTGTTGGTAACTTGGATATTTGGACAGAAAGCGAGAATCATTGAGACATAAGCATTCAATAAGTGGTGATTCCTTTTGGCTCTTCAGCTTATTGTGCTACAGAAATGATTTGATTCTAAAAGCAAATAAAATCATATCCTACCTTTGCGCTACAGACTTCCTTAGTCAAGGAAATCTTGGAGGCTTTGCAAAACAAAGTATATGTACCCACCTGCTAACTAATCTTCAAGTTCTTATGGCAAGACAATTTATTGCTCATAGTTTCCTTGGCACCAAAGTAATAGAGGGATGATGCAGGTCAACAGCTAATCCTAAAATGTTTGCCACCTTTTTTTGGAGATCTCAACCAAAGCGGCAACACCTTTGTAGTGGGAAAAGGCTTTGATGATGACGATGATGAAATACAGATCATCTAAAAGGCAGTTCATTTCAGTCAGAGCTTATCTAATATGAATTTTTGTATTTTAGACATCAACCTACCATGACTTATAGTGGTCTAGAACTGGTATTGGCGGTATTATGGAAGTCGAGGTTAATGAATGTAATGGAAGAAAAAGGATTCAAACAGCCGATCCCAAAAATATGGGACAAAGGCATTGTTGTTGTTACATCGTTTGTCTTGACAAAGAGCCAAGATATAACAAAATAACAAAGGAGTCAAACTGAGATTTCTTAAGCATAGTAGTCTAGGAGAGGTCATCAATTCTAACCATCAACTCTCCATCTTCCTAGATGTTTATGATGAGAAACATATGGTTCGATGTGTTAGCGTTTGTCCAGTCAGGCATGGACCAGTACATTTCCAACAGCAACTAGATCATATGGGCTACTTAATCAGGCCCCAAAAGCCCATCATCAGAAAATTGATTCCATACCGTGGAAGTGTATCACATCACATCGGTGAGCCAATATTTATGCCAAATCGTTACATAATTGAGAATTAATTATAGCCAAGCATTTATTTCCGCCTTGCTTGAAGTCGCTTCACCAATCACTCATTCCAATGCAGCTTTCAGTCGGCCCTGAATGCAATGATATATTATTTTTGTTTCATTATTCATCTAAAAAGCACTAGGTTCTTATGCCAAATCCTTACATAATTGAGAATTAACTAGAGCCAAGCATTTATTTCCGCCTTGCTTGAAGTCGCTTCACCAATCACTCATTCCTATGCAGCTTTCAGTAGCGCTGAATGCATTAATATATTATTTTGGTTTCATTATTCATCTAAAAAGCACTAGGTTCTTAGTAAGTTTCCTAGGCAACGGTTGCAAGGTAATAGTGTTCAGAGTATCACAGACAAGAAGAAACAACTACCATTAGCACGCCATACTTTTCGCATCTCTACATAATCATTTAGACCATCAGTTCTATTGTAGTTTGCATCAGCTAGTGGCAAATTCTTCAGTTGTGCATCTCTCACAAGTAATGTAATAATCTTCTTTATCCATCCATTAAAGGCCACATACTGATAAATAAGTTATATTAAACAAAAGAAAAAAAACTTTTATGTGAAATAATCTGTTGTTTCAGTAAATGAAGTGTTCCAACCTCTAAGACTTCATCAAACTCAACAAGGCTCTTCCTTATTCCAAAAAAATACTTCTCACAATTTATTTGTAAAGCCAAAAGCTGCATAAGAAATTATTATCCAATCAGAAAAAAACTCGAATGACTTACAAATTAAAAAGATACAGGTCTATAAAAAATAATTTAAAAATTAAGAATACCTGTTTTACGATAGCATGACCCTCAATTGGTATGTCCTCATTATTTGTTATCTTTGAAATGAGTCTCACTGCCCACTCGGTGTCAAAGTTGAACTTCTGAAACATCTCATCCTGCAAGCTGTTCCAACAAAGCATTCCTCAGCTGGCATGTCTAATAAGAAAAAGTAAATTGACTTATATACGCTATATAGTTGTCTCATCTAAATTTAAGCTATTGGGAGGATGTCATGTCGCAGATACGCAACAATAAGGCTTGTCGCTTGCATACAGGAGGTGTGGGTTCGAGTTAAACAGCCTCCCCATACATTGGGGGTAAGGTTGTGTAATCTTGACCCTGCCCAAACCCTGCATTAGAGGCAACATTGTGGCACTAGGACAACTTTTTATAGAGTATAACATTATAAATATGTTGAACTTCTGAAACATCTCATCCTGCAAGCTGTTCCAACAAAGCATTCCTCAGCTGGCATGTTGTCACTCCCCGTTCCCAGGATACGTATTTTTATACATGTACTACTTGAATGTATTTATTTGATATTTATCATGTATTATCCTGTATTTAAATTCCTTTAATTCATGTTAATTAATATTTCTGCAATTTTATTTCTGCACTTTATTTCCTGCTTTTATTCTCTGCTTTAGCTAGGCTTTGGGTTCGGCTTGGTTTGGTTTAAACTCTCTCTTCATTATTTTTCCTTCACCATCACTCTTCTTCTTCTTCCTCATCACTCTCTCCACCTACCAAACCGTAGGCAAGTACAACTTGCTCCACATGAGAACCCATGTTTTTATAGTTCATTTATCTTCCTCTCATGATCCTAAGAGAGTTTAGAACTTGGCATTTTTCATTTCGAAGTCTTAATTTTTGTAGATCTAGAAATTAGTTATTTTCGGATTTTGGTGGTTTTGATCTATCAAACTTCTTTGTTTGCAAGTTTTGATGGTTCCATGTTGTAGAGAATTTTATTCTACCCAATTTTGACCTTTGGAAAGTGGAATTTGGACTTGTTTTGACCAAGTTATGGACTTTGAAGCTTTGGGGTGCAACCATGGAGTTCTTGCTGTTCTGGAGAAGACAGTGAGCAGTGCGCGAGCTTTTTAGCTTGCGTCACTGAGCTGTGCGCGCACTTTAGCGCAGCGCAGTATGGACCCCATACGCTTCCTTTTGGAAGCGTATGACTCGCATATGCTCGCTTGCTTGACAAGGAGTCGTATGGAGTTCATACGCTGCCTTTTGGGAGCGTATGTCTTGCATACGCTCACTTGGGTGATAAGGAGCGTATGGACCTCATACGCTGCCTTTTGGAGCGTATGTCTTGCATACCCAGACCTGAGCGTATGTTGCCTGAGCGTATGCTGCCTAAGCGTATGTTGCCTGAGCGTATGCTGCCTGAGCGTAGCCTGACCTGAGCATAGCAAGACTTGAGCGTAGCTTGACTTGAGCGTACGCTAGACTTGAGCGTAGCTTGACTTGAGCGTAGCTTGACTTGAGCGTACGCTAGACTTGAGCGTAGCTAGACTTGAGCGTAGCCTGACCTGAGCGTAGCCAGACTTGAGCGCAGCCCTGTATATTGATATTTTATTAGATATTTAACGTCCATTTTATATCCTTACGCCTTTTGGCATAAACTTGATATAATCATGATATGTTAATATTTCTGTTAAATATGGATTGTTACGTGGGATGTACCATGTGTCGTAAATTGAGTATAGACACCCCGATTGACTGGAATTAAACCCTGAGAGTTATAGACCCGACCCCATTTAATGCTAATTGACTTTCATGCCTTGTCACCATTGATGACGATGGTTATCTTGACTAAATAAATCATGCGTTCCTAGTTGGAACCAAGAGACTGGCTAGTCGTCTTATTGAAATGAATGAATGAGACACGTTCATATTAACTATGAACTATTGCAATCGACTGGCTAATCCCGAACTTCGGCATACAGACACATGCATGCTTCAATCTAATTATTTATTTATTTATTTATTTATTTTTCTACAAAAACAGCATGTGTACTTTATGGTCAAGGCATGATTATTTCGTGGTTAGATTTGATTGTTGCATTATGCTATGTAAGACCTACAACCTAGCCGCACTGGTATCGTTGTAGAGTTGTGCATATCGTACCCCGTACGAAAGTACTCATTCTGAAAAACTATGATCCACGGCATGGTACTTCACTCAACGTAGAGACTATTAAGTTAAATAAAATAATGATTGCATGGAGAGAATGGATTCCCGAGTTCTTACATGGCAGCCCCCTTGGGACGAGTAGTACCCGACGGGCCGGCTGGTTCCCACGGATACTGTAAATCTGCCACACGGGCAGGGAACAGTGTCTGCTCTTATTATTATTGTATATTGTATATTGACGGACGTCCTGCTAGGACTCGTCTAATTCATGCATGGCGCACATGATTCACTGGATAGACTAGCCTTGCTTGCACATAGTAAGAACTGAGGAATCCCTAATTGCATTATTCCAGGATAACTTGGGACTCACCATAGCAAGCCGTAGGAATTGATTGGCCGTTCAAAATAATTCGTTTGTGTACTGTACTACTCTGTTACCTAACTGGGATGATCAGAATGTCAGGACATGACGGACCAACTTCTGTCCTTGTTTGGTTGGGAGGTTGGTTCGAAGTGTCGTGATGTTATGAGAATCCTAGTGGCAAGCAGAGATCTATTTGTCATATTTCTCATTACTGGTTTTAGTTCTCATGTCGTGCTTCCTTGTGGTACTTGCTATTAGAGGTCTAACCTCTCCGGTTTTGCATGGCCAGATTTAGAGCCGGTCCCTGAGGATCCAGCTTACTTCTACCTCCAAGATGGTCAACACTAGAGGAATGATCGCAGGAGGACTCGAGTGGGTTTCTTACTTCCCCGCTCGTTTTGTTATCTACTTTATACCTTGCCGTTTGGCACCGACATGTTAGTCGGATTGTCTTGTACTTACTTTTACATAATTGTAATTAAAGTCAGACTGCAGCTGATAACAATTGTGTATACTTTTGCTGCATCAATCTGGCTATGTTTTGTAAAGCCAGATATCAAGAACATTTTGACAGAGCGTTTGGGACGCCTTACTGCTTTATCTTACATGTTCTCTATTACTGTTTCTTGTTTGAATGATTGAGACAGTAGATGTGAAGTGACCATAGTAAGACTTTCGTGTAGTATGCACCCCCTTGTCTATTAGACAGCATTGATCGTATTATACGGTATTCATCTACCCGTAATACGTAGCTGGCTGAGTCATTCCCCCGCTCTCCAGTATTCTGGTTCTGGGGCGTGACACATGTCTAATAAGAAAAAGTAAATTGACTTATATACACTATATAGTTGTCTCATCTAAATTTAAGCTATTGGGAGTCGCAGATACGCAACAATAAGGCTTGTCGCTTGCATACAGGAGGTGTGGGTTCGAGTTAAACAGCCTCCCCATACATTGGGGGTAAGGTTGTGTAATCTTGACCCTGCCCAAACCCTGCATTAGAGGCAACATTGTGGCACTAGGACAACTTTTTATAGAGTATAACATTATAAATATGATGATATGGTAAGAAGAATGAAGAAATATTAGCAATCGTTCCATTTTATTTTTTGGCTTAATATGGCATGTACAGAAGAATGCAGTTCCCTATAACAAACAGTATCATCTTATAGAATCTTCATCTAGATTGGAAACCACTGAAACTACTTAAACTAGCCAATTCAAAACCACCGAAACCCCCCAAAACTGCCAAAACCTATACTCATAAGAAAGGTCCAAAACCAATAAAGAAACCAAGTTATTGAACCCTACATTTAAGCTCAACATAAAAGGCACATGCTACATAAGATAGATATCACGAACCTCCTTGAAACACTTGTCCATTTTGTTCACTGTGAATAATGGTTTCAGGTTCGGAAGATTACATATATTGTAAGAATTGTACGATTGATCAAGATTCGACCCAATTTGAGGGCTCCGCAACCCAGCTCCCAGTAGTGGATCGGTCTGGACCTTGATCACCTGGATCGTCTGATCCGACTCGTGGAATCGCTATCCAGGTCAGATTGTCCAATCTAAATCCAGTGGCCCCACCCCGATTCCAATCCTTTTTTTATTTTTATTTTCTGAAATTTGAAGAGTGTTTTGGTACTTATATACTCTTTATACCTTCTTATGTCCTCTTCATATTCTATTAGATCTATAACCTATTAGATCAAATATTTCTATTCTCCTCTTTCTCTTCTCCAAAACTAAAGTTTTGAGAAAAAAAAATCCAAATCTATTTTTGGATGTTGCGGTGATGCACGTGATTGAGGTGATTTTTAATTTCTACACTATTTCCTTCTCTTTCTCTTGATTTTGGAAGATAAGAAAAGAAAATTGATGCAACATGGGAGCATTGTTTGATTGTGGACAAGGATCGAAAAAAATCTATAATGCAAATATTGTGGTTATAGATAATGGGGAGAGGTGTTCTACATGAAGCACCACCTAGACCGAACAAAGAAGAATGTGACAATATGCAACCAAGTTTCAGACGATGTCCCCAACTTGTTCAATTGTCTTCTTGCTTCCAATGTCAACGAGAAGAAGCAAAGAATGGAGGAGCACTATGATATCGGGAGGCCGAATTTACTTCGGTGGTGGCATCAGTGGACGTGGAGCTAAGGAAAAGGAACTCGATGTTTTTGCGGGAGGGAGTGAACAAGAGAGGATGACGCAAGTCACGTTGAAGCAAGTTTGGAAGGCGGGAGATGGGAATATAATTTGTCAAGCAATCTCTAGGTTCTACTACTAGAAAGAAGGGCAAAGGACCAAGAGATATCTTCCACAAGAAGGACAAGAAGAGGGTAGTAAACTTGGAAGAGGATAGAGAGGAAGAGGTGTTGCCTCCGTTGAGGACGAGGAGGATGAAACGACATCAACATAGCATACATAGGTCACTCTAATGATGAACCTCTCTCAAGATCTAGATTCTTCTATTAATTGTAGTTTTTGAGTTGGTTGACTTGTTTTGTCCATGATATATACTAAAACCTACTTGTTTTGTGGATCTATTTATCAATTGCGTAAAATATCTTATATTTGATTGTCCATATTTTTTTTCATATTTATTTGAATTTTTTTATAGATTGAATCAAGAATCTTATGATTCACTATTCGGACACTTTACGAACCAATCCGATTTCGACAACCTTGTGTGTGTGTGTGTGTGTAAATAATGTATCGATTTGCTTTCGTATCATGTGTCACGACCCGCTATCCAAATTGTTGGGCCGGACCGAGCCATGTCCAGCCTACGTTTGGACAAAACGTAGTAAGCTGTTCTAGAAGATAGTCAAGTTGGAACTAAGTGTGCTAAATGATTATATTTAAAGCATTTGAGATTGTTCGTCACAACACAGCATTTATAGATGAAAGCAAATATGTTTTAAAGTTTAATACACTTCCAAAGTAATAACTGGAGACAAAGTCCAGTAACTAAATAAAAGTTGTAATAACTCTAAGTCTATAGTCGACTGGCAAGTCTAAGCAAGGTTCCCCACTGGGGCCTCTTCTGGAGCAAAGGCCAGGTCCTCAAAAGCAGCTCCATAAAAAGTATCACAAAGCATTTCCTCTTCGAAAAGTACACCTACAACGTTATCCTGTCAGGACGGGAGCAAGTACAACCTCTACAACCAAAGTACTGAATATATAATGAAAGAGATGTACAACAAGAAACATGGTGTGATAAGTCTATAAAACAGAAAATATTGGAAACATGGCCTTATGGTACAACTGGGATCACAGTATCATAGTAACATAGGGAACATGGCATATATGGAATCATGGTATGACTGGAATCACGGTAAAATACATTTGTCAAGGTGACACATATATCTAATGTTTAAAACTGGAGCAGGTACGTGATCGGTCAATAGGTGCTGTAGGTGCTGTGGCACCGGTAAGAACAATATGTACTTCCGTACATACCTAAATGTACACACGTACAAGTGCTGCGAGATATTGGCCTATGGCAAGGTCTACATGCATAATGTCGTCCTTACACGACTCAAGGTCGCAGCGTGGGGGCATGATCACGTACTCAACTATCAGTTTTCCCATAACCCAGGTTCTAACATGTAAGAGCTACTGAGATCGGTATAAAGCACGGTAGGTACTGATAGCAGTATAAAGCATAGTGAAACATGTACTGAGAACCAGTCAGAAGCATGTGAAGATATAAGAACTGTCCTAAGCATGGCAGGTACTGAAAGTAATACAACATGTAAAGATTTAACTTGCTACCTCAAGGATCAGTATTTTAACAGGGTTAATACATGTTCTAGCATTAAAAGACAGTAAATGAGTTTGTAGATGTACTTGCCTTGAGCAAAGCAAGAGTAATAATATGAAGGTACAGATGTCCGGTGTCCTGTAAAAATGATATACAACTCAGCCTCTAAGTTATGATTAAGATTACACTAGTGTTGTGACACGGCTCCTAATAGGACACTAGCTATGTGAAGCTCTAGTAGTCTAAAGTGAGGTGTTACAACGTCTAGACTAACAAGTAGGTCTCTATACTAAGGTAGGGTAAGGTCCCGATACTAAAATATCCCAAAAACACACAAGTCAATATTAATTATTTAATTAATCAGACTGTACATTGTGTTCCAATAATTATTAAGATAGCTATACAGTACTATTTTATATGAAATAATATACCAAATTGATTCTTGTTAATTATAGTAATTTAATATAAATTTTCTGGAATTTATGATCTAGTGTAAGTATTTATTAAAAATCAGAATACAAGTGTGCATTAAAAATGAGTTCTGGTTTACTATTTTTAAACAGTGTCAAAACAGAAATTTAAATCATGGAAAAATTATATTAAATTAGATTAATTAACATAGTATTTTATATTAATTTTTCTAGAATTTATTCAGCATTAAAAAGTGGTCTGAAAATTCAAAGTTCATAAATCACAGATTCTGAAATTAAATAAATAATTATTTAATGTATTTGTCCGCGTATTTGAAATTGAACCGAAGTCCATATACGGGACTCGAAGCCATGAATCAAGTCCAACATGACTCGACTAGACCCCGAATATGTGTAGGCTCACCTGAGTCCGATCAACCCATGCTAGGCTTGGACTCAAAGTGAACGTTTGCACAAAGTACGTAAATCGTAAATAAATGCGGAATTTAAATACATGAAATTTAAATTGCAGATAATTGAAAGCGTACATATTACAGTATAGACACTGTATTTATAAATACGTATTACAGTATAGGCACTGTATTTATTTACATATTACAGTATAGGCACTGTATTTATATTGACATAAATTTAAATGACAGAATTTAAAATACATATTACAGTATAGGCACTGTATTTATATTGACATAAATTTAAATGACATAATTTAAATGACAGAATTTAAAATACATATTACAGTATAGGCACTGTATTTATATTGACATAAATTTAAATGGCGTAAATTAAATGACTGAATTAAATGACATAACTTAAATGTCAGAATTTAAATACATATATATTTACATAATATATTCATCCAAAAACTCAAGAAAAATTTAATTATAATATTACAATATTAATATCATAATATTAATATTAGAATCACATATGTATATTATACATATATATACATATAATATATTTAAAACAGTAATTACATATTAAAAATCAGAAAATAGCATTATTAATTAAAAAGGTGAGTTAACTTGTTGTTTACAATTATTATACATATATATTCATTTATTTATACAATTTACTTAACCATATATATATATATATATATATATATATATATATTGAATGAAAGGTAAATATTATTAAAGGAATAGCAACCAGACAGTTTTACAAACCACCCGACACTGAACTGTACACAATTAACTACTTACTACGCATACATTCAACATCTCTCATAATATTGTTAATAATACCCGAGATAGAGATGGCAACTCCATCAAATATTCTCCTATTGCGTTCCCGCCACACTTGCCACACCACAGACAGTAACTATGACCGTGCTAGATAGAACCGCTCCTTCTCTTGATTCTTTATAGCTAAAATCTCGCCCACTATCACCAACAAACCCATGCCCAATCCAATATTAATTCCAGCCCTGCTACTAATGGAGCTCCATATGTGGCCAGACACGGGACATTGAAAGAACAGATGATCACGCAACTCCTCCTCCGATCCGCATAACACGCACATTGCACTATCTATCTGGACGCCGAATCGCAGCAAACGATCCCTCGTCAACAGTCTATCTCGTATGGCTTTGTATGCGCACAACTTCATTTTCGTGGCGCAATCCTTAGCCCATACCAATTCCGCCCAATCGACCTTCGAATGCTGAGGGCGGATCCGCTCGTACACCTTCTTGCTGTCAAAGCCATCAGACAGTGTGTCTTCCCACTCCCAATAGTCGCTTTCGGCGTCATGGTCCAGCGTTATTGCTGCTATTTCATCCGCGAAAGCCCTAGCGACCGGCCGAGCGTCCAAATTCCATACTCCATCAGCTAATATAGCGCTGACCTGATCATTGCGCCCAGCCAACTCAAATGCATGCCATCCCAGGCGCTCGACAAGGCTCTGACCATTGAGCCAAGGGTCGAGACAGAGATTCATTTGTTCCCCATTGTGGATGACCCGTCTAATGTTGCTCTTCAGTTGCGAGCGAGCCCTCTAAATATTCTTCATAGTAACAGAGAAATTGTTATCTATTTTCAGAGTCCAGAAATTTGAACCCCGCAAGTATCTATTCTTCATCCACCGCGACCAAAGCGAGTCTCCAACCAAAACTTTCCACGCCAACTTAAGGACCGCCACCTCCCTCAGCACTTGGATGGAACGTAAACCAATTCCTCCTTCCTCCTTGCTCCGACACAGCTCGCTCCATGAAATAAGATGCAGGCCACCACGCCAAATGAAGTTGGCACAAAGCGTCTCAATACGCTTGATAGTCTTATCTGGAATATGGATGGCCTGCAGCCAATATGCTGTAATAGCCAAAATTATCGACCTTACTAGTTCAACTCTCCCACCGAACGATAGGATCTGGGACTGCCAACCCTCGAGTCTATTTTGAATATACTGAATAAGGCCTTGGCAGTCTACATCCCGAGCATAGGACACTGATAACGGGAGGCCAAGATATTTTACCGGCAGCTGCCCTTTCTCAATTTGTAGGAGAGTCGACCACAGTTCTGTATCCTTGCAAGTTCTGCTGAAATAAACTTGGCTCTTATCCCTGTTGAGTTGAAGTCCCGAAAGTCGGCCGAACTCAGTTATAACCCTATTCAGTGACTCAATCGACCCGCTGGCTGGCTGAATAAAGACGAGCAAATCGTCTGCATAGATGAGATGGGATACCACCGGAACAACTTGACGGAAAAGAGGCGTAATCTGACCCCTATGCACTGCAATATCCATCAAACAAGTGTAATACTCCATGACAATGGTGAAGAGGTACGGAGATAGCGGGTCACCCTGACGCAAACTCCGGTTGCTCCCGAAAAATCCATGTGGTTGTCCACGAATCAATATCGAAAACGTGGGCGAAGATATGCACTCCCTGACGCGATCCACCCACCAGCTAGAGAAGCCCATATTGTTAAGCATGTTGTAAACAAACTCTCTACTAACCGTGTCATAAGCCTTCCGAAGGTCGAGCTTTATGCATCCTTTTCATCCGCCAACCTTATTGAAATCTCTTACAAGCTCATGAGCTAAGAGGCAGTTATCCGCATTGGAGCGGCCTTTTATGAATGCCGCTTGGTTGTGAGAAATCAATTCATGCATAATATATATATATATATATATATATATATATATTAAAACAGTAATATATAATAGTAATATAAATATATACATATATATATATAAGAACAGTAATATAATTATTACTATTATATATTACTGTTTTAATATATATATATATATATATATATATATATATATATATATATATATAAACCAAAATCACTTATATACCAAAAAACATTTAAACTAAGCAAGGGGGGTTCGAACCTAGGCAGGGGAAGGGGGCGCACTCTCCTGCGCAGCCGTTGGCCAGTGGGCCACTCGGCCCGATTGAGAAAGAAGGAGTTCCATTATTTTTAATATGTAAATGGACCTATTCATAAAATTAAAATGCTCCAAAAAATATGGCTCACAGCCTAAGAGGGGGTTCGAACTCTGCTCACGGGAAGGGGCTCGGCTTTACTGCTGCTGCGCTAGCCAGTGGGCCAACTCGGCCCGCTGTGAAAGAATAGGGCTGCAATGAATTTAATTAGAAGAAAAAAGGGGGGTCTTCTTCCTCGTGTCCCGAGTGTTTGGACACTCGGGTTTGTGTCCAGAGCTCGTGTCGGCCCAATCCGACACCTAAACACGTGTCGAAACACATGAATGTGTTCGCCCAGTGATTCTCCACGCGATGGTGTCACTCTCGTGTCGCCACAACGCGATTCCCTGTCGTGTCCGAACTAGGGTTTGGGTTTTCTCCGTGTATGTGTGTCGGAGTGTGTCGAAACTAGGGGCTATCGATTCGTCTCAAGGAGACGAACACATCCGTACTAACCAAGTGGAGAAAAATGCATGAATCCGAAGTTCGACCTACCTCGTCGGTCGTGCGGGCTATGGCGGCGGCGATGCAGCGGCTGTGGGCGGCGGCGGTCGTCGGGATCGGGTCGGCCTCGCCGTTCTCGACACGATGGTGTCCTCGGCGGTGGTCGACGTCGCTGGGTTGGGGAGAACGGAGGGTTCGCCGGAGTTCGGTCGCCGGCGGCGAGCTCGTATCACCAGAGTATCAGAGAAGAATTTTCTAAATAATTAATTTGAGAATTTAATTTAAATTGATTTTGAAATTGGAATTTTTACATTGGGATGAGAGTCTATTTATAGGAAAATAAAATTAGGGCAAACTAACCATGGCCAATTACTAACTTGATCCTAGGGTTAGATTTTTACCGTTTTGCCAAAACGGGAGAAATACAGCTTTTACGGTAGCAGTTATTTAATTACAAAAAATTCAAATGACGTCCAAACGACTCCAAACAAATCGCAGAAAAATTCTACAATTAATAGAAAAATATTTAGAACCTAATGGAATCAATTTGGGAAATTTTGGAATTGTTTTTCATTTATTAAAATTTTTGAAAACAGGGGGTTACATCATGTATCGCGTATTGACACATTTGATTAATCTTTTTATGTTTTTTTCAAACACATTTGACACATTTGATAAATTAAATAAATAACCATTTTGATTGGAAGGAACCAAATAGGAGAAAACTTGAAGCTCGGCTATTCCAGTTTTCCCAATTTTCTGACCATCTCCCAACAGTTTTACACCATCCTCCACCTCTGATATATTCGCCCCTTCTCTCCACATTCAGACTAATCAGATTCTCTCTTGGACTTCTTACGCTCATGCTATCAATCTTTAGCCAGCTCCATCTTCAAGCGTTTTGAACTGATGGATTCCTCCTCCTCCAATGCTGGCCAGGGAACTTCTCATGCCCCCTAACCCTTGCTGGAAGAGTTTCCTACACTAGCTGCAGCAGCAGGCCACATTGCAGGCCACTCCGCATCATTATCAGCTGTTCTACTTCAGCATATTCCAGCCATGCCCGCCACATGTTTGACAAGTGTCCTCACAGCCCCTACAACTGCTCCTCCTGCCATCGTGCCTCACTACCCCCACCGTATCAGGATAAATTAAATCCGGATCCAACCAGATCCAAAAATATAGATCCATATCTAGTTGTGATTGGGTTCGGGTCCGAACCGGATAATCCGGTTCCGAATGCCACCCCTAATTGCTACCAAATGCCACCCCTAATTGCTACCCATCTGGCAAGACTTGATCCAGTTGTATTTATTAGGAGAGGGTGTTACGGTTTCATTTCCCCATGTACCATCTTCTCCCTCCGTTAAAAATAAGGAAAGAATATGAGAGTTCCATGGAGTTCCTAAGCACCACCCTCCATCTGTTGAAGAAAGCATTGCATCTCCAAGAGGCTCTCCTCCACCCCCAGGGACGTCCTTGCTCATTTTTGTTTTGGATTGGGATGTGTAAGACGCCTAAACAAACACTAAGATGGAGAGTAATCAATGCCCCGTGGTTGATTGCAAAGACGATACAAACTCTGGCCATCCACATCAGCCTTATCCTTCCATCACCTCCTTTTTCATTTTATACAGAATTCTTCTTACGCCTTTATCATGCCATTTGTGTCTTTTAGTTTTTAAGAGATGTATATGGACTTACACATTCCATGTTGATTAGATTTCATACGGATTGGATCAAGGCTCCATCTTTTCAAGGGTTAAATAGAATCAGCAATGGCTAATTTGCAGACCACATGGACTGAATTCGCTTTCAACCAATGCCAAGAACTTGACTGAATAGTTTCCTTTGTAATACATGAAAATCTGCACTCCACTGGTGATGTGGTGTTATTCAATCCTCCCACTATCTTGGACATATTGTCACATACCACTGAAGAGCACAAAGAAAAGGCCCACGCCTACTAGACTTGTTGACTGCATTAAAATTCTCCAATGTGTATCATTGAGTACCATGATATTCCTCGATGCCTACAAAGTAACTTCCTACTGAAGTCAATCGTGAGGAGATAGCTACATCCTTACTGTTATAATAAAATTATTTAACTGTAAAAAAAAAACTTACCAATACTCAGATGAATTATAGGAGAGAAACATTTTTGAACTCAAGAATCCAATATAAAAGCCTACCTCACCATAAATCTGGTTGATCCGGGATCTCCCTGTCTACCAGCTCTACCGCGAAGCTGTCGATAAAAGGATTCTGGTGAGACAACCAAAGATTAAATACAAAGCTAGCAAAATTTCTTCTTAATTATTACGCCAAAGTTGACTGCAAATTGGCACATCTAAGTGCGAAGTTTGGCACATGAAGACAGGAAAGGACAACCATCTTAAGTCTTTATACATAAGGGCATTTGTAATATGAATACTAGGAATAAAAGAAGACAAAAATCTATGACAATAATTGTGCATCCAAGCCTTTATACATAAGGGCATTTGAAATATGAATACTAGGAATAAAAGAAGACAAAAATCTATGACAACAATTGTGCATCCAAGCCAAATGTACAGTAGGGGCTTATCTTAGTATCACATCAGAGGTTTTTACCATTGCTATACATATAGAAGCATAATACAGATTACAGACAGACATATATCATATAAATGAAGAAAACATTAAAAGCATTATTTAGATACTTCACATCCAAAAGGTAAGTACAGGTACCCACCAACTGGCCATATAAGTTTTATAGCATGCGCCTCTCCTGCTCATAGTTACCTTATCTAGGAATTTGGCACCAAATTAGAGGGTTGACATCAGGTCAACAGTCCATCATAAAAACTGTAAGTTCTTTTATGGAGCTTGTTTATGCTCCATAACTAACCCCATTCTGACAGAAGTAACCTGGGACGATGATAATGATGATTCAGATACTCCATGTGGAGCATATAGTTTACTATTCGGCAAGTATAACTCCACGGAACGGGTACGGTTGGTGTCATATATATATATATATATATATATATATATATATATATATATATATATATATATAATGCATTTTCATGACTACATAAGTAAAAAACTAAAGAGTTTAAATTTATTTTCACCAAATGAATTTTAGTTTGAAAATTATGTAGTTAAGTTTAAAACAAAAAAGGAAATTTGATTTTGTATATTTTAAAGGATAAGGTCAAGTGACTTGTACTAGAAAGTACCCATAAAGTACCACAAAAGTACCCATGAAGTACCCAAAATGAAAACTAAAGTAAAAATACAAATAAATAAAATCTTGGGTACGTAGCACTACATACCCATGAGTACCAGTATCCTATACCAGTATGCCTTCGTAAATGGAGTACCGTGTTTCATAGATGCTCACCATAGTGGGCTTCAAGTTTAGCTTTTGAAAAACAATGGTCTAAGGGTAAAGTTGGTTTTCAACGATACCTACCCATCATTTAGACCAATGGGCTTATACTATACTTACCACTACGACAAAAAAAAGTTAAGAGCATCCATCTTTTATTTTCAATAATGTCAACTTACAGGGATGCAAAAGATAAATATAATACCATTAGCAAAAGGCAAAGGAAATTATAAAAATGCCTATCTCATCCAGAGCTGATGTAATGACAATACTTTACCTGATTATCTATTCGTCGAGACTCATGTAAAGATGTCCCAATCACATGAAGTCCACCCAACCTTTTCACTTCAACCCCTTCGCTGTAACAATGAGCTTCAGTCTTTAAGGACTGTGAGATAAGCATGTGCTAATGTAGGACCAAGAACATACATCTCAGCGTCTTCATCCAACTGCTTTTCCAGTTCATCAATTTCAACTGATTGACTCATTTGTATAGACTCCGCAATAAAAGATTTTGCCTTTTCATACGACCAATCATTTCCCTCACTTTTGCATAGGTATTTAGCTACAGAATTTTAGAAGGACCAATAACTATAAATGCTTTTCTACATCTTAATAGGGGGAAATAGATTGGTTATTAACAAGCATTAAGACAATTGAGAAATACAAACCCATAAGTGCAGCCCACGTGAGTACCCCTAATGAGGTTGGCCCAACCTTTATCTTGGAGAACACCTACATCAAACATCAACCAGAGATCAAAAGCAAATGACAATTTCCATGTGTATAAGGAAGTACATATCCACAATGAGAAAGAAAAAAAAAGGCATAGACGTCTTCGTCAAAGTCTACCTTTTGTGAGATTGGCTCCCCATACGTTTCAGCATTTGGTACCTCTTGTGTCATGAAAGGGAGCAACCTACCCTCTATAACTTCTTTTGCAAGCATCTTGAGACAATAGGAAAACAAGAAAGCCAGAAAGGTCTTAAGCAGTTTTCCAATAACTAAAGCGCCATAGCTTTACACAAAACATAATGCATACAGGATACAATTAAATACTAACATGTTAGAGATTACATCTACAGTGATCATTTAGGTGTCAAACTATTCTCCATATACGCTAAACATAACTTGTAAGAGATAAAAGAAAGTATACCATAAAAGATTAAGGTTTTTTTTAGGGGCACCTCCACATTTACTAGGGGGCAGCCCATTTTTTTTTTTGAAAAAATTACAAGTTTGCCATAGATTTTTTTTACTAGGGGGCAGCCCAATTTTCTCCAGCAAGTAGGACTGCCAACTTAGTGGCAGTCCTAGGACTGCCAACATGTTGGCAGTCCTCACATATGTTAGGACTGCCAACGTGTTGGCAGTCCTAACATATGTGAGGACTGCCAACACGTTGGCAGTCCTCGAAGAAGAAGAAGAAGCAGCAGCAGCCGCCGCCGCACCGACCTCGCCCCGACCTCCCCCACGTCCTCCTCCGTCGCGCCCGCGCCCTCAACGCCCTCCGCCGCGCCCGCGCCCTCCTCCGCCGCGCCCTCGGAGAAGAAGAAGAAGAAGAAGAAGCAGCAGCCGCGCTAAGGCTGGGCCGCCCCGACCTCACCCCCGCGCCCGCACCCTCCTCCGCCCTCCTCCGCCGCGCCCGCGACGCCCTCCGCCTCCTCGACCTCGCCCCCGCTCGCCCTCCGCCGTTCGTCGCCCCCGCTCACCCCCCTCCCTTGCCCTAATTTGTGGGTTGTCCCCTAGTAAAATTTGGGCTGCCCCCTAGTAAAATCTCCACCCAATGGGCTGTCCCCTAAGTAAGGGCTGCCCCCTAGTAAATGTGGAGGTGCCCCTAAAAAAAACCAAGATTAAAGATTTGATGAGATAAAAGAAGAGTATACCTTTGGGTTCCCACCCAAAATAATATCGGTGCCCCGGCCAGCCATGTTAGTAGATATGGTAATTGCATATTTCCTACCAGCTTGGGCAATAATCTCAGCCTCTTTTCCAGCATACTGCAAATATGATATGCAACTTCAGAAATAAGCAGAGCACTTCTAAGAGAATTATGTATTTAAAGATCAGTTATATGTCTTAAACATGCATCAGATAACCTTGGGTCTCGCATTAAGGACATTGTGAGGAATATTTCTGTCTCTCAAAAGGTCAGACAGATATTCAGAACTCTCGACACAGTAAGAGGATAACAAAATAAATTGTAAGTGAAAACATTACAGAAGGAGAAAGCACCGATAAATAGAACACCATCAAGAAGTGATATACGACACCATTATTGCACATTCCAAAATGATTACAATGTGAAGAACAGGAAAACATCAAAAATGGAGGGCCACTCTTTATGTCCTTATCATGTGGTATCACATTCGTTAAAAATAACATGACATCCAATTCCTTAAAAGTTGAAAAATAAAGAGCCACTCACTTATCAGTTATCAGCAAGCAATAAATGACAGTAACTGATCAGCAAGGAAATCACTATGAAGAAAGAGATGGTTTATCTTCATGATAATTGAACAGAACCCTGAAACCCAATCTTAAGAAGGTGGACATAGATGGTAGCAGAGGCCTTCACTCAGCAAGAAAGTGCACACTTCAATACGTGCCTAGTGATGTTACATGCCTAGAGAATAGCGTCATGGAGGGATTTGCATGCACCAACCCGAGGGATATATTGTTGAAGGCAAGGTGAATCAAATATACAATCCGAAAAGAATTAATTACAATGGTTTTAACAGTCTAGGGAACAATAGATTTAGTACTCTTATGATTCGACGAGGAGCAAGCATGACTACTGTGTACATGACAGAACAACTAGCAGATAGTTCGTAAATTAATCTACCGTGGTATGTTGACGACTTGTTATAGCACATGCGAAATGTGAGACTTGGAACGAACTTCAACTAACAAGGGTTTGTGATGAAAGACTTGGTGAACCAAAGAAGATTTTGGCATGAAGATCCTCATTGAGAGGGAAAAATCATGGCTGTCAAATAGGAGAGGTTGAGAAGCTTTTGCTCAATTCTTCATAGAAAACCCAAAGCAAGCTTGTAGTTACTCTTGCAGAACAGTTAAAACTGTCAAACATGAAACATCATTTGTCACCGACCACGGATGCATGACAATGTGCCTCAAGTACCTTATGTGAGAGCAATTGGAAGCTTTATATATGTGATGGTTTGAACTCAACCGGATCTATCACAAGCAATCTATGAGACAGACAAAATACCTGTAAACAAAAAGAGCACTTGCAAACAGTGAAGTGTATTCTTATACTTGATGTGAACTTCAAATATTGGCTTGATATTTGGTAGAGATAATGTTAGGCGAACATTTTAACTGGAAACATGATTCAGAGTGTGCCAGAGAAGATTTAGACAAACAAAGGTCAAGCATTGGCATGTGGTTATACGAGTTGAAGATTCTATCAGTTGGATATTGATGCAATAGTCTACAATTGTTTTGTCGAGTAAAGAAGTAGAATTCATTATAGCTGTAATTATGTGTATTGATCAATATCACATGCCAGTATGAACATATAACTTTCTATTATAACTTGTACGCAAGCCAGTATGATTTTGATGACAAATATGACTATAGTTTAAATTTACCTTGTCGTTCCAACTAAAATGGGCGGCCCAAGCAATACATACTTTCAACTTCTTCTCGGACATATTCCCATTTGCCATGTGCAGTCTAAGACATCATATAGAGTATGTTACAGTATCAAAATGATAATTTTAAGCATGTCACGGTGTGATCTATATAATCGTATAAATGCACAAAAAATAGAAGATTTTTTGAGATAAGAATTATGAAGTTAAGCACTTAAGCTTATACAAAAGTATACTGCAAAAGCTTGAATAGGTAAGTCCTGTCGGATATTTGGTAAATTTGTAGGAACTACAATAACTGGCATCTGAAACATTTTCAGAAATTCCTTCTCCTGCAGGCATATTGGAATATCATTATTGCAATGTATCCATAAGATAATAGCATAGAACAACATTATCATCAAATGAAAACTCAGGCAACCATACTTCAGTTTTAGCAGTACCGGTCATCCCTGAAAGCTTTGGATAAAGTTTGAACAATGATTGGTATGTTATTTGGGCCACAACAACTGAATCAGCCTGAGAAAAACATAATTGATGCTAAGTTGATGAATAAGCAAAATGCAATTTAACAAGTATATAAAAACTGACCAAATCTTTTATACATAATGAGTAATTTTGAAATCTAAAGTTTAGTTAATACCTGAATTTTTAGGCCTTCTTTAGCCTCAACTGCTTGATGAATACCTTCAGACCATCTCCTTTTCTCTTCTACTCTCCCTGTAAGATGCAGCAATTCAATCATTAATAGTTCAGAGAGCAAAGATTATTTGGTTTCTTAACATAGACAACAATAAAGAAAGCTAAACGGAACAATTTGCATATATTTATAACTAAAGTTGCAGAGAAATAAGCTTAATTGTAAAACCGTTTACACATTAGAAGATAAGCTGAGAGACATCAACATGTTCAGAGCAATTACACAAACATACATCTCACATGGTAGGAGACTTTTCCAAAGCAGGGAGAATAATACATCTTCCTTATAAAGGTTAACTTATCAACATTGTGCAAAAATGGTGAATAGAAAATTTTGTTAGTAAACTTGGAATCTGCACCAAAGATTTGTTTATTACAAAGCATTACCATTGTTATGTACCATTGATGTTGTGATAATGTCATATGCTCTATATCAACCCCTAGTTGTAAAAATTACTCTTCTTTTAAAATTAGTTTGAATATCAAAAGGTTATTCTTATACTTAAACAGGTAGCTGACCTATCTAAGCAAAGCAGAATGATGCCACCTGCAAACAGCAGAACTCATCAAGATTTGTAGTTAGTAAGCAACTACACCTTAACTCTTCCATCAACCAATGCTTACTTCAAGAAACCATGTAAACAGATACAATTTATTTTAAATAGTTTTAATAGGGTGTCCGAGCGCCACGAGGCTCCCACTTACACAGGATTTGGGGAGGATCAAGATGTACGCGGCCTTACTATACACACACACACATACCGTCGTGTTAGGTGACGCCCTAGGATACAACAAAATATGATTCGTATACATTGTCTAGCGAGTTTCTAGAACACAAATAGTAACCATTATAATTATCAAAACAGAAAGATTTTTACCAAATGAACTGAAGATACGACCATTTTGAGTTTAAATTACCACTAAAGCTTGATATGGTTGCTACTACATATTAATTGATATAGTTATCTAACCTCAATGATGTTTCCTACAGAAGAACATTGGGATAAACATTGGATCTACAGAAAACTTTAAAAAATAGTTTACTTAAATCATCGAGCAACAATAGTATAACAAATGTGGCTTATGAATATAGAACTTAAGACATGAGATCCACATCCATTGAATATTGTTATGCAGCAGAATTGAGCTTACAAACTAAATGAATCAATATTAGCATTCCTCACCAAAATATTTATGCACAGTTAGTTGCCAGGTTGAGTGCAATTCTACTAATGTAGCCTCTTCTAGACTCTTAGTCTAGGAGAAGTTTTGGAAGGAGAACTCCTTGGTCGCATGAGCATAAACTGTATGAAAAGGTAGGTTTTCCTACAAACCAATTTGCCTCCAGGTCCAGGGTTTATTGCAAGCTTCTCTCCTGTCCATAGTACATAGTTTCCAAGTTTTCATGACCGGAAAATGACTTTAATTGAAAGGGCCCACATCAATGGACACCTGGAAAAAAAAAATTGGGACACATTTTTGTATTGACTTCTCAATTTAGAGTTGTGTTCTATGTCACGAATAATCCAGGGCATCATGACTATACGTATCCGACACAACTTCCTTGGCGATCATGTTGGATACGCGATGCGGAACCATCCACGTACCCAGATCCGAGTCCGATTCGTAGATTGGATTCATATCAACGTTTTAGAATGTCCAGTTTAAATATTTATTTGTTAGGATTAGTCTAAATAAAGATTGAGTTGGTTAGGGATTTGACTTATCTTACGGATAAATATTTAGAGATTTGTTTATCTTCTTTTGATTGTTTTGTACTCTATAAATAGTTTGTAAATTCAGAATTGAAGGATTAAAAAATGAATTGAGAAATCTACTTTTGAGTCAATATGGTGCAATGCCAAAACCCTAGAGTGGATCTATCATGTCACTTCTCCACTGCCGACGTTAACACCGAGTAGGGTCTCGAGTACAAAAAGTCCATCATTGAGATCCAACGCAGCCCACATGTTTCCAAAATTAGGTGTTTCTATTAATTACAACTTCATTGTTCGTTTGTTTGTTTGTTTTGCATTTTAATTATAATTTTTGTAACAATTTGATAATAGTTTATTGTTCACAAAAATCTTAAAGCTTTCGCGTCCAATTTGCCATAAATTCCCAATTTCATACTAATCATATTTCCCTTGTCTTTCGTTGTGTCCGATTTCGTTATGGCCGATTTGGAGCGCATCACTAGGAGGATTTCACGCTAAAATGATTCATCGGAAGGTGAATTTTTAAAAGCCGAGAACGAGAATGATGCGGGACCATCTTCGGATCCAGACCCCAGTATCATTTTGTTTCGTAGGTTGGATTGATAGTTTCTTTTTTTTAAAATTAGTTTAAATATTTGTTTGTTACGATTGGCCTAAATAAGGAGAATTGTATATCTTTGAGTTGATTAGGGATTTGACTGACTGATCATACGGATAAGTATTTAGATATTTGTTTTATCTTCTTTCGATTGTTTCTAGTCTATAAAAGTTTGTAAATTCATAATTGAAGGATTGAAGAATGAATTGAAAAAGCTATTTTTTGAGTTTATATGGTGCAATGCCAAAATCCTGAATTGGATTTTCGTCGTCGATCTTGATGTCGAGTTGGATCACGTGTAACAAAAATCTCCATCATCGAGATCCGACACAAGTCGCACATTTCCAAAATCGGATATTTCCATTAATTACAACTTGATTCTCATTTTTTTTGCTTTTCAATTATAAGTTTTAAAATAAATTAATAATAGTTACTTGTTCACAAAAACTTTAAAGCTTTTGCACCCAATTTGTCATGAATTCCCAATTTCATTCTAATCCTATTTCTCATGGGTCTTTGTCTCTCCTCAATATGGTTTTCCCATGTTTCGGTTCCAAAAGGACCCAAAACATGACTCGACGTGATTTGGCATGGTCGTAATCGTCCTAAAGGACCTAAACACAACTACCGGCCTAAAGGACCTAAACACAACTAAGATATGGGTAAGTAAGGGCATGTTTGGTTCTTTGTTTAAACTCAGTTTTCTGAGTTTAAACGGTACTTATGACAGAAAAATGTGGTTAGGTACACTCAAAAAACTGCTTTCCAAAAAAAGTTTCAAACTCAACGTTTAAAACCTGTTTCTACAAAGCAACTGAAACATGTTTTCTCAAAAAAAATTCCAAAGTTTGCAGCGGGCCCCACCCCCCCCCCCCCCCAATCCTCCCCCCAACTCTTTTTCTCTCCTCACTTTACTTTCTTTCTCCACTGCGTAGGCGGAAGAGAAGCTCAGGTGCGGTGGCGGCGGAGGACCTCGGCCGCCTCTACAGACACTGTCTGGACACGTTGGACACAGTCATCAGAGGCCGGACACGAAATGTGTCCGACTAGAGGCAGTCAGCGCATATCAAAAAAATTCAAAAAAAATTACCAAACAAAATTTAAAAAAAAAATATTTTCCTATAAAAGTAACCAAACGCAAAACCAGAATTTTTATACTCACAAAACAACTTTATAACTTACTTTCAAAAAGTTGTTTTTAGAAAACAAATTCAGAAAGTCTATCCAAACGGGCCTCAACTTTTCTTTGCAAAGGGCACTTACTATAACTTTTTGAAACCTGGCTACTACGTAAACATGTATTCTAGACCTCATATATATATATATATATATATATATATATATATATATATATATATATATATATTGTGTGTGTTGCACCTATCCAAAATTCTATATATTTTCATATTCTGAATTACATCGTGTATGTATTTGAATTTGTGTCAATGTCTATGCAACCTAGGTTTTTCTCAATAATCACAGAAGTACAAGGTTGACATGCAAGGAGAAATAGATAGATACATAAACTACTTCCTCAAAACTATAAATAGCTCGCACCTCGTTAACTATGAGTGCCTTCCCCTTTCTAACAATGTATTGGACATAACGGCGGTAAAACTCTTTGGCCTTCAAGGCATTCATTAAAAACCTGCAAAATCACTCTCTGCTCAAGGAAATGATGGCAACAACTAAAGAACCATTGTCTGCAAGTCTTCAGCATGAATTTAAACATAATGATTAGCCCACATAGTCGTCCTGATGTATGCATTACTTTAGAATCATCTAAAATAACTAATTGAAGTTAACGGCATAGAGTATTTGTGCAGCTCAATTGCAGCATTCACAGAACTGGCAAAAACGACAAAGCCGTCATCCCAAATTTTCAGTGTCGGCTACAGAATTGATAAAAAATAAAAGTTTAATCAAAATATCAATAAAGAATCTGATAGACACCTAGCCCAAGGATCGTTTTCATCCCACAGATCATTTGTGTCGAGAACCATCTCAGCAAGAGCAACACCTTCCTCGGTCAAGTCCACAGAATTATCTTTAAGCTCTACATTATAATGCTGTAATAAGTCAATTCCATAGTATAGCAAGTGTCAAGTACAGATGAACCAATAAATGTTGATTACAGAAAAACATATAATAATACAAATCATTATTCTTATACGAAACTTACAGCGCCACGTTGAAGAAGCTCGACAACTTTTGCAGCTACAGGATACCGTGCAGCATCTTCACTAGCCTGTTAATCGATGCGCAAAGAAAATGAACTGGATGTGAAATGAACTAGCATTGAATAGTAACATATAATGAACGCAAAACAAATAAAATAAAATAAAATCCTACAACACTTTTACCTCACCACTTATCAATAGTGGATTCCGTCCCTCGTCGATAAGGACCGAGTCAACTTCATCAACAATTGCAAAATTAAATGGCTTAGGCCTGGTTTGAAATATACAGGTTTGATGGTAAAGCAACTGAAAAAACAAACATATAGAAACAAACAAACACTTTTGACTGTACCATCTCATAACAAGTTGTCCTTTGCTTCCAGAAAGATTATCCCGAAGGTAGTCAAAGCCAAGTTCCTATGGGGACAAACAAGAAACTGAAAATTAAGACTCAAAAGACTAGTTTAGCAGCCGCTAAATTAATAATACTGAGGAAACAGTGAAAAGGCTCCAGCTGTACACATGTTCTCTATTTCAAGCCAAACACACCTAGCACATACATCCATGTTTGAAGAACATATAGCATCTGGCAATACCCATGTATAAGTATTGTAGATCAGAAGTCAATACAGTTGGGCCACTAACAATTATGTTGAAGACCAGGTTTAAAAACAAAGGTCAAAGCCATGTAGAAAAGCAACTTACCGAATTATTAGTGTATGTTAGGTCACAGTAATAGTTGGATCTCCTCTCATTAGCAGTCATGCCCCTCTACAAGTTCCAATAACATTAGAAGAAACAATTTGTTGCCAAGAAATACTTCAACAATCCCTAATCAGGCAGTATTTTGGAAGGATCTATGGTGATTTGGCTAATTAGCAGACAAGAATGTATGATGTGCTGCATACCTGTATAAGACCGACAGGAAGGCCAAGGAAACGATGAATACGGCCCATCCACTCAGCATCTTGTTGAGCCAAATAGTCATTTACTGTCACCAACGCAGAAGACGTACCCAACAAAAATGAATTTCATTAAAAGCAAGAATTTTTTTTTATTTTGCCAATGACATGTGTGCATGGTACTACTACTTAGTGTGAAGTTTATACATATTCATGAAATGATCATCCAATTCACAATTACCTAGTAGTTCCAATTTTAATCTATATAAATCAGCTTTATAAAATAGAATACAGGAAAGACAAACAGGAATGAATAGAGAGAACTTTGACAAATCTTCCATCTCACCAAAAGATCAGACAGAACAGAGTTACTGATGGTGTACAGCAATAACTGGCAGATTTTCATGGAATGCAACCCAAAACCACTAAGATAAAATCCTGAAGTTCCACTTAAGCCAATCAAACATGAATACACATGTTATAGCTGCAACAGTAGCCCAAAAATGATCATCTATGCAAAAACCATTTGGTCGCAATTTGAAGCAACAAGTAGTTAAGTACCATGAACACCCTCGCCACTAAGAGCATTAAGATAGGCAGCCAACGTCGAAACTAGTGTCTTCCCTTCGCCTGTTTTCATCTCTGCTATGCACCCATCATGTAGCACAGCCCCACCAATAATCTGACAGCAATAGCCATGATGAGAGAGACCAGAAGTGAAGGATTTTTAATTCATCTTATAGTTAGCATTTGAGCCTCTTCTTGACTAAAAAGGGTTTGTCAATGATTGTCATACCTGGACATCAAAGTGTCTCATCCCAAGCTTCCTTCTTGCAGCCTCCCGGACAATGGCAAATGCCTCTGAAGAGATAGAATTACTTAGCAAATAGCAAAGAAAAGGTTAAATGTTCTGGCTTCCATGCAACTAATAAGAAGGTCAAAGGAACTGAAGGCAGGTGATAACCGGCTTGTATATCAGGAAGTGTTTCCCCTTTGCTCAAACGAAGGCGAAATTCTTCTGTCTTTGCGCGCAGCTGAAACGTTACAAGAGGGGAAAAAATCAAACCAATACGAGTTAAAATAGAGCACCTTTTTTTTTCAAATAACGTGTGATTTTTTCTTCTTCTTTTGGTCCATTGCAAATGCTAAAATCAGTCAGCAAGAATTAAATTAAAATTGATTTTTTTCACACAAATAACAATTTCTTACAAATAACCATTTCTTTCCTTGGTCATAATAGAGAAACATAGAACCGGTCTCCACTCTATGATAATATCATTCTGTTTTGTTCTTTGATTTCATACTGAAAAGGAGTACAGATTACTTGACCAGTACAAATTCTAACGAACATCGGCGATATCAAACATGTCCCCAATTATTGAACAGTACATATTTTATACCCCAAAAAAACCTAATCCAAACAATCAAAATTGAACCTTTTCATACTAACTGATCATTTTCAATAAAGGCTGAACATAACATGTTCTGTATCCCCCAAAAAGAAACCAACTGCCAAGAATAAAAATTAAAACTTTTAGTGCCACCAGATCATAGTTTCAGCAAAACCACACATGGGTATAATAAAAATCGCTGCTTTCTAACACACTTAACAGCGAGAAGAAAAGGCACCGCACCTGTTCGTCAGAAAGCCCGAGAACACGAGGCTCGAAGGCGTTGACGGCAGCGACTAGGCGGTAGTCGCCGACAACCCAGCTGTTCAGGGTCCACAGATCCCTCCACTTGGTACACTTCAGCTGCCCCATCTTCTCCTGAAACGGAGGGAGAACGTCAGAAACGATGATGGATCGCAAATTTGTGACATTGGAATGGGGAAGACGGCACCTTGACAGATAAAGCAGGAATCTTGATGATGGAAGAAGAAGAAGAAGAAAGAGTGAGTTTTGGGGGGTGGGTCTTCTTGTTCTTGGGAGGGAGGAAGGGGAACGAATGAGTGATGTGGAGGGAGGGTTTAGACCATGTATGCCTGAAAGTGAAGGGGACTTTAGCCAGTGAGGACATGTTGTTGGAAGGAGGGTCCAATCCCTAGAAGCATCTTCAACATGTCCTCACTGGTTAAAGTCTCCTCGGCATACAACAACAAGAACAAGGACTCATTCGTTCATGCGTCCTCTCGAGTTTTGGGGGTGGGTCTTCTTGTTCTTTGGAGGGGGAAAGGGGAACGAACGAGTGATGTGGAGTGACGTCCCTCGAATTTTCGAAGGACGACCATATATTCTTAAAAGTGACGTCCATGCGTGGAGTAGATTCGACGCAAAAGAAAATTTGAGCCCAATATTTATTGGTCCGTTCGAAATATTGAAGCGAGTCACTCCAGTAGCTTACCAAATTGTCTTACCGTCTGCGTTGTCGGAGGTACACAATGTCTTTTACGTCTCACAATTGCGGAAGTGCGTGCACGATCCGAGCCATGTGGTAGATTTTGGTCAGCTGGATCTGAATGCGGACTTGTCATATGTCGAAGAGCATGTGCAAGTCTTGGAACGCAAAGATAAACTTCTCCGCAACCGTGCCATTCCTCTCGTCCGTGTCCTCTGGAGAAACCATTTGGTCGAGGAGTCGACGTGGGAGCTTGAGTCAGAAATGAAGGAAAAATTTTCTTCATTGTTCTCGTAGAGGTAGATTCTGTTCTTAAGTTTCGAGGACGAAACTTTTTCTTAGTTGGTTATGGTGTAGTGTCCCGTTCCTACATCGTGTCCCGTTCTCCGTCCACGGGGTGCGCGAGAAAGGAACACTATCGCCATCGATTCGGTCGGGATCGATCGAATCGGTCGAACGGGAACGATTGAATTAAGATCCATTCTCCGTTATGGAATGGCTTCTTCGGAACCAAGTTCCATATTCAGCGGGTTGCGCCTCAAGGATTGACTCTGCGGCTGAGTCGGAAGAGACCTCTCGTTACTCTGTTTTTTCACGCCGCTTGCGTTGGTTTTGGCTTGGTTTTCTGAATGCGTTTTCGTGAATGTTTTCGATGGTTTTCATGGCTTGCATTTCGAACTCGCATTTCCTATCGAACTTCTTGAATAATACAGTGTTCTAATCGGTTGCTTGTGCGATTTCAGGTAATCGCGTAGGCGACGTCTAGCGCGAC
The DNA here is from genome assembly GCA_029216955.1 of Iris pallida. Classification (NCBI taxonomy): domain Eukaryota; kingdom Viridiplantae; phylum Streptophyta; class Magnoliopsida; order Asparagales; family Iridaceae; genus Iris; species Iris pallida. The sequence goes on from JANAVB010027997.1 coordinate 5,940,888, forward strand.
CAACAAGTTCTCTCGCCTCAAGCAAAACTCAAGGTGAGTAGCTCACTACTAAAATAACCCAGATTAGCGACGTCAGGAGACGTCGCTAAATACAGAAAATACGTCGCTAAAAATGATTTGCGACGTATTTAGCGACGAAAAACGTACGTCGCTTATAGGCAAGTCGCAGATGATACTTTCGTCGCCGAACGTCGCTATTTGCGACGCGGCGTCCATTGTCGCTAGACGTCGCCAAATGAGCGACAGAGAGCGACGTATCAGTACGTCGCCAACATTGCGACGTAAAGCGACCACTAGCGACGCTTCAAAAGTTTATAAATGATGACGAGGCATGGCATCCACGTGGCCACGTGGGCAACTTAGCGACGTATATTAGCGACGTCGAGCGACGTAACGTCGCTAGTTAGCGACGTATAGCGACGTCTATTTGCCGTCGCAGAACGTCGCTATACGTCGCTAATGTTAAAAAAAAAAATTTAAAATATAATTGATATTTTTGTTATGCTGTGTTTCTGTGTTTACAGTGTGTGTGAAGTGCAGTGTTCGAACCATCGACAGTTTCGCTTACTGTTCTATGTTTTATCTTGGATAGAAAGAGCAACAGTTCAGGGTGCACTTCTCAGAGCTTCCTCTTCACGTCCTTCACCTTCTCGGGAACCTTTACGACGTCCGAGAAAGTGAAGGACGTGAAAATGAAGCTCTCAGAAGTGCACCCTGAATTGTTGCTATTTCTATCCAAGATAAAACATACAACAGTAATCGAAACTGTCGATGGTTCCGAACACTGCATTTCACATTCACTGTAAACACAGACACACATCATAACAAAAATACACAATATATTTTTTTAAAATTTCGGCAGCACCTCTTTTGTATATCAGATCATCGCTTATAACCCAGCGTAGGTATATTTGTCATCCCGTCGCAGATATCACAAAGTAAATATCACAATAAAAATAGGAGGCAGTGCAAAGTAAATATCACAGACACACATCCTCACAAACATCCAATAGAGTCAAATAAAAATGAAAGATGATAAAAAGTCTCCCACCAAGTGTATAAACAACAGTGTATGAATAAACAATTTGCCCATAGGGCCAATACATACAAGTCATAAAAAAAACCAATAAAATCACTGCGGACCCCTGCCGCGCAACTGGGATAGAATGTAGTCATACTGCTCCTGGGTGAGCTGTACCGTAGGGACAGTAGGAGGCAGTACAATGTCTGGAGTCGGCGCCGGAGGCAGTGCAGTATCTGGAGTCGGCGCCGTCGATGGACCCGGAGGACGTACCTGCTCCAGCTCTCGCAGTCGCTCACCATGCGCAGCAAGGGTACTCACCACCTTCTCAGTATACTGAGCGAGTGAGGCAGATAGGCTCCTCTGCGATCCCTCTAGCTCGACCTGTCTACGCTCTGTGCGCTGCGTAGACTCGGTGAGCGTCTGCAAGTTGGCAGCTGCAGCCTGATGCAGACTCATCAGGTCCTGTATACTGCGCTCGACCGCATCAAATCGTCCGGTGACGATCGGAGGGTCGGATCGTCGCTCGACCGCATCAGAAATCTGCTGCTGCAACTCGCGACGCAGCTCCTCGATCTGACGACGAACATCCTCAGCTCGTGACGACGCCTGCGTAGCCGGAGACTGCGTACTGACAGAGGGGGCCCGGGATGACTCCGAAGCCAAATACGCGCCGTAGGATCCCGTACCGTAGTACGTACCCTTCTGAAGACCGCCAATGGCGGTCATCCAGAGCTCGTCCGGCGATGGCTCTGCAGGCGGCTGGGAGGAAGTACCAGCCCCTCCCTCTGCTTGCGCACTAGCAGCAGCAGCAGCATCAGCCGCCTGCTGCAACCGCGGAGGAACAAGCTTACGAACACCGTCGACCAAAGCTTGTTCCTCCACGGTTGCAGCAGGCTCCACCAGTACATCAAGGATATCTTTCTTTCCCACTAGTTTCACTAGTTTAGCGAGAGTAGTTTCTTCCTCTTTTGTTAGGGGAGTTGATTTTGGTTCGCTAGAGGAAGACTCATTTACTGAAGACTTTTTTCCACCGGGAATGCGACCATCATTTCGTTCTGCCATTCTCTTCGTCTTCTTTTTTTTTTCTTCTTCTTCTTCTTCTCCTCTCTCTCTCTCTATCTCTCTTATGCCTTCTACGTTCTGTTCGTTCTACTCTATATATAGGAAAGAAAGGAATAAAATAAAAAGAAAAGACAAGAAAAAGAAAAAAAAAAAAAAGCAAAAGCAAAAGCAAAAGCAAAAGGAAAAGAAAAGAAAAGAAAAGAAAAAGAAAAAGAAAAAGAAAAAATAAAGAAAAGAAAAAAATCCTTCAACAGAAGGGGTGGAGGGGGTCTCCACGGGAATGAGCGGGAGAAGGAGTGGGGCTCCAACTCAACTGGAGCCCAACATTGGGCTCCAGTTCAACTGGCGCCCGGAGGAATGGGGCTCCAGTTGAACTGGAGCCCAATATTGGGCTCCAGTTGAGTTGGCGCCCGGACCCCCCCAACACAATTCCTTCAAATGCATCCCCTTACACGCCATTTAGAGAAAATATATCCCTCTCTATAAAATTTTCTGAATCTATTTCTCTTCTCAGATGAACCTGGTTGACCATGTAAGAGCACAAATTTTATATATATATATATATATATATATATATATATATATATATATATATATGTCGAATTTTTAGTGTCGAATTTGTTGATATGAAACATATTAAATACGAATTAAATCTAATCCGAATATTTTCCGTTATACGAATTTTTGATCGAATTTTATATTTATACCCATATTTTTGCCGTTCCGAATTTTTTTGTTTGTCGAATTGCTAACAAGCGTTCAGACCAGTTTAAAGTGTTACATTGAAGGGAAAACATAAGTGGCATATTTCCACAAGAAAACTGGCTCAGAGTGAATAACCAATAACAGGTCCTTGTATTGGTTTTTTGTTTTTATCCATCTGCCTATCGTCCTGCATTTAGGCCTCGTTTGGTTCGCGGAATGGAAGAGAAAGGAAATAAATTCCTTGTCATTTACTTTCCTTTGGAAAACTTTAATTCCTATTAATTTTCTTTTCCGATGTTTGGCAATGCCAAGAAATTTGGAAAAGAAAGTGAATACTTCAATGTGGGAAAGTGATTCCTTCCTTGGATGGATGGAATCACTTTCCCCACTAATTTTTCTTCCATTGGAAATCACTTTCCTTTCCTCCTCAATTCCTTGGACGTCCAAACATAGAAAAGTAATCACTTTCCGTTTCCAATCGGAAGATTTCGCGAACCAAATGAGGCCTTAAGAATGAAATAGAGTAATAGCATGGTGCCATATTACAAGGATATTTTTCATACGAAACACTGATGCGGCTGTCAACAAAATCATAAATTACAAATACAAGCACACAAGTAAATCCATACCTATAACATAAAGTTTCACATTCTTAAGTTACAGGTTACCATTAGAGTTAAAGCTATTTTTGTTATTTTAATATTTATGCTAAACAAAAAAATAATTGATGAAGACTATAATGGGTTGTCAGTTGTCATATGTATGACATTAAGAATGAAGTGTTCAAGACTTTCCCTATCAAGCAACGTATGTGAAAATCAATGTAATCTACAATAGCACTGAAGAGAAATTTCTTTCAATGAGTCTAACTTGATGCTTCCAAACTAACATTATAAAATTTCTAAATACACAAATGAAAAGTTGGGGGTATCTGATTTACCTGAAAGGCTTCTATTTTTTGTGGTATAAGAGCATCTTCTGTAGTTCCAAGACCAAGTTGCCCGTTCTGGTTCCGCCCCCAACTTCATCAAAAGGGGCAAATGAAATATTATTCTACAACAAAGATATGCTACACAAAGTTTACCATGATAGCATATAGTTATAATGTAATTATTGACTCGACTCAAGTCTCGGAAGTCCTCAATTGTGTGATTATAATATTTCTCATTTGGGTATTGTTCATTATCCTTTTTTTTATGTTCTCATCAAAAGAAGAATTTGAGGCTAAATTTTGACAATTTAAAAGTCAGTTCGTCTTCTATCTAGAATATCTTTATTATACTATTAAAGGTGCTTGAATATAGATAATTTGATCTTTGGTTATTTTGTAACTGTGTATAGATTCAGTTATAATATACAATCAAGATCATCTCCAGAGATTTTGGTAAAGACGTCGAATTATATATTTAAAAATATGAATAAATAAATTTAGGCCCATATTTTGAAATTTGAACATGACCTTCAATTATTCAGGACCGGCTCTGTAGAGGTTATATATATATATATATATATATATATATATATATATATATATATATATATATATATATATATAAAAGGGAGATGAGGTGGCTATATGTTGTTGAAATTATTCAATAATTAAGGGGCCACACATGTAAAATTAATTGTGTTTGGGCTATCTAAATAATTAAGCCAAATTAAAGTGATCTATTTGGAAATTGGCTTAAGGGTATAATTGTCATGGAATTAATGTGTAGATACCGGAGATAATTCTAATTTGATGAGGGGCCAAATTAGAAATATCACAACACACATATCTATATATATGTGTATTCATTAGGGTTATGGTCCCCAACTCATACGGCCACAAAGAGAGGGTTTCTCTATTCTATTCTGTATTCCCATCAACAAAGAGAGGAACAAAGATTTTATCTTTGTTATTAAGGGCCGTAGCGGGTTGGAAGATCGAACCCAATAAAGAGACGATCGCTTCGGCAAAGTCTAGCAATGGATTCAGGTACGCTTCCGCAATCAATTTAATTTATGTTTTTCATCTCAAGAATCGACATGGCACAATTAAAATTCTAACAAATGGTATCAGAGCCTCCATGTTTGATTTATGAGATCAAAATTTCAGAATAATTTTTTTTAGTATTTTTCAGGAACCCTAGATCGTTTCATCTAATTTGATTTAGGGTTACGATTGTTCAAACAATTTTTTTATGATGATCCATTTAATTTAGAACATATGCATCTAATGTTGCTTTAGAAATCGTGCATTCATTATGGAGATTCATACTTATGTTGAATAAGTACGAATATTGGTGACTTCAACTTTGGAGATTTATTTAATGTGTCAATTTAGTTCAAATGGATTTATTTATTATTTTTTAACTAATGGTGAATATGAGATGGCTTGGGTTTAGTATTTGGTTTTTAATATTATTTATTTATGGATTTATTAGTCTAAATTTATATCGTATTGGGGTCTGATCTAGAATATTGTAATATCGGGACCATCAATTTTTAGTACATATACATGTGATGATATGGAAATAATATTTTTTAATTATACAAAAGGATTCACATGTTTATGAGATAGTAGATAAATTTTGGTACAATCTTTATGGATTATTTGAAGTAATATTTTGATTGATGGATTCGGTTATTAAATAATTAGTCTCCAAATTGGTCTAAAGTTTGCTTGTTCTTCTTTTAAAAATGATTTTCTTTAGATATTTGGATACTCAAAGAGGAAAGAGGTGCTGATAATGCTCAGTTTAGACCAAATATGTTCAGTTTTGGATATATATTTTGGAGTTATTATTTTCAGTTAATGTCTATGAATTTTTCTTTGGATGCATATCCTCCGTAGATTATTTCATGAATTTTGTTATAGTGATAATATCCAATTTTGTCAAATTGAAATTCATGATTATGCTTTTGATTACTTTATTTGAGTAATAATCTTATGAATATGCATGTACATAAAGTTTTGGACATGATTCGGTTTTGTAGAATTTAGTCAACATTGAAAAAAAAATTTGGTGCCTTTTGTGACTAGCAATAGTCGTCTAATATTCTAAATATACCCATTGAAACAAGATGTCGCCAAAGTGACCTCTCTTGCGTAGATAGTCTATGAGGGATGTTAGATGTTTGTGTGTGTAAATTCATGCGAGTATTAGCCGGCCCAAAGGAAGGTTAATACTTGGCCGAATTGCACACATACTTGTGGTGATAAATGTGTGACAATTATACGGTTTACATGTGAATAATAACCCGATCCAAAGATAGGCTTATTATTTGACATGACTTATTGTCAACGTTTGATCATTACACCAAAAATACCACTTGTAGTTAATATCACTGTCCAAAGACTTGATATTAATGATGTACTAGGTATCTTGAGATGGGGTTCACCATTATTTGAATTTGTTTGACTATATTTTACGTTTTAGTTATTTATTAGAGCATGTTTGTTTTTGTTGCTTTGTTCTCTTTACAGTTAATGTTGTTAAAATATCTGCCAATAAGATTTTAATTTTCATGTTTAATGGGATAAACTTTAAGGGCAAAAAGAAATGAATACAGTATTTGCTAAGGGTCCAGGTCAAAAGAAACAACAATATAAAACTAAGGGTTGTTCTTTTGTGATAAGACAGGACACATAAGGAAGAAATGTACAAAGTATCACGCATGACGTATAAAGAAATATACATTTCTAAGTTTGGTCTGTTCTGAGGTTAATTTAGATTTAGTACCTAAAAACACGTGGTGGTTAGATTCTGGTGCTACTACCCACATTAGTGTTTATAGACAAGGTTGTCTGAGCTACCGAAGCCAATTGATGGTGAAAAATACATCTATGTGGGTGACGGCAAATCGGTAGAAGTGGATGCAATAGGACATTTTAGGTTATTTCTAGGAACCGATTATTATTTGGATTTGATAGACACTTTTATTGTACCGTCTTTTAGATGAAATTCAGTTTCAGTTTCCTTAATGAACAAATCTGGTTACCATTGTTCATTTGGAAACAATAAGTTTAGTCTATCTTTAAATTCAAATATTATTGGTAACGGTTCCCTTAAGGATTATAATAACCTATATTCAGTTGAAATTATTGCATCTTATAATGAAACCTTGCAAGTGAAGTCATGTGGTACTAAATGCAAAATTAACAATAAATATTTTTTAGCCTCATTATGACATAAGCGATTAGGTCACATCTCTAGAAATAGAGTTGAACGACTTGTGTCTGATGAGATTTGGATTTTATTGACTTTATAGACTTTAATGTCTATATTAATGTGTAAAAAAAATACAGACCAAAGTTCAATTGTAAGCAGCTACTTTATTGGTTATGCTACAGATCAAGGGGTTAATAATTATACGGTCCCACACTAATTTTTTTTTTTTTGAGACGAGAAGTGTAATATAATTTTTGAGGATGTTGAGTTTGGGGGAGAAATAAAGTCAGGATCATTGTCTTTGAGAAGGAATCAATTACGATTCCTACTATCACTTTTGACGATGTGCAGGATTCTATACCTGTCATGATCAAGAAGTGAATTCAGAGTCTCAATAAGACAATGTCGAATTACCTCTATAAGTCATTATTGAGATACCTTAACAACGACAACGTAGCGGCACCCCATTCAAGATAAGGTAATTATTTCTAAGGAACAAACTCAACAACCTCAAGAACCGGTAATATTAAGATTGTCCACCAGAGAAAGGAGAAATATAATTTCAGATAAAATTGTCATATTTCTCTAGGAACGTGAGGAAGACTGTGGATACTGGAAGATGATCTAATCAACTTCCGTCAGGCCATGGAAAGTTTCAATTCTCAAAGTGGATTGATATAATAAATAAGGAGTATAAGTCCATGCAAGACAATAAAGTTTAAGAACTTGTCCCATTACCAAAAGTTATGAAGTCCATTGGTTGCAAATGGACATTTAGAACCAAGAAGGATTCGAAGGGTCATGTGGAAAGGTATAAAGTACGTCTTGTAGCTAGTGACTTTACTCAAAATTTTAGGATTGATTTTAAAGAGTTTTTCTCTTCGGTATCTTTAAAAAACTCCTTTAAAACAATTATAGCACATGTTGCACATTTTGATCTTGAATTACATTAAATGGATGTCAAATCGACATTTCTCAATGGTAACATTGATGAAACAGTTTATATGGTGCAACCAGAAAACTTTGTGTCGAAAGACCCAAAGAATATGGTTTGCAAATTGACAAAATCTATTTATGAACTCAAGCAAGCTTCTCATCAAAGGTACTTCAAGTGATTATCTCGTTTGGTTTTGAAATGAACACTGTTGAAGATTGTGTGTATCACAAGTTCAGTGGGAGTAGGAATAATTTTCTGGTTTTGTATATTGATTAAAGTATTCAATGCAAACCAGGTGACACCTCACGTTAAAGGAGACAAATTCGGTCTCAAACAAGTGCTCTAAGGTTAGCCTTAAAATTAAGAAAATACAATAGATTTTTCCTTTATGATTAGTTGTAGGGAGTCTAATGTATGCTCAAGTATGTACGCGTCAGGTTATTGCGTACATATTAGGATGTTAGGCAAATATTTAAGCACATATGGATGGATCATTGGGTAGCAGCCAAACTACTTAAGTAATTAATAGAGAACAAGAAATTATATGCTCTTTGTAGGAGATCGGATA